>JBBEEQ010000007.1:12328014-12378014 GCA_037950945.1 Hypolimnas misippus
CGTGACCACTCTCGACAATCTTTACGAACTCCGGGCCAAACGAACCGTTGAGATATCATTTTGGCTGTAGCGTTGGCCCCAGGATGACTGAGATTGTGAAGACTGTCGAAGAGTTGTTTTCGTAATGGCTTAGTCACGAAAGGTCTTACCGTAGATGTGCTAACATCGCAATAGAGCATAGTTGAGCTGTTAGGAACTTGCAACTTTTCCAGACGAAGAGAAGATTCACCATTAAGAAGACGAGTGAGCTCTTGGTCACAATTTTGCGATGTTGCAAGCAAGTCAAAGTCGATTGGTCTCTGCGATTCATCGATACGCGACAAAGTATCGGCAACGATATTATCTTTGCCCGAAATGTGTCCAATATCGGTAGTGAATTGCGAGATATAATCGAGATGTCGATATTGCCGAGGAGAGCAGTTGGCTTTTCTTTCGTTGAAAGCGAAAGCGAGCGGCTTGTGATCCGTGTATATTGTAAAATGCCTTGCTTCCAACATGTGTCGAAAATGTTTAATGGCTTCGTAAATGGCCAAGAGTTCACGATCGTAAGGTGAATACTTCTGCTGAGAAGGGCTCAATTTTCTGGAAAAGAATGCAAGCGGTTCCCATTCACCATCCTTGAGCTGCTGCAAAACTGCACCCATTGCCATGTCTGACGCGTCTGTAACTAACGCCAGCTTTGCCTGACAGTCTGAGTGTGCGAGCATTGCAGCGTTTGACAAGCTGTCCTTGCACTGCTCGAAAGCTAAAAGCGTGTCTGCGGTTAAGCTGATAGGCTGAGAAGCCTTTTTTTTTAAGCCGTCTATTTCTTTCTTGCGTGGCAAGAATTTGGTGATATCATTAATGTTTTAATTACTTTTCTTTTAAACCGCTATAATTTTTTTGCGGCTCGGTTGTCATGTTTTCGGGTCTGTCTTTTCCCTTGTCTTTTTATTATTTTGCTTTTTTACATATTTTATATTTACAATTTCCTATTATCTACTTAATGTACACACTTAATTTGACTTAAAGATATTTACATTTTGCATTCTTGCCGACGGCATGAGGTTGCAGAGCTTTGTAACGGAACGCGGGCATTGACTTAATTATTAATACAATTTTTCAGTTAATAAATAAATACAACAATTAATAATTACCGTTAAAATTAAAATAACATACAATTAAATTTAAAATAATATACAATTAAAACATTAAATTAATAAATTAAGTCAAAATGTAAAATAGTAAAATAATAAATTAATAATTTAATTAAAATGTAAAATAATTAAAACAATAAATTAAGTTAAAATATAATTAATAAATAATATTCATCTCGTTTTATTTCGTTCCGTAACAATTTTGGCCGTCTTGAGGCAGAACCGCTCAAGATACGGCCTGGAGTGCTTATCAGATATTAAATCAGCGATAGTCGCTTCCGTCAATTTTATGCCAGTACTTAATTCCAGGTCGTATCTGTCTCGGTCGTGCCTCGGGAAATCAAATAGCAGATGTTTTATGGTCTCTGCAACCTCTGGGTCGCACACACAGCCAGCACTATCTCTCAATTTGAATCTGAAGAGATAGGCGGCGAAACCGCCGTGGCCCGTCAGCACTTGCGCCCACAAAGACGTCCTGTCGAGACACTTCAGGGCCCGGTAAGCGCGCCATACATCCGGGAAGAACATGCGGGTGACCTCGGCCGTGGTTCCACCGGTGTACCTCTCGTTCCACCGCCGGACCACGCCCTCTCTCACACGTCGTTTGACGTATGAGATTGGACACCTGTCATACGCTGGGGCGACCCTGGACTGAGCCGCCAACCTCGCCAACTCGTCGGCGCGCTCATTGCCGGGGATCCCGACGTGAGCTTTCACCCAGTAGAACTGGAGGGTTTTACCCCTCCCCTGCAACTCCCTAATATTCCTGCGAATATGGGTAGCGAGGGGATGGTGCGTATCCGGGTTCCGGATTAAATCGAGCGAAGACCGGGAGTCGCTGAGCACAGCCGCACAGTCGAAGCCCCTCGCGACAATCAGGTCCGTAGCCCTGGCTATCGCGAGCAGCTCCGCCTGAAAGGCGGTGCACATCGACTCCAGCCTCAGCCGCTTTGTTCGGATCTCGGCCCCATCCCGCCAGTAGGAATATGCCGCCCCGAGCCCGTCATCCGATTTACTACCGTCTGTGTAAATCAGATGAGTGGGGAGCTGCAGCTGAGTCACAGTTTCGGGGAGCATATTCTCCAGACACCGGTATTCTACCTCTGGCTTACTGGCGGGGTGGGGGGCCTTGATAAAGGCCTCGCGCTCCTCCAGTTCGCGGCATTCCAGCTCATCGATCGGACGACTCCGTTCAAACAGCCAGTTCAAACAGCCGGGCCACCTCCCAAACTCGAAGATCGAGTGGGAGGAGACCCGCCAGCGGGAACGCTGCATTGAGCGACACCGTGCGATGTGACTTGGCGATCTTCTGTGCGAAGCTCCTCTGGACGGTTGCAAAGGTTTTCCGCACAGAGATCTTCTCGGCGGCCTTCGCCTAAGAGCTCGCGCCATACAGGATCGTCGGTTCGACGACTGCGGAGTATATCATCCGGATGATCCCCGGACACAAGCCCCATTCCACCCGAGCCATCGTCGACAGTTTCCTGTACAAGTCCATTGCCTTACGACAAGCGTAGGCAACGTGACTGTTAAAGGTCAGTTTACTGTCGACGATGACTCCGAGGATGTTGAGCTCGGTCACCATCGAGATGTCAACGCCGCCCAGCTGCACAACCGGAGTGTCATACTTAAGCTAACGCGTCACCACCATCGCCTGCATCTTCTCGGCGGAGAAGCGTAGCTTATTTATGACACCCTAGTCTCGTGCACAAGCCAGGGCAGCATTGGCATCCCGCTGGATCTCGAGCGCCGTGTGCCCGGAGAACACCAAAGCGATATCATCCACAAATGCCTGCATGTACGCGCCCAGCCTATCCAGGTTGTCCAGGAGGGGGTCCAGCAGCATGTTCCAGAACAGAGGCCCACCGATGGAACCCTGGACACAGCCCTTTGTCTGTGCCCTCCGCACTGTCCTTCCCGCATAATACACGGCAACGCTTCGGTCCCGAAAGTAATCCTCGACAAGACGTCTAAGGTTTACGGGGATACCCTTTTCCATTATTCTACATTTTATGGCCGGCCACCACGCGTTGTCGAACGCCCCCTCGATGTCAAGAGAGACCATGAGGGCGGTCTCCTTCCTGTGGAGAACACCTCTTACGTGCTGCATCAGGTCATACAGCGTATCCTCCGTGCTCCGCTGCGGTGTGAAGCCGTACTGCCTGGGATTGGACCTGGGCAAGACGTGCCATCGGATTCGACGACACAGAACTTTCTCAAGGATCTTGCCCAAGATGGAAAGAAGTCCAATGGGCCGGTACGACTTTGCGCGTGCATAGTCTGGACGCGCTGGTTTCCTGAGCACCACGACAGAAGCCTCCTTCCACGACGCTGGGAAGCGCGCCAGGCCAAGGTACCGGTTCAAGATGGCCAGGAACAGCTTTGTTTCTGCGCATATTGCATTGCAGCATATGTCGGCAGTAAATCCATCCTGACCCGCGCGCCTTCTTAGGATTGAAGCTGTGCAGAGTCCGGACCAACTCCGCCCCGGTGATCGGGGGGTCGTCGGTGTCCTCCGGCATGCGTACGCTGACCAGGTCCGCTCGGCTTCGGATGATGGCGTGGACCTCAGAGTCCGTACCATCATCGTCATCGGCGAAGAATGTCCTGGCCAGCAACGCCGCCGACTGTTCCGGGCTCTGCACAACTCCGTCCTCCACTAGAAGTTGATCCTCGCGGTGACCTGACGCCCTTCTCAGCACTCGGTAGATCCCGTCCCACATGGATTCCCTCTCTTGCGTCGAGGTGAACTCCTTCCAACTCTCCGTCTGGGCGCCGACAACCCTCCGCTCGTACTCCTCCTTAGCGCCCAGGTAGTCGTCAACCACATACTGTCTGTGACGCGGCGCCGCACGTGTTGACGTCGCGCCGCAGCCTTTCAAGCTCGTCGTTCCACCAAGGAAAGCGCTTTTTCAGACGAGGTGGTTTGTGCGGAGGTATGGCTTTGCCACTGGCCTCCTCCACACACTGGATAAAATTCAAAACCACCTCTCCGAGTTGGCCCTTGTCTTGGATGTTATTGACAATCTCCGGGGTAAGACCCCGGGCGGCCAACTCGCGACGCATTTCCTCGGCGAAACGACCCCAATTAGCTTTCCGGGTGTTGAAGCGTCTAGTAGTCCACCGGGCGTTACTCCCCGGGGGTACCTTGAGACCTAGAACTATACGTATTGCCCACTCGAGCACCTTCACATTTACGGTATGCCTCCACATTGAACGGTCTGCCGCCATTGCCTCCCACTGCGATGGATCTAAATCGCATCTTTTCATGTGACGCTTAAGCACATCCTTACAGCGTAAAAATTGGCCGCCTTGTTTCCGCTTGCCGTTCTGCAATTCGCCGTAAAAAATGCGCTTGGCCACTCTATTATTAGACATACGGGACACATGGCCGCACCATCGCAGCTGTCGGCGCATTAGATAAGATTCTATTCCACCGACATTAGCTCGTCTCAGTACTTCCGTGTTTCTAACACGGTGCGACCAGTGAATGTGCATAATGTCGCGTAGGCATTTAAGATGGAATCTATCTAGTGCTCGAATATGCTTGCGATACAAGGTCCACGTTTCAAAGACATGCAGAAGATTGGGCAAGACAATTGCCATGTACACAGCTACCTTCGTAGAGAGCTTTATATCATGGGAGCGAAACACCTTGAGACGAAGTTTGCCAAAAGCGGCAGCAGATGCTCCAATTCTGCTGTTGACTTCATCATCAAGGAGACACCTCGATGTTATGGTGCTGCCCAGATATTTGAATTTTTCTACTAGCTTTAATCAGTCGTCACCAAGTTTGATGTTGGTTGGGGCATTATTGAGTGTGCCAGAGACCATTACCTCTGTCTTTCTTACACTTATCTTCAAACCAGATTTGCGACATGACTCATCAAGATTTGTCATAAGTAATTGTAGACCCTCTGGGGATTCCGCCACAAAACATAAATCATCTGCGTACATCATCTCAGTAATAGTCGCGTGAGATACTTTTAATCTACTCAGATTGAAGACTCCACCGCCATCGGTACGAAAACGAATACGAATTCTTTCGGATAAAGTTCGTGAGGCCTCCCGAACAACTACTGCGAAGTACAGTGCGAATAGAGTTAGCGCAAGCACGCAGCCTTGCTTAACGCCGCAGCTTACAGTAAAGAACTTGAACACTCGCCTTGTACGCTGACACAACACCGCATGCCGTCGTGCAGAAGACGTATCATTCACACAAACTTTTCCGTGCATCCAAGTTTCGCTAGTAAAACCCAAAGGGCTTAGCTAGTAAAACCCAGGTCAAAGAAACATAGAAAAATGGGTTGTTCCAGCTCTCGACTTTTCTCTTGAAGTTGACGCACTGAGAAGATAGCTTCACACAAGGGCAGCAAGCGGTTTAGTAGAACCCTGGCAAAGACTTTTCCTGGAGACGTCTTTTATTTATTTATTTATTTTTTTTTTATTTATATCGTACGTCAGCAGGGAAATTCCTCTATAAGAATTGCAATCAGCCCTGTCACCCTTGTTCTTGTATAAACAGCAAATACGTGAGACTTTGAAGTCATCAGGTACCTGCTCATCGTTTCACGATTGGGAAAATAGTTTCCAAATGGCCTCATGCAATTCCGGTCCTCCATATTTCAGAAGTTCTCCTGGTATATTGTCTATGCCAACCGCTTTCTAACCTCGCTCAAAGACAGTGGATCATCCAGCTTAGTGATAATGGGTAATGGCGCCATCGAGATAATATGAGAAAGATCCGGAACTCGATCAACATTCAGCAAGGTGTTGAAGTGCTGTTCCCAGCGATCGAGTACCTCATTTTGTTTTGTAAGCAATTTAGTGCCATCGAGTGATCTCAGGGGCATTTTCGTGCGAATTGCAGAACCAAAAAGTTTGCGAACCTCATCATAAAATACTCCCAGCTGATTAGTATCAAAGGCCCACTGCATATGCTCAGCCTTGTCCCTCCACCACTTGTCTTTTATTTCCCGTACATATGTACCTGCGTAGCTCGTTTCCACTTTGCTTGACTTGGTACACCTGTGGATCATTGTGATTCCGAGGCAATAGAGACCGATGCTTCTTTATTGCCTTGGCCAAGATTTCGTCATTATCATCAAATCAATCTTCATGTCTACTGGTTTTAACACCGAGTATTTCCGAAGCGGTGGTGACAATATTGGACGAGAGTGCTTGCCAGTTAGCAACAACGTCACCGTTCTTAAAATCAATTGCCTGAATCGCATCCTTAACTGTCTAAGCATAGATCTTACGAGTCTCTAGATTCAGTAATTTCTCCGCATCTAGGCGCTTATCTATCACTCCTTGAGATCTTTTAGGAGGGTGTAGGCGAAACCTCAGTTTGGCGATGACAAGCCTGTGGTCACTAGAGTAAATCGCTTGGCAACTACGCCATTATGGTATCAGAGGAACTGCACTCGACCTTCTAATGTCGTATTTAAGTGAAAGAATTCAGAAGGTCGACGTCAATGGCAAGAGATCTCCTGGGGCTATACTAAATATGGGAGTCCCTCAAGGTTCTATTCTTGGACCATTTCTTTTCCTCATCTACATAAATGATCTGCCCTATCTTATAGAAAAGAAACATAAGATTGTATTGTTTGCTGATGACACTTTACTGTTATTTAAAGTGAGACGTAACTCATCCACATGTGACGAAGTAAACAATGCTCTCTCTGATGTTGAACATTGGTTTAGTATTAATAATTTAATGTTAAATTGTAATAAAACTAAATGTATAAAATTTACAACGCCCAATGTTAAAAATGTACAAGCCTCCGTATTTACAAATGGAGAAACGTTGGAACCGGTGGAAACTACAGTATTTCTTGGTATCACTGTAGATTCCAAACTACAATGGGGCCCCCATATTGAAAGGTTAGCGAATAGACTTAGCCCTGCAGTTTTTGCTATTAAAAAGATTAGAAAATTAACAGATGTTGAAACGGCACGCTTAGTTTATTTCAGCTATTTCCATAGTATAATGTCGTATGGCATACTACTATGGGGACATGCTGCCGATATTAGTACAATATCTATTCTGCAGAAAAGAGCTGTTCGCGCAATTTATAACCTTGGCCATAAAGAATCATTAAGAGAAAAATTTAAAGAAATTAACATATTGACTGTTACTTCTCAATTCATTCTTGAAAATGTAATGTATGTACATAGAAACATTAACACATTTAAAAAAAATTGTGATATCCATCATATCAATACGAGGAACAAGGACAAACTCATTGTACCTGCTACTCGACTACGTCGAGTAAGTAATTCTTTTGTTGGGAGATGTATACGATTTTACAACAGGATCCCAGAAAACGTTCAAAATGCTTCTATAGCAAAGTTCAAAAAAATTGTAAAGAAACGTTTGTGTGTTAGAGGTTACTATAATATTAAAGATTTCATAGATGATGACACACCTTGGGAATAATGCGATCGCTTCCAGGCTCTCTCAGAATATTTAACGTATTGTAACCAATCTTGACGTTGTTAAAAAAAAAAAAACTAACAAAAAAAAAGTCCCTGAGTTTCTTTCGCGGTTTCTTCTCAGGCCTGAGGTTATACTTTTCCGAAACCGAGGTAGATTCATTTTCTTGACGTTCAAAAAGAGAATGTAAATTCCTATTTTGAATAAAAATATTTTGATTTTGATTTTGATTTTGATTTTGATTTTGATTTTGATTTTGATTTTGATTTTGATTTTGATTTTGATTTTGATTTTGATTTTGATTTTGATTTTGATTTTGATTTTGATTTTGATTTTGGCATCACGCATAACGCGAGTGACACGGACTTGGGAAACATCTCGTTGTTGGACAATCACGTAGTCAATCAGGTGCCAATGCTTTGACCTTGGATGCATCCATGTGGTCTTATATTTAGCCGGAAGTCTGAACATGGTATTGGTGATGGCCAGCTGGAATTCGGCACATAGGGACAGAAGGAGTTGCCCATTGGTGTTCATATTGCCTACACCATGTCGTCCTAAGACCTTAGGCCAGGCTTCGAAATCACGTCCGACTCTAGCATTAAAATCGCCCATTAAAATTACCTTTTCTTTAGAAGGAATTCTAGAGAGGATTTGCGTGAGCTCTTCGTAAAACTGGGCCTCGATGTCTTCATCCTTGTCCATTGTTGGCGCGTATACACTGATGACGTTAAGGTAATTGGCATTGGCCAGGTGTAAACGCAATGTAGTTATACGGTCCGAGATGTGAATAGGGCACTCTTCCATTTTCGCTGCAATATTGTTTTTAATTGCGAAGCCAACCCCCGATCACCTAGGCTCCGAGGAAGGAGTTCCTTTCCAAAAGAAAGTGTATCCGCCCAAACGCTCTAACCTTTCCCCCTCGTCGGGTAGGTGGGTCTCGCTGAGTGCAGCGACATCAACATCATACCGTCGTAATTCCCGGGAAACGAGGGCTGTTCTAACAGGAGGGCCAATATTGTCCTCAAGATCAAGGAGAGTGCGCACATTCCACGTTGCAAAAGTCATATCCTTTTGTTTGATGGTTTTTAGTCTTTTTCTCCGTTTCTTTTGACCACGTTTTATGTGATGCAGAGATAGCCATGGTTACTACCTCTAAATTTGTTGGACTAAGCCTTTTTTGGGACACCTTTTCTAGTCCCCTCCCCGGAGTGGGGAAAGCAGGGCCTCTCTAAAAAGAGCTGCTTTGCCACTCAGAGTGCTGCCGAATCACACTGTTAGTCCAGATGCAGTGCAAAGCGACCACTCTCTCCGAGCCGCCTGCGTGCAGACATTAGACAAAGAGGAGTTATGACAGTAGCAGCTAGAGTAGTTCGGGGTCGCATACCCATAATGATTCAAACAGTATCGGACAGGAAGCATGTGAGAAACCACCCTCTGAACCCAAACAGTGCAGACGGTAACATCGACATGGCTCGTGTACCTCCTGCCCCCACGGATTGTATCGAAGGTGGGGACGACTCCTCTGTTCAATACGTGCAGCTCCAGGTCGTCAAAGAACCCCCTCAGGGCTTCGCCCCTGGTGTCCTCCTCAACGCTCCCCCACCACGGACTCCATGCATTCCAGTCACCGCCCACAAGGATCCTGTTGGTGCCGACGCGTCCCATGAAGTCTCGTATCTGCGCCAGGTACGGCTCGATATCCTCCGTGCCCTCGAGGTACACAGAGACAACCGCCACGGTCCAGTCACCCGCCTTAAAGACGGCCGCCACGATGTTCTCAGTGACGATTTGGGGGTTCACATGAACCTCCAATTCAAACAAAATGAAGACCATGACTGCCGCCTTGACTGGTTTGGTCCTAGCGGTCTCCCTCTGTATAACTCTGACGCCACGAAAGCTACCGACCCGACCCTCTGCGCCGACATAGGGCTCCTGGACTAGTGCGACACCAACCTTACCCCTGTGAGCGGACATGAACAACTCCTGAGTCGCTAGGCGGGCGCGCTGGAGGTTCGCTTGGTAAGCCACAAAGCGTCCCTCACATTCCCGATCAACTGCGGTGCCCTTAGCAATAGCTCACCGAGGAGCGCGCGATACTATCCCACTTCCGCCGGACGGGACAGTCGCCGCTGAAGGCATTGTGTCTGGTCGCAGTTCCTGCAAACAGGGGCCCTTCCATCCACTCGAGAGGGGCACTCCTTATGGTCGTGTCCCCCCCCGCAGTGGCTTCAAAGGTCCACCGTCTCTTTGCAGTGCCTGCGGCCGTGGCCGTGCCCCAAGCAACGGGTACATTGCACCAGCGGCGACTGATCCTCGGCAGTCAGGCCCTGTATGTCGATGTATACAGTCCCAGCCTCAGTCAGCCTACGCCACACCTGAGGTGAGACCTGCAACACCACGTGGGCCTGGTGGGGGTTTCGCGCCCTCTTACGGTAAACCTCCTTAACCCTGAAGTGGCTGGGATTCAAGTCACGCCACAACTTCTGGTTCTGTATCTTGAGTGCCTCAACGATATCAGCCTCAGAGTTGTAGCTGAAAAGGTTCCTTATCACCACTCGAGGGTCTCGGTTAGCCGCGGGCTCGATCTTGAGGCCGGCCTGAGACTTGAGTCGACTTTCAGTCTTGTCAAGTTCAGGCCGGTTTCCGCAGCTGGTCACAATCTTACCATCTCTGATTTTCCTTACTCTTTCAATTTGTATCCCCGACCTACGCGCGTCGAGGGCCTCTCTCACCTTCTCTATAACATTCTCGCTCGTGTCCTTCTCCATGCAGGAGGACACGATCAGAGCGTGATTGGGGCGGCAGAGACGAAGCTGGGCCTTCGGCTTTGGAGCCCTCGCCGCCTTGGCGTACGTAGTCGCCGGGACCTTGAGGGACTCTACGGCCTTTCCGGTATCCTTTACAGTTTCTCCGTACTCTCGCAGCTTTCCCCCGACCTCCTCAACCTGCACCCCGACCGCGTCCACTTTCATTCCATTTTCTTCCACTTTCTTTCCAATTTCCTTCATCTCATTCGCAAGGCCCTCGATCTTTTTAACATTCCCGCACAGTGCCCTGCCCGGCGGATATTCGTCAAACTTGCTCAACACGTCGTAATTAATCAGTTTTTTAATAGTTTCTGTGTTTGATATTAACCCTCCATATCCAAATTTACTAATTTTTCAATTTCTTTTTTTCTTTTGCCCCCCATATCCAAATTTACTAATTTTTCAATTTCTTTGTCTTTTTCCTCTATTATTTCCCTTTGTTTCTTTTCATGTTCAGACCGCACTTGCACCAATTTGGACTCCAGGGAACGGAGACGCTCGTCCACCTGGAGAACCGTTCCGTACAGTGCGGATAGACTGTCCAGAACGGCCTCCTTGATGGACGACTTCAGGTTCCCGGATTGCTCAAGTTGGGCCTTTGCGGTCTAAACAACCTATTCGCTTTTGACGTGGCACTCTCCTCAGGGCGGGTACGGGGCTGTGCCTGTGACGGGGCCGCGCGCGGTTTATCATCCGTGTGCACGACAATGACGTCCTTATCATTTTTTCCAAGTGGTGGAGCCATTGTTAAGAACGTCTATTTACAAATTAAAATAAGAACTAAAATAAATAACGTCACCAATAGGGGTGACGGTCATATGACTTAATTTAAAATGTAGTTAAAATTTTAACGTCCCCAATAGGGGGGACGATCAACAGCACAAAACAAAGTGTTGGATATAAGACTTAATTTGGACTGTATCTAAGTTTTAGAAAATATTAAAACAAGTGAAACACCCGTACGCTGCCACTGGTTTATTACGACTGCTTAAAGCATTACATATTTTTAACCTGAACACAAAGTCAATAAATAAAATTTAAAATCTCAGCGTCCCCAATAGGGGGGACGGTCGACGGCACAAACACGAAATCAATAAATATCTAAAAAATTTTAGCGTCCCCAATAGGGGAGACGGTTGAGGTACACACAAACTAGTGACTTATTTAAAATCTTAGCGTCCCCAATAGGGGGGACGGTCGATAACACAAAACACAAAATTTCGGTTTTTGGCGATTTACTCCCGTTCCTGTAGTCCGATACCTATGAACGGGGGCTCGTTCGACTCGTGATGTCGGCGGCCACCTGATGGAGTAAATCACGAAGAAAATCGAGAAAATTTTCCTAAGAAAATTGTCAAAAAATCGAAATTTTTAATATAAATTCAAGAATAAAAATAAGACGCCGGACTATCGAGGGCCAACGACGATTGTATAGGGTCGATTTAACTGTTTTGAAAAGAAAAATAATTTGGAAAATTCATGTGCAGGACTATAAGTTGACTGTATTATGCACCTATTAGCTGGATTGGTTGTGAAGAAATAAAAGTTGCTTCTTCCGAAGTAAAATGCGAAGTGTTTTATTCAAATTATGCTGCCATATTTATACAATTTTTACAATGCACACAATAGATACCTGTAGTAACGATCATATTTGCATATAGCGCTGTTGCTATCTCGCTCTTTTTTAGAGTAAACTCTTATTTCTCAACTCTCAAACTCTTATTTCTATTTATTTTGATACTTACAAAGTTATTATGTAACTGTATTATGAATAACATTGATAGAGCTGAGAGCCTTTTGAAGTTACAATACGAAAAAACACTACAAACTATAAATATTTACAATTCACAACTTATGACTATTTTAAATGATACACAAACTTTACGAATTTTAACACATTGGCATTGGCATTGAATTTATACATATCTATTAAGCTCGTCTATGTTCCGGGTGCAGAATGGCGGATGCTTGTAGGTAGTATGACGAGCTTGCGCGTCGGTCTTCGAAGGGTGCCTCCTCCGGTCTTGACGTCGACCGCTCGGATGACGTCGTCTCCGCCGGGGTAGACCGCTGTCACGATGCCTCTCACGATGGGTCAGGTGTTACGGGGTAGGTTGCCATCAGCGACGAGCACGACGTTGCCCAGCTGTATCGGAGTGCCCCGGCCGTGGGGTTCCCGTCGGTTCTGCAGGTCAGGCAGGTACTCGCGTACCCATCTAGTCCAGAACAGGTCTGCTAGGCGCTGCGAAGCTCGCCAGTGGTTGCGCCCGATGGTGTCCTTTTCATCGAAGGTTCCTAGCGTAGGAGTTCGCGCGGATCCTAGTAGGAGGAAGTGATTTGGAGTTATCGCTTCCATATCTTCGTGGCTCAAACTCAAAACTCAAACTCAAAATATACTTTATTCAAATATGCCTTTGCAAGCTCTTTCGAATCGTCAATTTACAAATTTGTGATGTCAATTCTACGTGAAGCTACCACCGGCTCGGAGTGTGGACTCTACTGAGAAGAGCCGGCGAGAAACTCAGTAGTTACTCTTTTAAAAATATTTTTGTACAATATTGTTTGATACAATTAGCTACAGTTATCCTGCGAGAATATCAACGCCCTATTATTCCACGCGGTTTTATCATTAATGTAGTCATATACTGAATAGTATGCTTTTTCTATTAATGATTTTTTTATGTAAACTTTAAATTTGAGAAGTGGCAAATTTAATATTGTTTCTGGGATTTTATTATAGAAGCGTATACTTTGTCCCATAAAAGACATATTAACTTTGCGCAGTCTGAAACTAGGAGTTCTTAGCTTATCTTTACTTCGTGTGTGTATGCAATGTTTGTCACTGTTCCTTTCAAAAGTATTAATATTTTGGTGGATGTACAAAATATTGCTGTAAATATATTGAGATGGAACTGTAAGTATGCCTATCTTTTTAAAAACATTTCTAAGGGACTCCCCAGCTCCGAGATTATAAATAGCTCGAACGGCTCTTTTTTGAATAATAAAGATGTTTTCAATGTCAGCGGCGTTACCCCAAAGTAAAATACCGTAAGACATGATGCTATGAAAATAGCTAAAATATACTAGTCGAGCCGTATCAATGTCAGTTAATTGTCTAACTTTTCTGACCGCGTATACTGCGGAGCTAAGTCTTCCCGCAAGGGATGCCAAATGAGTTTTTCACTGAAGCCCAGAATCCAATGCTATTCCCAGGAATACGATGTTGTCAATAATTTTAATAGTTTCATTATTTAATAGAAGATTAAAATTTTGTTTGTTTACATTCGGCAACGAAAATTCTATGCACTTGGTTTTTTTGGCATTTAATGCTAAGTTATTGGTAGTAAACCAATTTTGAACAAGGAATAATGCATTGTTTACATCGTCATAATTATCCTTCTTCCTGTCAACTTTAAAAATTAATGAAGTATCATCAGCAAACAATACAATATCACAAATGCCGTTCACGTAAAAAGGAAGGTCATTAATGTATATTAAGAATAGAAAAGGACCCAAGATTGACCCCTGTGGAACACCCATCTGTAATGTAGATCCCAAGGATCCTTTACCGTTAACAATCACCTGTTGAACTCTTCCACTCAGGTATGAAGCAATTAATTTCAAAGCCTCATCTTTCACACTATAATGATTAAGCTTTCTTAAAAGCGTTTCATGTATAACACAATCAAATGCTTTAGATAAGTCACAAAAAACGCCAATAGCATTTTGTGACTTTTCCCAAGCACTATAAATATGCTTGAGTAGAGCAATCCCCGCATCTGTTGTGGAACGACCTTTGGTAAAACCATATTGTTCACTGTGGAAAATACGGTTTGCGTTAAAATACGCGAGAAGTTGATTTAAAACTATTTTTTCAAAAATTTTGCTTAAGGACGGTAAAATAGAAATTGGACTGTAATTGGTCGGATCGCTCTTACTTCCAGTTTTAAAAAGGGGCAACACTTTACTGTGCTTCATTAGGTCTGGGAACGAACCTACGTCTAGACATTTATTAAAAATAAAAGCTAAATAAGGGGCAATATTGTATATTATGTTGTTAATTAATTTCACCGAGATGCCCTACAGATCGTTTGTTCTCTTTATTTTGAGTGATTTAAATGTTTCGATAATATCTGTAGAAGTAACGCGTTCAAATGAAAATTGCATATTACATTTATTAACATTATGTTCTAATAACTTAACTGCAGCAAGAGGGGATGATTTCAAAGTTGATGTTATTTTACTAGGTATTTTTGCAAAATAGTCCTCAAAAATATTTGCCACTTCTATATCCGAATTAATGCGCTTGTTATCAATTTCTAACTCTAGTTGTGTGCTTTGGATTTTTGGTTTCCCAGTCACACTATTTATAACATCCCATGTTGCCCGTATTTTATCATCCGAATTTAAGATTTTATCTTTAATATATGACGACTTTGCACATGAACACACTGCTTTAAATATTTTTGAATACTTTTTTACATATTCTGTGAAGTTAAAGCTATGATTAAACCGCTTCATACCGTATAATTCATACAATTTATTTCTACTTTTATATATGCCTGTGGTAGCCCAATCACTAAACTTGCCGCTTCTATTGAGCGTTCTGGTTTTGAAAATATTATTAAATTCCCTTAAAAGTAATTCAAAAAATGATTTGTAAAGAGAATCCGGATCTTGTAAGATCATATTTAAATTCAATAGTTTATGAGCCACCATTTCTTTAAAACAAATTACTTTTTTCAATGTAAATGGTCTACATACTGTTTTTTGTGTAGTTTTAATTATATTATCTACCAATGTAAACATTTGACCACAGTGGTCAGAACTTAATTTATTGATAATATGTTTTTCATTTACTTCACAGTGACAAAATACATTGTCTATACACGTGGCAGACTGGTTTGTAATTCGAGTTGGTTCAGAGAATAAATGTACTAAATTAAAAGCTTTAAATAAATTAATTAATCTCACACAGGACGTTGTTTCTTGTAATATGTCCACATTAAAGTCACCACACACAATAACAGTTTTAGTTTTGCAAATTTTTTTTAATATGTCTTCCATAGTGAATTCGAATAAATCAAATTCTCCTAGCGGTGGACGGTATACGCAAACTATAATGAATCGTTGGAATTCAACGCAGGACACTTCAATAGTACGTTCGATAGAGAGAGACATAACATCTTCACGCGGTTTACAAACAATGTCATTACGTACTAATATCAATGAGCCTCCCCGGATAGCGTTCACTCTGACGAACGAACTTGACAAAGTATAGTTTTCAATATTTAACAACTCATACATTTTTAGCCAATGTTCTGTAACAAAAAATACATGTACATTAAAACGTGTAAGAAAAAGTTCGATTTCATTTTCTTTGCCACCTAAACCTTGTATGTTCTGATGTACAATATTAATATTAAACGGCTTAGGTTTTGTCTTACTACCTAGTTTAAATTAGATTTTTAAAATGTCAATATTATTATTATTATTATAACAAAAGTTATAATTTGTAAAAGGGGAATTGTATATATTATATGCTACTAAAGTAGCAATCTGTCTTCTGTACCTTAGTGGCAGATACATAGTATCCTTAGTCAACTTAAAACTAGATATAAATTTATTAATGTCAAAAAGTATAAAAGCGTCGCTATGACGATAAGTCAAGTTATATATACAAAGATTTAAGTTATATATGTGTTTATTCTCTGCATCTGATAAACTACAGGAATATGGAAATGCACATAACATAAATTTACATTTGGTTTTACTCTGAATATTAATTAAATTATCTATACTTTTAATTAGTTCTTGTTTGCTTAAAGCTGAACTATCACCATGCATTAGTATAACCATACTGTGTTCAACTAGATGCATAGAATTAATTTTATTTATTTGAAACTGGTAGGATGCTCCGGGTGAACATGTGTTATAAACATTATTTGTATGATAGCTTAATAGAGAACCAAATCCCTGGCCTAATTTGTCAGAATGCTCTTTGACCTCTCAGGACACTGCATTTGAATTTTGTTGGATAATATTTTATCATCAGAAAACATTCTAGAATTATTTTTATGTAATTTTTCAGGCACCTTCAGATAAAATGACTCATCTTGTTGAGTTTGTAAACAGTTACAGGTGTTTTGTAATGATTCAAATTTTTCTAAATTAGAGTTACACAACTCAACAAGATTATTTGCCACAAGTATATGTTCTTGTATTTGCTTTTGAGCAGAATCATATTTTTCATTAACAAATTGCAAAGAACTTTGCAAGCGAGAAATTTCAATCTGAAGCCGTTCGACTTCATTGTCATGTACTACTTGTTTGTTTTGCAATTTATTTGAATATAATTTTACTTGGTTTATTAAATGTGAACGATCTTTTTTCATTTCATATACTTGTTTGTAATTATATTTATTTTTTAAGACCTTTTTAGTCTTGTTTATAAATTTTCTTAATTTAATATATTTTTTTAATTTATTATGTGAATTCATTGAAATGTTTTTTCCTATACATGAATCCTCATTAGTGAGGTCAATAGTAATTAGTTCATTTGACACATTATTTAAATTAGGAGTACTTTTTATAATTTCATTATATAAGCTTTGAGTCGCACCACTGTCCTGGAATTCTTTAATTTTTTCTAATTCTAAAGCTGTTTTTTGAGCTTCAATCAAACTCATCTCCAGTTCTGTAATGCGATTCAGAGCCCTTTCATGTTCACTATTACATTCTTTGAAAGAAAAAATAATCTCATGAAGGTGATCCCACTCAACCTGAACATCTAAATAATTTTTGTGTAGTTCAGCGAGCTCACCTTTCAGTTCAGTGTTTTTTTTAATTATATTTTTAATTTCTATTTCGCTGTCCTCACGTTCCTGGAGCAGCTGGTTACATAGATCCTTCGAAGATTTCAGTTCCTGAAGGGCCAGTTTTAATTTGGTTTCTGCGTCCTTTGCCTTCCGGGTCATAATGGAGGTTTGCATGTTGTTCAACTGTAAAGTATTTACTTTATATGAGCAACTATAATTATACGAGTTTATGTTGTGCTTATATTTATAAAGTAGTCTAATTGCGAATGATTTGATAGTTTATTAAGAGTGAAAATTTAAAATATATTTTATATAATTTGTTCTTTGTTATTATACAATTAAAAGGGAATTATGGATAAGAGTTAGTGATAAAAAGAAGAAAAAAAAATAAAAAAGTTGGAGGAGTTGGTGGAGTCTGACTGAAAATCTAAATAAGTGCAGATGTCAAAAGGAATGAAAATAAAAATTAAAAATTATAGGAAACTTAGAATAGCAAAGTATAGTATTTTACTCTCAATTTTAATTAAACTATTAAATTGATTTTCTTATTTATTTTATAATTCTATAGTGACAATAATAAATGTATTACTTAGTAATATTCATGTGAATATTAATAATGTTACACAACAATTATTTAATTTACTATAGTTTTCTTAATATGATTTGCAAAATTAAGGTGTGGATATTGTTTAGTATTTATATTGCATGTGAATAACTGTGTGTGGCTAGTGTTTTGTCTACAACTTTACTTCCAACTTGTCAAGCAAAGAGAGAGCCAATTGTGAGGAGGGACGTTGCTCACAGTTTGTGAACTTTGTTTTGTGTTTGATTAGAAACTAATTAGATTATAAAAATGAACACAATACTCCCCGGGTTTTCGAAGAATTTAAATCTGCAGCCGTTGATGTGACAGCAGCGGAAGATCGTTCCTTTACGAGTGATTTTGTCGTATTTATTTGCCACAAACACTTGTGCACGTTATTATACAGTTTTATATTTGTTTATTATATTAAATCACATTAGATTATTAAGAATTATAATAATTTTATATATTTTTTGAAATATTATAAATTTTACATGTCACCCGAGGCAGTGTTGCCAGTAAATCCTCACCTCATCGACACGTGAGTGAGCGGTCGGCTGTTTACGCTGTATTCCACCTCGGTGAGTAGTGTGTGGAGTACCTCTTCGTTAGGGCTTCTTTCGGTCATTACGGTGAGGAGCGCCGTTTTAACGCTCCTGACGAGGCGCTCCCAGGCGCCGCCCATGAAGGGCGCGCCCGGCGGAATGAAACGCCAGGTAATAGCCCTCGTTGCGGCTTCGTTTTCCAGATGTTTGTTCCAGGACCGCTGTATTTCTTTATTTGCTCCGTGTAGGTTTGTTCCGTTGTCTGACCATATTTCTGTAGGGCAGCCGCGTCGAGCGATGAATCGGCGGAGGGCCATGACGGCAGAGTCGGCGCTGAGATCCTTTGCTATTTCGAGGTGTACGGCGCGCGTCGTGAGACAGGTGAATAGAGCCACATATCTTTTTTCTGTGTTTCTTTTGACAGTTACGGTTAGCGGGCCGAAGTAGTCTAGGCCCGTGTACGTGAAAGGCCTCCTGTGGTGTGCGAGTCTCGAGGGAGGGTGATTGCCGGTCATCGGTAGCTCGGGCGTCGATTTTCTTATCTTACATTGTAAACAGCTGTGTATAGTCATTCTTGCTACTGTTCGTAATCGTAGTATCCAGTAGTGTTGTCTACATTCGTTTATCTAGGATTCGACTCCGGCGTGATGCAATTTTCTATGTATATAATCGATGTATAGTTTCGCTAGCCGACTATCGCCGTCCAGTACGGGTGGTTTCTTTAACTGCTCAGGAACGTTTCGTGCGGCGTCTATTCTTGTTCTTAGTTTGATCATGCCCTCTTCGTATGTCGTCGCTATGCGATATAGGCGACTCTGTCTGTCAGTGGGCTTGCCGTTCTGTAGGTTTCGTATATCCGCGTCGAAACATTCTTCTTGACTCGCTCGTACTAGTAAACTTTCCGCTAGTGTTAGAAGTCGCGCGTTTATTGTCGCAAATCTATCTTCGTTTTGTTTTATCGTTTTTGTTTTGGGCGCGTTTTCTTTCTGTTTTCTCCGTTGTGTGCGCCATGCGGGATCCTTTTCGGGGTTTTTAGCTTTTCTTTTGTAGTTTATCTGTTCGGTTCGTTGTTGACATAGTTCGATGAATTGAAGTACTCTAGCTGTGCTGCGTAGTAAACGTTCGTATTTAAAGAAACGCTGACTGTCCGGTACGCAATGACGTAATTTTGACGACGTCTCTTTTAGTGTGATATTGCACGTTCTCTCTTCGCCCGTCGGCGTGTCGGCGCTGGGTTTCTCTGTAGGCCACGTTGACGGGTCGTTTTTCAGGAATTCGGGTCCACGGAACCGTTAAGTTTAGACGGTACCCAGCGCCACTCGTTGTACGTACTGTTATCTTCTATGGCGGCGATGCGATGCGCTTCGAAAGGCTTATATGATCGTGCACCCGTTTTTAACCAGGTTAATACGGTCTTGCTGTCGGTCCAGAATATTCTCGGATTGCGTACCGTCGTTGATGTTGATCGATGATTCTTGACTTGAGTCTTCATTGAGTGCTCTGAGTACGTCGTGCGAGTTAGAGTTCCACTGTCGTAACTCGAAACGTGCCTGTCGGTGTATATAGCGTACTTCATTTGATGTTTTTATTGCTTCTTTTGTCGTACGAAAGCTCTGTAGGTAGTCGTCCATATAGTGGTTTCGTTCGATGGCGGCGGCGGCTTCGGGATATTTTTCTATGTATTTTCGAGCGTTTATGTTTTTGACGTATATGGCTGTAGCGGGTGATGACGTGGCTCCGAATATGAGTGACGTCATGCGATATTCACTCGGACGGTCGGTGCGGTTGTTGCCGCGCCACAGGTAGCGGAGCGCGTCTCTGCCTTCGTGTCTTATCTTGACTCTCATGAACATTTCGGCTATATCGGCCGATACGGCGACGGGATGTTGGCGAAACCTCATTAGTACTCCCGGTAGTGATTGCAGGAGATCCGGTCCTGTCAGAAGCAGGTCGTTGAGTGATATCCCTTTTGTTTTTGCTGCGGGGTCGTGTACGACTCGAACCTTTCCCGGTTTCATAGGGTTTAGTACGGGAAAGTGAGGTAGGTACCACACTCTCTTGCCTGTTTCGGTGTTAGGGATCGGCTCGGCGTATCCTTTCTGTGTGAGTGCTTCCATTTGTTCTATATATTTAGCCTTCAGTGACGGGTCGCGATCTATTCTTTTTACTGTTATGAGTAGCCTTTTCATTGCGTTTTCATAGTTATTCGGTAATGTGTCGCAGTCTCTTTTCCACATTAGAGCTGTTTCATAATGTCCCCCCGCCGTTTGCTGGGTGTACTTTTCTAGGAGCGTGATGGCGCTTTGCTTAGGGTCGTGCGGAGATCTCTTTGGTGTGATTGTGAGTGACTCTAGGGCGAAGTAGTGTTTCAACATTTCGTCCATGTCCTCTTCTTTTGTTGACACGTTATTTACGTAATGTAATTGTTTTCTTAGAGTTCTTGTTCGTGCGCCGTGTAGTACCCACCCGAGCTGCGTGAGCGACGCGACCGGTTGGTCGCCGTGTCCTTTGCGTACTTCGGTGGCGAGTAGGAGTTGCCAGTTGTCTTGACCGATTAAGATCTTAGGCTTGACTTTTCTGTATTTCAAATGTTCTTCGATGTCTATGAGGTGGTTGCAGCCTGCGATGTCGTTTCGTGAGACTTCTTGCGGTGATAACTGTAAGCCGTCGATTGTTCGAGCTTGTATTTTATGTTTCTGTGTAGTGTTAGGGTGACTCGTCGAGATTCTGAGGCCGACAGTTCGGAGTTTGCAATGGCTTCTATGCGTAGTGGTTTTAGGGGTCCCTTGGCGCCTGTTTGAAGCGCCAGGTCGGAATCTATGAGTGTCACCGTTGATCCGTCGTCTAGAAGTGCGTAAGTGTCGACTTCGCCTTTCGGTCCGGTGACTCGTACCGGTGCTATTTTCAGATACGATCTTTCGTTTCTGTGAGTCCAGGTTGACGTGACGGCTTCGGTTTTCGTTTCGACTTCCTGTTTTTCGTTCTTGAAGTGAAGTAACTTGTGATGTGACTTCGTGCAATCGTCTACGTCGCACCTTTTCGTTCGACAGGTGTGTGTTTTGTTTCTGAAGCGTAGGCACCTGAAGCAGAGTCTGTGTTCCTTCGCTAGATCCTACCTCGCGTTCATGTCGGCTTCTTTGAAGTATATACAGTCCGTCGATGTCGTTTCTTCATTCAATGACTCCGTTTCCATTTTCTTATTTTTACTTGTAACTGGCATTTCTTCACTACAATTCGGTTCGAAGCTGGACCACAATGTGCAGGACTATAAGTGGACTGTATTATGCACCTATTAGCTGGATTGGTTGTGAAGAAATAAAAGTTGCTTGTTCCGAAGTAAAATGCGAAGTGTTTTATTCAAATTATGCTGCCATATTTATACAATTTTTACAATGCACACGATAGATACCTGTAGTAACGATCATATTTGCGTATAGCGCTGTTGCTATCTCGCTCTTTTTTAGAGTTATCCTTATTACACAGTACCATCTATAGCTAATACTTATAGTAAGTTTATATAACACAAACTCTTATTTCTATTTATTTTGATACTTACAAAGTTATTATGTAACTGTATTATGAATAACATTGATAGAGCTGAGAGCCTTTTGAAGTTACAATAAGAAAAAAACACTACAAACTATAAATATTTACTTCTTCTTCTTCTTCTTAGCGTTTATCCCGTCTTGTGACGGGGTCCGCTTTCCTGCTATTCTTCTTCCACTTCGCTCTATCATGGACATCTTCCTCATTCAGATCGCAGCTATTCATGTCGTTCGTGACAACGCTCAACCACCGCAATCTCGGTCTTCCCCTTCTTCGTTTGCCAGGTAAAGTGAAGTTGAGCGTTCTATTGCCTATGTATTGAGGTGGTCTTCTTTTAACATGCCCATACCACCGTAGCCGGTTTTCTTGCAATTTGTCAGCGATGTCGCGTATCCCGAGGCTACCACGTACGTGTACGTTGCGGATCTTGTCGAGCCTCGTCAGTCCGCACATCCACCTTAACATTTTCATTTCCGTCACACGAATAGTATCAACATGCTTTTTTGTTACTGCCCACGTCTCGCTTCCATATGTGAGAACTGGTCTTATGATGGACTTATAAACTAGCCCTTTGAGCTTGATGGGCATCCTCGTGTCACAAGTGACTCGAGTAAGATCGCGCCACTTCATCCAAGCAGTGGATATACGGTGTTGAAGGTTGCTTTCCAGATTGCCGAATTTGTCTATCATGCTACCCATTGTACTCGTCGCACTGTTGTACCACCTGACCATCAATCACTATTGGGTCAGTGCGAGGGGTAGAGACATTACATTCCATGTACTGGGTCTTAGCTACACTTAGTGCCAATCCTCCTGCTTGTAGTTGTTCTTTCCATGCGCTTAATGCTACTTCCAGATCTTGGCGACTTGATGTACATATCGCTACATCGTCTGCGTATATGAAAGTCCATGAAGCTTTTTGTTGAGCATCTTCAGTGAGTGTATCCAGTAGTAGACTGAACAAGAACGGACTTAGCACTGAACCTTGATGAACCCCTTCAGTGACTGGGATGGATTTTGTCACTCCCACCGGTGTTCTTATGAAGGAACGCGCATTTCTATACATGTCGGCAATGGAGGAGACATATGCTTCAGGGATGTTACGAAACCTGAGACTCCACCATATGGTGTCTCTAGGGACTCGATCAAAAGCCTTTTCCATATCCAGAAATGCAACGTAAAGCGGTTTCTCTTTTGCTCTGTATTCTTCAGCTATCATGGTCATGGCAAATATCGGGTCAATTGTTGACAAACCTGGTACAAATCCGTACTGATTTTCGGAGAGCGTACATTCGGCACGTAGACGGCTGTCTATGACTCTCTCATACAGCTTCATTGTATGGCACATTAACTTAATGCCTCGGTAGTTAGTGCATTCATATCTGCTACCTTTGCCTTTGTAGAGGGGAATTACTGCGCTCATTCTCCAAGCATCCGGAATGCCGCCTTGTTCTAGCAATATTTTGTTAAACAAGTTCGTCAACACAATTATTCCTAAATCACCCAGACACTTCCACACTTCCACTGGGATGCCATCTGGTCCCATGGCCTTTTTGTTGGGCATTTTCTTAAGCGCTGCATTAACCTCCCTTGTTGTTATAGGGGGTATGAGGCCCAGGTTTTTAGCAACTCGTGGTAAGCAGACTTCTGCGATATTAGTGTTCAACAAACCATCATAATACTTGTGCCATGTTTTTAGGATGTCCATGTTATTGTACACTAAATTTCCATCTGGTCCCTTAAGTATTTTATTTTTTACAAAATCTCTGGTAGCTTGATTGCGCAATTTAGCTAACTTGTATATGAGCTTATGACCGTCCCTCTTTTCTAAGGATGCATACAGTTCTTTTGTAGCTTTAGATCTTTCTACTGCGATCACCTTTCGGGCCTCTTTCTTACTCTGTTTATACCGCTGTCTATCTGCATTTGTCTTGGTGGATTGCCATGTTTTAAACGCCTCTTTCTTTTTTCTAAGGGCTGTGCGTACGGGATCACTCCACCACCACGTCTCCATTGGTATACCCTTTCCACCTTTCGTTCGCCCCAGTACCTTTCCTGCTGCTTTCAGTATCTTAGCTTGTATGTCCATCCAATTTGCGTTTACATCTTTATGATCTTCTCCCGGGAATATTAGGTTATCCAATTCTTTACAAAACTCCTGTACCTTGTCTCCTTTCACGAGCCACCATTTGATGAGTTCTGGTTCCTTTTCTTTTCTAGGTGTTGCTTTTGGTTTAAAAGTCATGTCCATGACGACAACTCGATGCTGTGGTGCAACGCACTCTCCGGGTATAACTTTGCAGTTTTTGACCCTACCGATTAGGTTTCTGTTTACTAGAATATAATCGATCTGTGAACTCGTTGTGCCACTTTTATATGTGATCAAATGTTCAGGCTTCTTGATGAAAAACGTGACTATAGCTAGATCGTGAGACATGGCGGATTCCATGATCGATTTACCCTCTTCGTTTGCAATACCATATCCGTGACCTCCGTGTATGCGTTGAAACGGTTGATACTCTCTACCCACATGGCCATTCAAGTCACTGCCCATTATGGTCATTTCGTTACTAGGTATTTCTTGCAAGATGTCATCTAGAAGAGTCCAAAATAACTTTTTTTCCGCTTTAGTACACCCTACATGAGGGGCATAGGCAGTAACGATGTTCACTACCTCGCCATGAACCACAACTTTGACACTCATAGCTCTATCACTAAAGCGCTTTACTTCGATTATATTGTCGAGATGTTCTTGACTAATTGCTATTGCCACGCCATTTTGTCTTTCTCGCGATCCTGTGTACATTAGTTTGTATCCTTCCCCGATGTTACGAGACTTGGAACCTTGCCATTTGGTTTCCTGAAGACAGACGATATCCAACCTGCGGCGTTTAAATAGGTCTGCGAGTTCTTTCGTCCTTCCTGAAACATTCCAACATTCAGCGTGGCGAAGCGGACTTTCCTGTTGCTTTCCGGGACTAGCTTCTTTAGTCGGACCCGTCCTTGATCCGATAGCCCTCGTATACTTGTCGCAGATGTAAGGCGATGTATCTGCGCGTCGTTTTGTGGCGACGCCCTATCTGTCTTACGATATTCCCTTTGCAACCTTTTCATCCGTTCCAGAAAATTGACGTGTTGGGTTTATTAGTCCAGTGCCGATTGTCATCTGACGCACTAAAACCTGTTTCATGTTGAAGCAGGAAAACCCTCGAACCTAAGGTATTTATTCGATAGTGTAAGTACTTACACGAAGTGAAATCTGGTTATACCGCCAAGCATTCGGTCGTCAGAGCCTCGTCTGTTGTCTAGCAGGGAGTACCACGGTGACTACAAGAATCACCGTCGCCAGCTATTCATACGAACTACCAGCGCGAGCAGGTAAGGTTGACAGTTGGGTCGGATAAGGTCTTGGTTCCGTTCTCCCCTTACTCCCCACAAACTATAAATATTTACAATTCACAATTTATGACTATTTTAAATGATACACAAACTTTACGAATTTTAACACGGCATTGAATTTATACATATCTATTAAGCTCGTCGTTCTGCACAATTCAAAATCGACCAGCAATTTTCGAAAAGTACCGAAAATATTATTTATATAAAAAAAATTTGAATTAATATACAACGCCGAAATTCGAAAAGATTTCGACGATGCAGTCCTGTTTAAAATGCCGAATTATATATAAGGAGTTCGACTCTATACTGCGGTCCTTCAAATAGGAGGTTCGGTAAGTGTAACTCATCACATTCCGCATAAAAAAAAATTCCCAAAAATAGTTTTTAAACTTTTAAAATATTTAAATATTCGAGCTCCACTGTTCGTGCGCACGCATTACACTATCTAAGGCGCGCGCCGCACAACTTCGGTTTACACTTACCTCGTAATGAGTAAAAGTGGTCGAGTCCATAGCACCTACCAATACGCAATCCGTAAGTTGCATATAAGGTTTGATACTCATGTTTCGAGTCATCCATTTAGTGTATCATAATACTTTAATTTTCTTTTACACAACAACCGCACTTAACTCACTGTATCTTGTACTTAACAAAACCTTTAAAAACATAAACACTTTCTGGTGGACACACGATTGTAAACGCGCGCGAAAGATAATTTAACAAAATAGCTAGGCGGGTCACTGATCTCAGTCAGCTGTGGTTAGGTCATTGACCTACGGTACCTACCTAATACGTCTAATTACCTCAGGTATGATTCGAATTTACCGTCACACTTGATCAGGCTTCGGACTGGCAAAGTAATTGTAACAACATCTCGTAAATAAACTTTATTGAATTTATCCCAACAGTTACGTAAGCGAAGGATTTCAAAAATTAATCACGTAACATTAAAATCAAAATGTGTCAAAACAATTTGGCGTGTTTAAAAATTAGAATCATCTCTGTTTACCAAAGTCATTTAATATTTCAGTACCAAACTGACGAGCGTATAAATAAGAATTATTAAAAACTGTGTTGCGACATTTCGCTAACATAACATTTTTTTAATACCTTAAACAAGCCTACTTAAAAACAAAAAAAGAAAATTAATCATTCTTCTAATAATTATTAAACAAGTACATAAATATCACACGCGATCACTGTAGTGTAGTATATAAGCAGATGACACCTAATGTTGAGGGCAGTAATAAATTTATCTTCATACCTAAAACATCTACTTTATTTACCTAGTCCCGTCCTTACATGGCGACCCTGCCATTTAAGGTTCGGTTTCGGGTTCTAACGAAGTGCAGTATAACAATATGATTTCGGTCTGTGTAATATTGGACATTCGTGTATTTAATTATTCGAACGTTAGTAGCGACGTTATACAAAATGGGCAAAGAACAAAGTAAAGAACAAATTGTGATTGCACAAAATGCCGCAGGAGGCGTGAATTCGGCCGACGTGGAGCTAATACACCAAAATCAGAAAGTAACAAATATAATTTTGGGTATTTTTCTTTTACTTTTAATTTTGGGGGTAAAGTTTGCCATATATAAATTATATAAACGCTGCCACATAAACTGGATGCGTCAGGAGATAGCCAGGAGCGCTTTCAGACGTACGAGCATCAGGCGTGGACCAAACACTGAAAAAAGAAATCAGGAACGTGTCGTTTAGCCTGGAGCCGCATCAATAGCCCTGCCCTGCTTATAGAAAAATAGGAGTGTAAAAGTGTGAAAAAATATACATAAAAGGAGAAGTGAAATTGTGTCATCAATAAAGGTGTTATGGTATTATAGACATTAGATATATTCATATTTTATCATTATTTTTAAGTGTATATTTTATGTCCATTTTTTTTGTTATTTTTCTGTACTAAATATTATATTATGTTTGTTAAGATTTAAATGGATCATATATTAGATATAAAACATCAAATTGAAAATATAAAAACAAATTTAATTAAACTAAGTAAAGGAAAAAGAACTAAAAAGTTGTTAGAACAGAAATATTTAGAGGCAAAAAGTTTATATGAGGAATATATAAAATATCGTGACGAGTTAAACGTGAATGCATCTAAAGGGTATATAAAAAAGGAAGAGGTAAATTACTTATTAGTTGCTTGCGAGGAAATTGAATCGTTTTATCAAAAAAATCCAAACATTTTGTTTACTCAGTGACCAATATTTTAGCATCATGACTGACTTTGACATGAAAACTGCCACTTCTCTTCTACCTATTATGACAGGAGATGAAAAAGTTACTAAAAAATTGATAGATTGTATCGAATTCTATAGCCAAACCATTAGGAAAGAACATGAACAGTTACTAATTTCTTTTGTGCTTAAAACTCGTTTAACTAAACATGCCAAATTACGTTTGTTATCTAACTATGAATCTTCCACAGAACTTATTGCCGACATGAAAAATAATCTGTTGACTAAGCAGTCAGCCACGGCACTACAAATAGAAATGTTAAAATCTAGACAAGGTTCGCAGAGTATTGAGGAGTTTGGTAAGAAACTTGAGGATTTATTTGTTGAACTGACGATTTCCCAAGCTAACGGTGACGATAACGCGTTTAAAATATTTAGACCCGTAAACGAAAAATTAGCAATACAGCGATTCACCGAAGGTTTGAGAAACAGTAGATTAAGCACTATTTTAGCGGCCCGCAACTACTCAGAGCTAAAAGATGTTATAAGAGCAGCCAAAGACGAGGAACTGTCGCGTCAAGGCTCTTTTACATCAGCTGAAACAATTCTCACGACACTTCATCGAGGTAAGTACCAACCATCTTATAGGGGGCATAGTAGAGGTCGAGTATTAAACAACACACGCCAAAATTACACGCTAAATCGTTCATTTAGGCCGATTTCGAAACAAACATCTAGTTTATACAGCCGAGAAAACAATAGAGGACTCACAAGTAATTCTCGAGGACGCGGACGTAGTTTTCAACGTGCTGTATCGCGAGGTAGACATAGTAACGGTAGAAAACAGCATGGGTATCTTATGAATCAAGCCCAAAACGATATACAGGATACTACTTCGGAAAATAACCAAAACTTAGAGTTTCTTCGATCCTAACTTTATTCTAGCATGCAATACATATAATAATTTCGTAGAGTTTACAATATTAGGTACCAAATATAGAATGCTAGTTGATACGGGCGCCTCGATGTCAGTGATTAAATACGATGTAATAAGAGATAGGAATATTCCAATACATCCAGAATGCGTTGCCGTAAATGGTATTGGTGGCACCTCGTACACCGAGGGCTATGTTTACATACCGTTTACCTTATGTGGAATAAAATTTAAACATAAGTTTTATGTCTTAAAGAATTTACCTTGTATTCAAGATGGCTTAATCGGACAAGAATTTTTAATTAATTATAATTGTGTATTAAATTACGAAAATAATACATTTACTTTAAATACCTTCGACAAACCAATTACGCTCTCCTTAGGTTTAGAAAAATTAGGTAAAAATACATTTATAAAGGTACCTCCAAGGTGTGAAAAGTTTTTTCAAGTTGATTCTTATTTGAACGAATCGTGTGTTATATTTCCCAGAGAATTGTGTGAAGGTGTATTTATCGCTGGAAGTATCTGTCAACCGAAAGAGGGGCAAATATTTATTGAAATTTTAAATACTCGCGAAACAGAAGTTAATCTTAGTTATTTTAGGCCTGAAATTGATTTATTATCGAATTATAATATTTGTTCGTTTAACAAAGAAAATTTAAACGGAGAAAGAGTTCGGAAATTATTATCATTAATTAAATTGAATCATTTGAACAAAGAAGAAAGTATTAGTATTCAAAGTATTTGTGCGAAATATGCTGACGTATTTTTCTTGCCAGGAGACAAGTTAGGTACGTGTAATCTTTACGAACAAAATATACAATTAAAAGCTAATACGAATCCGGTCTATACTAAACAATATAGTTTACCGTTTTCTCAACGTGATGAAATAGAAAAACAAGTTCAAAAAATGTTGGCCAATGATATTATCGAACCCGCTAACAGCGAATGGTCTAGCCCAGTACTATTAGTACCTAAAAAATCAGAACATAATAATAAAAGCTGGCGTTTAGTGATAGATTTTCGAAAATTGAATGATTGTATAATGCATGACAAATTTCCCCTTCCGAATATAAATGATATATTAGACTCACTTTCAGGAGCTATTTATTTTTCTCAATTAGATTTAACACAAGCTTATTATCAAACAAAGCTAAATGCTGACAGTAGGAAATATACCGCATTCACAACACCGTCTGGCCAGTATCAAATGACCCGTATGCCTATGGGTTTGAAAACCAGTCCTGGTTCATTTTCACGCTTAATGACAGTAGCAATGTCGGGACTTAATTATGATAAATGTTTTGTATATTTGGATAATTTAATTTGTTTCGGAAGAAATTTAGATAGTCATAATAAAAATTTGTTAGATATTTTAGCAAGGCTTAGAAAAGTTAATCTAAAATTAAATCCTGATAAGTGTGATTTTCTTCGAAAAGAAATTTTATACCTCGGACACGTGGTATCAGCGGATGGCATTAAACCAGATCCAGAAAAGATTAAGGCATTAATTAATTATCCGGTTCCTAAAAACGTAGACGAGCTCAAACGATTTGTAGCCTTTTCGAACTATTATCGAAAATTTATTTCAAATTTCGCCGAAATCTGTATTCCATTAAATGATTTCTGTCGTAAAAATGTAATATTTAATTGGGATAAAAACTGTCAAAAATCATTTAGTACTTTAAAAGAAATGTTAATGAGCCCTCCAATATTACAGTATCCTATTTTCGATTATAATAACACATTTATATTACAGACAGACGCCTCAGGGTATGCAATAGGTTCGATTTTATGTAATGCTGATCGTAGACCAATAGCTTACGCCAGTCGCAGTTTAAATAAAGCTGAACGTAGGTATCCAACGATTGAGAAAGAGCTTTTAGCGATTGTTTGGTCTGTTAAATATTTTAGACCGTATCTCTATGGACGAAAGTTCATTATAGAAACGGATCATAGACCCTTAATATTTTTATACAATGTGACAGATCCTTCCAGTAGATTGTTAAAATTTCGGCTAGTACTTGAAGAGTATGATTTTAAGGTTACATATGTGAAAGGGTGTGATAATGTAGCTGCAGATGCATTGTCACGCATAGAAATTAGTAGTGAAGAATTAAAGGCGATGAATGATCATATTTTGTCAGTACTTACAAGGGCACAAAAGAAGAAGCTTGATGAAAAACCTTGTAATTCTACTTCGGTTTCTGATATTTCTACTGACGATTGGACTGATCACCCAAGAGTTGTAGAGATGTTAAAACTACCGAAGGATTACACGGAGTTGGTATTTGTGAATGAAGGAGAATGGAAAAGGGTTAAAAAATGCGTATCATTAGAACGTGGTGATTATGCATACTCGTCGTCAAATCGTACAATTTTTGTGAAACTGTTCACCCAATCCCAGTGTACACGAGCTGTCTCTGTGAGGGAAATGGAATCATTTTGTATCGATTTAAAAATAAATACGTTATATGTAATAAAAGATGAGAATAATTTTAAAATGATAAAAGAGCTAGCTCAGGTTATAAATAAAATGCGTAAGTGGTCCGGACCCCGTTTATGCGTAATTAAAGGAGTTACAAAAATTATAGACGACGATACGAAAAGAGTTATATTAAACGATTATCATATCCTGCCCACTAGCGGACATGCAGGAATAAGACGTATGTTAAATAACATTCGTAAAAAATATTTTTGGCCAGGATTAGAGCATGATGTTAAGCTTTTTGTAAGAAAATGTAGTAAATGTCAACGTTATAAATATTTAAATACCATAAAAGAACCTATGACCATAACGGACTGTGGAAATTCAGCTTTTGATAAGATTTATTTAGATTTGGTAGGTCCACTGACAAGAGATAATAATTATAATTTAACGCTCCAATGCGACCTCACCAAATATGTCGAGGCATATCCGATAGCAGGTAAGGATGCGCGCACAGTAGCTACAACTCTAGTAAATAATTTTATACTTAGATATGGCATTCCTCGGCAGATCGTGACCGATAGAGGAACTGAATTTATAAATTCTACAATGGAAGAGGTTTGTAAAATTTTAAATATAAGTCAATTACAGTCTACAGCCTTCCACCATCAGACCTTAGGATCACTTGAAAATAGTCATAAACATTTAACATTTTATTTGAGAATGCAAGTTAACAGTAAAAGTCAGGAATGGAGTTCATGGATTCCTTACTGGTGTTTTTCGTATAACACTTCTGTACACTCGAGTACAAAATTTACTCCATACGAATTAGTATTTGGCAAACAATGTAACTTGCCAAGTAATCTTAGGTCGACAAAAGATCCAATTTACAATTTTGATAATTATGCAATAGAATTAAAGTACCGATTACAAAAGTCACAAAATGATGCTAAAACAAACCTCATAAATTGTAAAACTTTAAGAAAAATAAAATATGATAGAAGTATAAACCCAGTTGAATATAAACAAGGAGACTTAGTATTGGTTAAAAATAAAAATATTAGCAAACTTGATCCATTATATTTAGGCCCATACACAGTTGTTAAAGATTTATCACCGAATGTTGTAATTTTAGTCAATGGTAAAGAAAAAACTGTTCATAAAAATAGGACAAGACTTTATGTTGAACTAGCTTTTGCCTGCGACTTCGTCCGCGTTTTCATCGTTTTTCGTAAAAAAATAGCGTATGTCCTTCCTCAGGGTTCAGTGGTTTTGATGTGACAGACAGATCGTATTTTGGTAGGGAAATATAATATGTCAATCCACAATACTTGATTTCTATGATTTTTTTATTGAATAGGTAATAATGTTAACTTTTTAGGGTTCCGTACCTTAAAAGGAAAAACGGAACCCTTATAGGATCACTTTGTTGTCCGTCTGTCTGTCTGTCTGTCTGTCTGTCTGTCTGTCTGTCTCACTGTCTGTCTGTCTGTCTGTCGGGATGTCAACCCTTTTTTCTCAGAAATGCATAGACGTATCATGTTGAAATTAATATCATATAGTCAAGTCTACGATGACATGCGGCCGTGAAAATATTAAAGTTCTAAGTCAACGAAATCAAAAGATAATGGAAAATATGTCGTATATTTTGACCATTTTAGCGTTTTCGCAAGAGAATCAAAACCTATAGGTTACTTTCCATTGACCTAGCACGATAAAATTTGGCAAGAAGTAAGATCTTATGGTACAAATAAAGGAAAAAATCTGAAAACTGTAAATTTTTGTATGTATGTTTGTCTGTTTGTAAGTTTGTCTTTCAACCTATTTCTCAGAAACGCGTGAAGGTAACAAATTTTTATCAACGTCAAGTACTCAGAGTTGTAATTACTAAGAGCTTTGAAAAAATCAAACTTCTAAGTTAACGCAATCAAAAGATACGGTCATTTATATCACATATTTTAAGTATGATAGCGTTTTTAACGTTTTCGCAAGGGAATCAAAACCTATAGGGTACTTCCCATTGACCAAGCATTATAAAATTTGGCCAGAAGCAAGGTCCTTTAGTATACATAAAGGAAAAAATCCGAAAACTGTAAATTTCTGTTCGTGTGTCTGTCAGTCTGTACGTCTGTCTTTCAACCTTTTTCTCAGGAACGCGTAAATGTATCAAGTTGTAAATTGATCAAGCGGAAAATATATTAATCTTAGAATTAAAATTTTATGTACTTGTAACAAATTAACATAGAAGTTGACCATGGTCAAAAAAACAATTTTACAAACACTGAGAAGAAATTTGTATCAATACGAAAACATTAAAAAGCAGCAAACCTTTATAAACAACGCAATGCAATCTATATATCGCAGCTAACAAAATGATAGCGCGATGTAGCGTACAGCTAATGCCATCTATTACAACATTATGACATTAACTGTGATATAATTCTGCTCGATTAATATATTTTTTTTTTATTTTAATTATTATTTAAACGCGCTAAAAATAATAAAGTAAACTTTTCATTTAAAAGTAATATCGTCGATTTATAACGTCATTATGTAATTAACATTCAATATAAGAGCTTCACGCGATTTGATTTAAGTACTCGTATTGACTTAGTACGAAAATTTTAAAATTAAATTCAAACAGATCGAGTTATTTAATTTACTTATTTATCTACACATATAAGTCTTCTGGTTATTAGTAATATAATAAGTTATTTATAAATAAACAATTAGTTTTGTTCGAATTAAGGACTAATTATTTTCGTCTTGGCAACACTAATATATATTTTGATATTTTGATTGATAATGTAAATCTAAATATTTTACGAACGTAGTACAGGGGTATTGGAGTGTAGTAGAATATAAATAAAAATAAAACGAGAATAAAATATAATATAATTATGTTGTTAATGTCAACAAGTTAGTTCATAGAAATTGTCAAGAGATGGCGCTAAGTGTATCCTGAATCGCGCTATAACTTTGCTTTATTGAAAGTATAAGGTGTATTAGTACTTAAAATAAAATTTTGTGTTTCCATGGATTGCATCCATGATTGTGTTTTAAATTAAAGTGCTCCTAAGTAGTTTCAAAATAGTTTTTGGGACGTGATCCATGTTTACATAATATTTGATTATATTTAAGCGACTTCTAAAAAGGAGTGTTTTCAATTCGACCTTGTATTTAATTTTTTTTTATGTTTGTTCGCCGATTACGCCGCCATTTGTGTACCGATTTTCAAAATTTTTTTTTTTGTTTGAAAAGGTATACTTCCATTGTCTTCAGGTCAGGATCAGATGATGGGATCCTGGAGAAATTGAGGGAACTCCTCAAATATTATAGGCAAGCGTATACCGATTTAGGTATTTTTGATAGTAACTTATGTTGGAACTGATGATGAAGACCACAAATGGCGTAGAAGGGTTAGTCTTATATAGATTTCTATAAGGCTGTACGGAACCCTCGGTGCGCGAGTCCTACTCGCACTTGACCAGTTATTTAAATTAGGGATGAGTGAGAGTATTATAAACGTAAGAGTAAACAAATATAATCAGAATGCTCCGAACTGCTAAGCTATCAGGAGTTACACGTGTTATTGTGAGTCAACCATAAAAGATAGACATATGCTGTTGCGGGATATTTTTTAGGAAATTTTATGTAGAATATTTCCTTCGAACATGATTTCTATGTAACTTTAACCATTAAGGCTGTATACGCGACGGAAGCTTAAAAATTGGAGTAACGTCTCCCGTTTTCCCTTTATTACTCTGCTCCTATTGATTGTAACGTGATGAAAAGTATATTATAACCTGCCCAGGAGTATGAAGAATAATTGTACCAAGTTTCGTTAAAATCCGTCGAGTAGTTTTTGTTTCTATAAGGAACATACATACATACAGACAGACAGACAGACAGACAGACAAAAATTTTACTGATTGCATTTTTGGCATCAGTATCGATCACTAATCACCCCCTGATAGTTATTTTGAAAATATATTTCATGTACAGAATTGACCTCTCAACAGATTTATTATAAGTATAGATGATCATTAAATATATTGTTTATTAAGATTTGTGATTATGACTGTACCTTAGTACATATTATGATATCTGATATTACATTTCAGCCCTGCATTATTATACCTTTGTTTACATATTTGTTTTATTTTGTTCAATTATTATTTTCAATTTAATTTTAATTTTTCATATTGTATTTTGATAAAAAAAATGTTAATGTATCCAACTTTTTTTTTTGTTTGGTAGGGCATGTAGTGTAGTATATAAGCAGATGACACCTAATGTTGAGGGCAGTAATAAATTTATCTTCATACCTAAAACATCTACTTTATTTACTTAGTCCCGTCCTTACATCACAATCACTAGACACTCAAAACTAAATAAAAACAGATCATCTGTCTATGGCATCACGAAGTATCCTTCGAAACAAATAAACAAAATAAATCAAATTAGGTAACACCAATTCAATATTTTATTCACAATTTTTATCAAAGCATAATTTTGATGTCATTTGTTATACCCACTATATTAATATTTTGCACGATATTTGTCATAGCCTATACGTGTTTATAAAAATCGTAATTTATAATAACATATTTTCACTATTTTCACGAATTTAAAGTCAATTAAAACATTACAAATCAACGAATTTGTCACAACAATTCGGCATGTTTAAAAATTTAAATAATCCCTATTTACAGTAATATCTCTTTTTAAAAAACTATTATGATTATTTGAGTTTATAAAATTGAATTAATAGAAATAAGACAGTATGATGACAACGCGTATAATATTAAACAAGTGTATAACCTAACCTACACACTTAACAAATGAAAAAAAAACAAAGCAATATCAACTTGTAGTTGCGCGAGCAATTCATTGTAACGCAATTTCTAAGGGCTAACGAAATACTAATAATTCTAATAACCACGCAAACGCGCGACGTGCGATCCCGGGACCTCTCTGTCCCACCCCCTGCACCCGGCCTAACGATGAAGGAGAAAGACTCTTGCGCAGCGGCGATGGCCGTACCGCCCGTACCCCGCGCCCCACTTCCCATATCTCTGTTATTTGTTTATACGTGCCAAAACAGAACAATAAAATTATTTTTGTTTAGCAAATTAGAATAATAGTCCTAGCTACCTAAAACAGATTTTTTTTAATCTGCATTCCACATTTCTGTATAAAATATGATTAATTTTCTTAGTAAACTGTTTTATTTTCGTACTTTTATAATATTTCAACAGTAATACATTTATTTATGTCCTTCTGGGCCATGACGGTCTCACAGAAGGAGACTATGGCCTTCCACGCCGATTCCCTGCGGAGCATCGCCGACACGACTGCTCGCAGGGAGAGATCTCGCCCGATCTCCTGGACCAAGACCTGCCTTTCGGCGGCCCACGCGGGACACGCCGCCAGCGTATGCTGGGCAGTGTCTCGGTCCGCACCGCAATGGTGGCAAACTGCCGTCGCCTCGCGTCCGATCTTACACAGGTATTCTCCAAAGGAGCCGTGACCGGTAAACACCTGTGTAAGTCGGAAGGTGACTCGTCGCTTCCTCCTCATCCAGGCCTCGAAGGCCGGCAGGATCGTTGCCACGACGTGTTTGTGCGCGTACCGCTCCTCTCGGAGACGGGCGCACCACGTCGCGACAGCCCTTCGGTGCTCCTGCCGCTTCAGCGCTCCGAAAGCACTGGAGGGAAAGGACGCACTTCCGCCACTTTGACGAAGGAAGCGAATCCGGTCTTAGACCCTCGCGTCCCTCTCCGCCAGAATGTCCAAGGGCGGAAAGCACGCCAGGACAGTTGCCGCCTCGAAGGATATCGTGCGATATCCCCGCAGTATGCGGATGGTCTCCGCTGCAGACTCAGGATCTTAGTCTTGCAGCGGCGGACGCCTGACAGTCGGTGAGACCATACGGGCGCACCGTAGAGGGCCATCGATCGCACGACACCGGCGTAGAGACGGCGAACCTCTTCCCGCGGCCCCCCGAGATTAGGCAGCAGTCTGTGCATCGCACCCGCTACCTTCTCGATCCAGGGAGCCAGGAGCTTGAAGTGCTCTTCAAAGGTCCAGCGACCGTCCAGAACGAGGCCCAGGTATTTCATGTACCTGACCGTCTGGACGTTTGAGTCACCAACGCGAATGGTCTGCGAAATGGGCGGCTCCGTGCCCCTCGGTCACTTGTGGAACCATAGCGCCTCGGTCTTATGTGGCGCTATCCGCAGGCCCAATTCGCAGATCTTCGCGACGACGAGTTCGACTCCGAGCTCGGCGAGCCGTCTGGTCATTGTGAAGCTCGACCCGGATGCCAGCACTAACGTGTCGTCCGCGTAGCATACGACGCTGACACCAGCGGGAAGCTCGACACGCAGAACCGCATCGTACGCAAGGTTCCGCAGAAGCGGCCCCAGCACCGACCCCTGCGGAACCCCGCAGAAGACTTCCCTCCGAGTCCTCGTACCGTCTTGGCCCACGTACGCAATGTACCTGTCGCGCAAGTAGCTCCCGACAATCGCTTGCAGGTAGTGAGGCACACGATGGTATATTAGTGCCCCCCTAATGGCGTCCCAAGGTATAGCGTTAAAAGCGTTGACGATATCTAGGCTTATCGCCAAAGTTGGTGGCGCCACTTGCCGAGTACAGACGTTAAAGCAGAGCTCCGTAAATAAAATTCTTTATTTGTAGTTAAAGTACATAAAAGTTACAGTGTCAGTCATAAAAAACTTTCCTGAACTAGTAGTGATTTAAAATTATTAGTGTTTATGGTGATAATATCCAGTGATCAGTTTAGCAGACATTTTTTTTTTTTACGTAGGATATAAAGTAATGTTATTATCGCATATATTACAATTGAATAACAAAACTACACTATCGTGCAAAATAAAAATAGTGCTAACAATTTGCCAAATGTGTTAAATTAATAGAATATAAAAAAATAGAAAGAAAACAGTGAAACAATTTTGGATTGTGGGTGTTCCGTTGAAATGGTTTCTCCATCTACCATTCGTTAGTAAATTTATAACAGGATTGAGTATATACGGTTGACAAAATTCAATGAATGATACTTAGAGTGACTTGGTCCAGTGATTGACGGTGTGGAATAAAAGTACTTGACACTGGTCGACCTGAGTTTAATCCTCATCGAAAACGAAACGATATTTTTCACTACATATATTTTTCAAACCATTAAATTATTTAGAAAAATGTCTAATAATTCAACTTCATACGCAATATGTGCAGGATGTAGAAACACATTACCACAGAAACAATTTCTTACTTGCACTAACTGCAAAGCGAAGTATGATATCGAATGTGGCAATATACCTCTGAGTCAATTTCTACAAATGGATTAACATCAAAAAAATAGCTGGAAGTGCCCTGAATGTTTAAATAAACAGCCTAAAACGGGAAATACGCATACACCAGTCAGATCGATCGCACTATTCGACGATGGAAGTAAGTCCTCCACCGATACGCAGGATGTAACTTATGTTACTAAGCGTAAAAAGTTTAGTAAGTCGCCACAATGCTCCACGTCTCAATACAATATCGAGAGTGTAGACCTGACAGAATGTAAATTACGTAACATTACTCAACAAGAGTTGGCTTCCACAATTCAAAATTTAGTAACAACTCATCTTACCACTATTAATGATCAAATAAGAGGATTTTGTGAATCAATAAACTTTATAAACACTCAGTATGAAGAAATGAAAGTAAAATTGGAAGAAAAATCTAAAATAGTGGACCAATTAAAAAGGGAAAACGAAAATCTTAAATCATCGGTTAAGGACATTACATCCAGATTAAATATTGTTGAAACGCATATGAGAGAAAGTAATATCGAAATAAATGGTATTCCAGAAAACAGAAATGAAAATTTGGCTAATGTAATTGTTCAATTAGGAAAAACTATTAACAATCCTCTTAAATTAGATGAAATACAACATGTTACCAGAGTCGCGCAGTTTAATAAGAACACGGAGAAACCGCGATCAGTTATCGTAAAACTGCAAAGTTCAAGACATCGTGATGCCTTTCTGGCGGCTGTTACGCAGTTCAACAAAAAGAATCCTAAAGAAAAATTAAACTCACATCACCTAGGAATTGGGGGGACTTGCAAACCGATATATGTTTCTGAACATTTAACCCCAACGAACCCTTCATGCAGCAGCACGTATTAAAGCTAAAGAAATGAATTATCGCTTTACTTGGACAAGAAATGGGAAAATTTTCGTCCGTAAGGATAAATTTAGTCAGGCTAAGCTTATAAAAAATGAAGACAGTCTTAAACTTATTGATTGAGCTCATTATATTAATTTTATGGTAGTTGGTTGACACAATGTTAGACATATACTATCAAAATGTAAGAGGTTTGAGAAGAAAAACGAACGATGTCCTGAAAAACATTCTTAATAAGGATTATAAAGTTATTGTTTTTACCGAAACTTGGTTGAACTCATCAATTTCGAGTAACGAATTATTTGACTCACGCTATGTAGTATACAGAAAGGATCGTTTATGTTCTAAAACCTCAAAAAAAGATGGAGGAGGTATATTGGTCGCTGTTTCGCGGGATATTTTCTCTTGTAGGGTCGCTAACTGGGAGACTGACGATGAAAATATGTGGATTGTATAAGATATTAATGCCAATCAAATTGTTAAAAAAATCGCCTTTTGTATTGTATACCTACCACCACCTGTAAAAGTAGAAAGTGCTAAGAAGTTATTTGATAACATTGACATTGCAACAAATCAGGTTGATGATGTAATTGTAATAGGAGATTTTAATATGGGTTTTATTGAATGGAATACAGGGGCTGACTGTTCTTACATGATTCCCTCTAATTATAATAACCTACTTGGATATTCATTAATTGATTTCATGTCTACTAACGATCTACACCAATACAACAATATTAAAAATAGTGATGATAGGCTCTTGGACCTGGTAATTAGTAATATGTCTAATATAACAATCTCTAAACCTCTTGATTTACTAAGTAAGCTGGATACATATCATCCTAATCTATTAATAAATGTCTCGTACCCTCTTGTAACATACCTTCGCCCCAAACAATGTAAAAAATATAATTTTGTAAATGCTGACTATGTAAAAATTGTAAACGAATTAAGAAATATAGAATGGATCCAAAAATTTTCCAACTGTAAAAGTGCCAATGCCATGGTTGAGATTTTTTACACCATATTGTATGAAATAATTGAGCGATTAGTACCTAAGCGGAAATTACGAACCCTAAAATTTCCTACTTGGTTCAAAAATAATCTTACTAAATTAATCAAAGAAAAGGAGAAGTTACGTCTTAGATATCGTAAATATGGCAATCCCAGAGATAAACTCGAATTTGAAATGTTGCGTAGTCGCTGTCATAGATTATTTGATGATTGTTATAATAAGCATAAAAGAAAAGTCGAACAAAATATTTCTAGGAATCCAACCTTGTTTTGGAATTTCAATAAAAGCAAACGAAATTTAAATCAATTATTGCCTGCATCTATGACTTTGGAAAATAAAAATACTAACTCGGGAATAGAAATTGCTAATCTTTTTGCTTGTCATTTTTCATCCGTTTACCCTGAAGAAACAATAGCTTTGCACAGGACAAACCAGAATAATTTGGATAACACTAATATAACAACCATTACTAAAATAATATTTTGTGAAGGTGAGGTCGCAAAAAAAAATTAAATATCTAGTTCTATCTAAAGGTGCTGGTCCTGATGGTATTCCACCACTCTTTATTAAAAGATGCAGCTCCGCGTTAGTACTTCCATTGACGATAATTTTTAACTCTTCCATGAAAAGTGGTATTTTCCCTGACGAGTGGAAGAAAGCTCGAATAATCCCAATATACAAAAAAGGTGATCGCTCTGACATTAAGAATTACCGTCCAATCTCAATTCTGTCGTGCTTCTCCAAATTGTTTGAGAGCCTTGTTTATCCCATACTTAATAATCATTTTAAAAATATTTTTACACATTCACAGCACGGGTTTAGAAATGGTTCATCTATTGCAACAAATTTAACTATTTTTGCATCAGATCTGGCTTTGGCAATAGATAAGGGTGATGAAATTGATTGTATATACACCGATTTCAGCAACGCGTTTGATAAAGTGAATCACCAAATACTCATTGACAAGCTGTATCAGTATGATCTTGGCAGTTCTTTAATTAACTGGTTTCAATCATATTTAACTCAGAGACCACTTACAGTTTCGGTCAATGGTTTTGAATCGAGATTTACTTAGCCAAAAGCGGGGTGCCGCAGGGCTCTCATTTGGGTCCTCTTTTATTTCTCGTTTTCATCAACGACATAACCAAAACATTAACCATTGTAAATATTCTCTTATGCAGATGATCTTAAAATTTACAAAACCGTAAAATCAATTAAGGACATAAACTTAATACAGAATGATATTAACAGTATTAGCGAATGGTCGCTCTAATCATATGACTCTTAACGTCAGCAAGTGTTTTCATATGAAATTTACCAGGAAGAAAAAACCGCTTGTCTCTAGGTACTCCATAGGCAACGTATTATCGAGGAAATATTACAAACTAAAGACTTAGGAGTCACTATAGATAGCCGTTTAACATTCGTGACCCATATTGATAATATAGTTGTTAAAGCTGCACAAAATCTAGGCTTTATCAAGTGAAACACCTAAGGATTTTCTAAAGACACTAAAGTACTTCTATACAATGCCTTAGTACGCAGCGGTCTTGAATACGCCAGTACCATCTGGAAACCTTTTTACACTGTTCATTCTCAGCGTATTGAGAGTATACAGCGAGCATTTACCAAACATCTTGCTTACCTCGAAAAAGATTTTTCGCATAGACAATTATATAAGGACCGTTTTGGCAAAATTTAATATGGGTTTTACTTCGGAGTAGGCGCGAAATTATTGATCTAAATTTTTTACATAATATTATAAACAATAAAGTGACAAACTCAGAAATTATTGAAAGACTATTTATATCTGTTCCTTCTAGAACACCCAGAAATACACACAAAATATTCTACACTCCTTGTTTAAGAACGCATGTTGGCAATCAAGCCCCCTTGATACGAATATGCAACGAGTATAATAATATTCTTAAATCAATCCCTGGCATTGACATTTTTAACGATTCCCCCTCGGCCTTTAGCAATAAGTTATTTAATTACTATAAAAACGCATGATTAGTTTTAGTTTTAATTTAATTCTGATTTGATTTATTTTGTATTTAATTTTAACAAGTAAATATTTTTATTTAATAAATAATTTAAACAAGTTTTAAATTTGCTCTGTAACTGTAACTATTATAACTTATAAAATAAAATATACATACTCAATGAATGCTATGTACACTTGTAATTGACGTACATATCAGACTTTAATATAACTTCTAAATTTTTAATATAAATGTTTGTAATATGTATGTTGTAAGTGTGCTTAAATAAATAAATAAATAAATAAACGCTACGCCACCTCGGGCCACCGCCTGCTCCGTCAGGGACCGGACGCGCATGATCGTATCTACGGTCGAACAACCCTGACGGAAGCCAAACTGGCTTTCGGCCAGGTCGGGGCCGACGCTTGACAGATGCCCGCTGAGACGAGAAGCGACAATCCGCTCGAGGAGCTTGCCAGCCTCGTGTAACAGGCATATGGGACGGAACGCGGAGGGGGAGTCCGCGGCTCTGCCATCTTTCTTCAAAAGGACCGAACTTGCCTCCTTCCAGGCCGTGGGGAACGTGGCGTTTCGGAGACAGCTGTCGAACAGCCGCCTCAGCCTGCTCCCCAGGGTAGCCGAAGCTAACACACCCACACCCGTCCCGGAATACCGTCGGGGCTCGCCACAGGGGAAGCACCGGTCGCTCCGGTCTACCCCGTTCGGGCACCTTTTTTTTTTTTGTTTTCCCTGGGGAATGCTTTTACGCATTCCGCCTGAGGGAATCAGGCGGGTATGTGGGACTCCTGGTACCGAGTGTACCAGCCTACCCACTAAACCCCAGGGCACTCCGCTTCGTCGTTATGGAAGGGGACTGGGAATCTGGCGCAGCCTTTACGTCCAGTCCCCGTCCGACGATGGCCCGCCTTTACAGCGGGGCCCCGCACGCCCCCCCCCCCCCCCCAACAGTGGAGGGGCCCAGGAATGGCTGAGTGAGGGCCATTCCCGCTCGACGGTGTGGCGAATAGTGCGCTATTCGCCACCGGGTAGAGGTCGGCGGTCGTTCCGCCTTCGCCACCGTCTCCTGCGGAGCGACGCAGCGAGAGGGTCGTCCTCCCGCGCTCGCTCCGCCGCCTCCTTCTGCGACATCACGTCCTCGCAGAAGGAGGCGACCGCGGCCTAGGCCTCCTCGCTGCCCAGCATGGACGCGACCACACTGGGGAGCGAGAGGTCCCGGCCGATCACCGCGGTGAGCCTGCGGCGCTGCAGAAGACACGGCGCAGCACACTCTAAAGCTGTGCGCGTCGTGGTCAGAGTGGTGGCAAGACGGAGCCTCCTCTCTCCCGATCCGGTGCAGGTAAGATCCGAAACATCCGTGCCCGGATAGTACCTGCACCAGACGGAAAGAGAGGAAGCCATGGGACCGCTCGAGCCAGTCCCGGAGCACTGGCCCGAGCGCGTCCAACGTCCTGCGGCCGAACGTGGCGGTGGCGAGCTCCGCCGCCCAATGCTGGACGACGGCAGCCCTCGCCTCGCGCCGGACCGCCTCCCGCTGTTCCGCCGCAGGGTGCTCCCCGAGCGCCTCATCGAGCAGAACGATGGGCCGGTATGCCGAGGGGGAGTCCGCCGGGCGGTCGTCTTTCCTTATTAGGCACAGCTGCCCCTCTCGCCAGGGCTTCGGGAACCTGCCGGCCGTGAAACACGCGCCGAACAAGTCCCGAAGCCTGGCCTCCATGTGCCGGGTGGCGATTCCCAGCACCCGCGCTGGAACGCCGTCCGGCCCCGGAACCGTCTTCTTGGCGTGGAGACGCAGAGTCACCACGCCAAGCTCCGCCGAGGTCACAGGAGGAGGGACCTCCTCCTCTTCCTCGGGCGCCGCCTCCTGCGGAGGGCCCATCGCTGGCGGGGCGAAGTCGGGCCCCTCCGGAAACAGGGACCGGACCACCCCGTCCTGCAGGGCCGGCTCCAGGGTCTCCGACAGCGGGGGGCCAAAGGGGCGCAGCTTATCGCGCGCCGCCTTATATGGCCTCCCGAACGGGTCCCTGTCGAGACCCTCCAACAGCTCGGCATTTGCCGAGTCCTTGGCGGCGCCCATCGCCGCCTTGAGGACCTCCTTGGCCTCTACGTATGATGCGTAGAGGCCGTCCTCAAGGCCCGGGTCCCTCAACCGGCGCCGACGGCTCCGGGTGTACGCCCTCCTAGCCGCCACGCAGGCGGACCGAAGCCCCGCCAGCTCCTCCGACCACCAGAACACCGCCCGGTGGGGAGGCGGACGGCGGGATCGGGGCATGCTCGCGTTGCACACCCCGGTCAGCGACGTCCTGAGCTGGCCCGCAGCGGCGTCCACGTCCAGGACTTGGACAGGCGGTGAAAGCCAGTCCTGGAGGAACGCCGCCTCCTCTGCCGCCTGCCGGTCCAGGCGGGAGAGGGTCCACCGCGGGAAGGGGCTCCGGCGCGCAGGCGCCGTCCCCCGGGAGTTGCGGGCGGAGATGTCGAACCGCACGTACCTGTGGTCCGACAGCATCTCGACCATCTCCACCCGCCAGTTCACAACGCGGGCGGCGAGCACGGGGGTGGCGAACGAAAGGTCCACCACCGATCCTCCCCGTTGCCGCACGCACGTGTGAACTGTCCCTCTATTCAAGAGGGACACTCCGGACGACGCCGCCCACAATTGGACGGCCTGTCCCCGGACGTTGCTGGTGGCAGCCGAGTTGCCCCAGGCCGTCGCCTTGGCGGGGGACCCCAATGCGCATACGTCCTCATCGTGTCCCCTGGGCCCCGCTCTGTCCACGGTAACGCAGTGGCAGAGACGGGTGGCTAAAGTGCGCTTTCTGATAGTACAAAACTCGCGGTAGTACTGTCCTTGCTGTTGCCCAGCTCTCTCCCTGGTCCCCAGATTGAGGTCGAGCGGGTAGCAACTCGCTTTTTTCGACGATGTCGAAACCCTTGCGGGACGCCTCCGGGCGTTTCCTACCAAAAGGCCCTTCTCAGGGCCAACCCAAAGGCCCTTCTCAGGGCCAACCCAAAGGCCCTTCTCAGGGCCACCCAAAAGGCCCTTCTCAGGGCCAACCCAAAGGCCCTTCTCAGGGCCAACCCAAAGGCCCTTCTCAGGGCCAACCCAAAGGCCCTTCTCAGGGCCAACCCAAAGGCCCTTCTCAGGGCCATAAGGACGCGGATGCTGCGGCAGCCTCGGCGTCGGAGACCAGCCGTCCGCAGTCGACGGCTAGTCTTTACTGCGGGCCGAATGACGCGGCGGATTCCGACTCTGAAATGGAGTCCATAGTCCTTTCGGACGACGAATCCGCAGCGCAGGCGGCGGGCCGTCAGGCGCAAAAGCGCTCTTTTCGGAAGGACTCTTCTGACTCCGCGGCGAAGGAGCCGAGGAAAAAGCGGAGGACGAGGAGGCCATCGACCTCGGCAACCTCCAGGGCGGCCGGCGCGCACGACGTCGGCCTCGCGGATGCCAAGCGCCAATTAAACTTGGCGAGGAAGGCGCAGCTCGCGAAGGACCTCGAGGAGAAGGTCGCGGCCAAGGAGAGGCAGGCGACCGCTTCTCGGGCCAGGTCCGGATACGGCACGTCTGCCGTGCTGTACGCGGACCACTCCCTCGCCGAGCTGGAGAGGATGGCGCAGGAGGACGAGGCGGAGATCCTGGAGGTCGCCTCAAAGTCCTCCAACTTGAAGGGGACTTTTCAGAAGTCCCTTAAGTGCCGGGCCGCCAGCTTGCGCGGCATCATCCGGGAGCTGCTGCAGCGAACGGCCACGGACGAGACGCGCCAGCTGCAGGCGAAGGTCGATCGCCTGCAGGCTGAAGTCAGCCAGCTCCACAAGAAGCTGGCTGAAGCCACGGCCCCGCCTTCCCAGGCGCCGCGGCCTGCAGGCGAGACCCGCGAAGGCCTCTCACCCTCCACGAACCTTGAGGAGGTAATCCGTAAGGTCGTGGCGGAGGAGAGGGCCTTCATCAGGGCCTGCTTCGCCGGCATTGAGGACCGCCTCTTGCCGGAGAAGCGCGTCCGCCCGCCTCTTAACGCCGACAAGAGGCAGGCCAAGCCGGGACCATCATCTCAGGCCCAGCCCAGGCCCGACCTGAGCCCCGGGCCAAGCCCCCCGGACAGAGAAAGAGGGGCAAGAGGAAGAGCAGGAAGTCGGCACCAAAACCCGCCGCCACCGCTTCAGCCGGCAGAAAGGCACCTGCCGGCAAAAAGCCGCTGTCCCCCCTTAAAACCGCCGCCGTCGTGGTGACGCTCACCGCGGAGGCCGCGGAACGGGGGGAGACGTACGTGTCCGTACTGAAGCGGGCCCGCGCCAACGCAGATCCTGCCAAGCTTGGCATCGGCAGGATCTCGTGCCGCCAGACCCAGACCGGGGCTCGAGTCTTCGAGTTCCCGGGGGCGCAGGGCGGCACGAACGCGGACCTCTTCGCAGCGAAGCTGCAAGAGGTCATCGCCGACGCGGCGAAGGTGGCGCGGCCTGTGCGGACCACCTCCTTAGAAGTGACCGATCTCGACGATACGGTCACCAAAGAGGAGGTGCTGGCGGCGGTCGCAGCTGTGGGAGGCTGCGACGTGGGGGCTATCAAAGGCCGCGACATCAGGCCAGGCCGTGGCGGCATGGGCACTATCCGCCTGGAGTGCCCAATCGCCGCAGCGGCGGCCGTCCAGGCCAAAGGACGGCTGCTCATTGGTTTCAGCTCGTGTGCGGTTCGGGCACTGGCAGCGCAGCCTATGCGCTGCTACAAATGCTTCGCCATCGGCCACACACGAGCCATGTGTCCGTCCCCAGTGGACCGGTCGGACACATGCTACCGCTGCGGCAAGGAGGGGCACAAGGCCGCCACTCCGCACTGCGCCGTGTGCGCCGCCAGTGGCCGCCCCGCGGGCCACGTCATGAAGGGGAGGAATTGCAATCCTCCCCCAAAGAAGGGGAAAGCGCAGGCGCCGATCCGGCCTGCCGCTCCGGCCGCCCCGCCCGCGGGGCCTTCGGCCGCTGACGAGGGGGGTGCGATGTCCGAATGATGGACGGGATCGAACATCGCATCCTCCAGGCGAACACCAACCACTGCCGAGCTGCCCAGGACCTGCTGATGCAGTCCATGGCAGAGTGGTTGGTGGACGTGGCGGTGGTCGCCGAGCCGTACTCGGTCCCCAGTCGATGGCTGGGCGATCGGGACGGCACGGTGGCGCTCGTGGCGCGGTCTTCCGCGGACTCCCCTTCCCTCTCGCTCTTAGAGAGGGGACCGGGATACGTGGCCGCCGCGTGGGGAGAAATAGCCCTCGTCGGGGTATATTTCTATTTAAGATCCCACATCTCGTTTACTATACTTAGTTTGTCAACCCCATCTACTCAGACTGATGCGGCCGAACACCTAATTATTGAAGTTCTACTTTCTAACTGTGCTAAAATTCTTCTCGGCGTTTATTATAACCCTTCTTCTAATAACAATTACTATTCTTCCTTTGAAAACCTATTAGAAAATCTAACACCTAGTTACAGCCATTCCATTATTATGGGTGATTTTAATACGTGTTTACTGAAAGGCGACACCAATAGTAAGAAATTAGTGGCCATAACAGAATCCCATAATATAAAAATCTTACCCCTATCGGCTACCCACTATTTCCCTGGCTGTTCTCCATCGCTTCTTGACCTTATTTTGGTTTCTTCTTCAAACTCGGTAGCTAAATTCGGCCAATGCTCCGCTGATGCCTTTTCCTATCATGACATGATTTATCTTTCATATAAAATTCGTCCTCCTAAATTCAAACCGAGAATCCTTCTGCAGCGTAGTTTTGGTGGAATGGATCGTAATCACCTTTGTGATGATGCTGGTCAGTTAGACTGGTCCGCGGTCTATACTGCTGAGACGATTGACCAAAAACTAAATGTGTTCAACTCTTTAATTACACAGTTATATGACAAGCATGCACCTATAAAACCAATTAAAAGAAAGCATCTCCCAGCACCTTGGTTAACAGACCAAATAAAATATCTTATAAAGGAAAAGAATAAGGCCAAGTATAGATATAAATTAAATGACTCCGATTCCAACAGGGAGAAGTACAACAAAGCGCGAAATCGCTGCAATACATCTTGTAGAGATGCACAACGACGCCACATTTATCAATCTGTCGAAAACGGCGACACAGCGAAAACATGGAAGTTTCTTGAATCACTTGGAGTTGGAAAATCTTCTCATAATTCCCCTGTTAATTTAGATATCGAACTTTTGAATCAACACTTTTCATCGTCGAACACACTTGATAGTTCCATTAAAATAAATACAATGAACATTATTTCTAATTACCCAACTCCTAGCTTTCCTCCGTTTAGCTTCACATCTTTTACCGAATGTGATGTTAAAAAGAACGTTATGTCTATATCCTCGAACGCTGTTGGCACAGACTGTATCAGCCGTAATATGATCATTCCCATCCTCGATATTGTGACTCCCGTCTTGACCCATATCTTAAATTTTTCCCTTACCTGCAGCAAGCTTCCTGATGCATGGAAGGATGCGCAAATTATCCCCATCCCTAAAAAAGGTAATCCCTTAACAGCTTCTGATTTCCGACCTATTTCAATTCTTCCTTTCCTCTCCAAGGTCCTTGAAAAGCTCGTCTCACACCAACTAAATAGTTTCCTTAATGAGCATTCCCTTCTCAATCCTCTCCAATCAGGTTTCCGTGCAGGTCATAGTACGGCTACAGCTTTAGTTAAAGTCACAGACGACATTCGGTTGGCTATGGACTCCAAACAGCTCACAATCTTAGTGCTTCTTGACTTTAGTAACGCATTTAACAGCGTTGACCATGACATATTGTTGAGTCTGTTATGTTCTTTTAACATACCTCCATCCGTAAAAGATTGGCTTCAAAGTTACCTCAGTGGCCGAAGACAGCGTGTTCGTGTGGACGAAACATTCTCTTCATGGCGAGAAGTCCGCGCTGGGGTACCTCAAGGTGGTGTGTTGTCTCCGTTACTTTTCTCAATCTTCATTAATTCAATTACTCATGTTATCTCTTCTCTCTACCATATGTATGCAGACGATATTCAAATTTACCGTCACTCAACCCTTGACAGACTATCTGATGCTGTCACTGCCATTAACAATGACCTAGTGGCAATCTATAAATGGAGTCAGCAGTTTGGGCTTAACATTAATCCTACAAAGTCACAGGTCATTGTTGTTGGTAGTCCAGCCTTGATGGCAAGGGTTGACTGGGCGGAGTTACCTCGGGTTGTGTACAATGGTACTAACTTATCCTACTGTTCCACTGTTAGAGACCTTGGTATACAGCTTGACAGTACTCTTTCCTGGTCGGAGCATTTAAAGCAAATTGGTAAAAAAACATACGCTTCCTTAAGCTCTTTACGTCGTCTTCAAAATGTACTTCCAATTCCTACCAAAACTATGCTTGCAAACTCTCTTCTTCTTTCAATTCTCGATTATGCGGACGCAAGCTATCTTAATCTAACCGAGAACCAACTTAACTATCTTGAGCGATTACAAAATCTAGCTATTCGGTTTATTTTCGGCCTCCGAAAGTATGACCACGTTTCAGAATTTCGTTCAAAGCTCAAGTGGCTTCCTGTACGCCGTCGCCGGAACTTACATACTCTTTCTCTTCTGTACTGTGTGTTATTTAATCCAAATGCTCCTCATTATCTAAAGGAGAAATTTGAATTTTTAGGTGACCAGTCTAGTATTCGACCGTCACGTAGACTTGTACTGAAAATGCCAACACACAACAGTAAATTTTACAACCAGTCTTTCACCGTTCAGGCTATAACTCTCTGGAACGACTTGCCTTTGAGTATACGAGAGTCAAAAACGTTGACACATTTAAAATATCGACAAAGAAATTCTATCTCTCATTACAATAATGATGATGACATGTATATAGGTATGAATATATGTATGTATGTATTTATATATGTATGTTTGTATGTATGTAT
>JBBEEQ010000007.1:12378514-12629081 GCA_037950945.1 Hypolimnas misippus
TCTATACTGCGGTCATTGAAATGGGAGGTTCGGTAAGTGTAACTCATCACATTCCGCATAAAAAAAAATTCCCAAAAATAGTTTTTAAACATTTAAAATATTTAAATATTCGAGCTCCACTGTTCGTGCGCACGCATTACACTATCTAAGGCGCGCGCAGCACAACTTCGGTTTACACTTACCTCGTAATGAGTAAAAGTGGTCGAGTCCATAGCACCTACCAATACGCAATCCGTAAGTTGCATATAAGGTTTGATACTCATGTTTCGAGTCATCCATTTAGTGTATCGTACTTTAATTTTCTTTTACACAACAACCGCATTTAACTCACTGTATCACTTAACAAAACCTTTAAAAACATAAACACTTTCTGGTGGACACACGAGTGTAAACGCGCGCGAAAGATAATTTAACAAAATAGCTAGGCGGGTCACTGATCTCAGTCAGCTGTGGTTAGGTCATTGACCTACTGTACCTACCTAGTACGTCTAATTACCTCAGGTATGATTCGAATTTATCGTCACACTTGATCAGGCTTCGGACTGGCAAAGTAATTGTAACAACATCTCGTAAATAAACTTAATTGAATTTATTATATTACATGCGAAGGATTTCAAAAATTAATCACGTAAAAATCAAAACGTATCAAAACAATTTGGCGTGTTTAAAAATTAGAATCATCTCTGTTTACCAAAGTCATTTAATATTTCAGAAACAAACTGACGAGCGTATAAATAAGAATTATTAATAACTGTGTTGCGACATTCCGCTAACATAACATTTTTTTAATACCTTAAACAAGCCTACTTAAAAACAAAAAAAGAAAATTAATCATTCTTCTAATAATTATTAAACAAGTACATAAATATCACACGCGATCACAATCACTAGACACTCAAAACTAAATAAAAGCAGATCATCTGTCTATGGCATTACGAAGTATTCGAGTCTCAACGTACCATTTAAGATAGAAAACAAACACTTTCGAGTGTACACACAAACCACGAGTCAAATTGTGTGCGAAAGATAAGCGAACAAAATCACTAGGTAAGTCACTGACAAAAGTCAGCTGTATGGACCTACCAAACTACGTACAACTACGACATTACTTAACTTTACCTAAGTATGATTCAAATTTTCCGTCAAACTTCACCAGGCTTGAGATTGGCAAATTAATTGTGACATCATGTTAATTAACTTAATGAAATTCATAAAAACATATAACAAAACTGAATAACGTCAAGGCAGGTATTAGAAATTGATCATAGTATTTAAATAAATAAACTATGTATCACAACAATCAGGTGTGTTTAAAAATTGGACTCATCTCTATCTATCTATACTAATAATAAAATTTTAGCGGGTCGCTGTCTGTACATGGAAGATATATGAAAAAAAATCTTACTGGGGGCCTTTACCAATGCATTAGAACCCAAAACAAAGATTTTTAGAATTCTTATCTGTTTGTCTGTTTGTCTGTTTATCTGTGCGTTTGTGCACGCTAATCTCAGAAACGGCTTATCCGATTTAGATGCGGTTTTCACTAATATATTGTGGTAAGCTTCACTTTACATTTAGGGTTTGTTTCATGTCAATCGGTTCATAAATAAAAAAGTTATGTCAATTTAAGGGTTCACGTCGAACATTATTTTGTACTTTTCACTAAATGAATGAAAGTATATACAGTACTTATATCAAAAAATACATTTTTAAATTTTTGTATGTCAGTCTGTCTGTCTATCTGTTTGTTCCGACTAATCTTTAAAACGGCTGAACCAATTTTGATGGTACTTTTACTTGCAGTTAGCAAATGTTATAAGGAGTGACTTAGGCTGACTTCTATTTTAGATATTTTTAATCGATACGTATAAAAAAAATCTAACGGGTCGCTGTCTGCACATGACAGATATATAAAAAAAAATATATTATTGGGGTCTTTACCTACGCAATAGAACCCAAAACAATAATTTGTTAGATATTTGTCTGTTTATCTGTGAGTTTGTGTCCGCTAATCTCAGAAACGGCTTATCCGATTTAGATGTGGTTTTCATTAATATATTGCAGTAAGCTTCACTTAACATTTAGTGATTATTTCATTTCAATCGGTTCATAAATAAAAAAATTATGTAAATTTAAGAGTTCACATCGAACATTATTTTGTATTTTTCACTAAATGCATGAAAGTATATACAGTACTTACATCAAAAAATCCAATTTTTTAATTTTTTGTCTGTCAGTCTGTTTCCTACAACTAATCTCTGAAACAGCTGAATCAAATTTGATGGGACTTTCACTTGCAGTTAGGGGATGTCCATTAATCACGTGAGGCCCAGAGGAGGGAGAGGGGATGGAAGAAAAAAAGTTACGAAATATCACAAAGTCTAAAAAGTTCTTAAAAACATTACTTGATTAATAAACAGCCCCTATACCTAGCTAATATTATAAGGTCATCAACTTAGGCTACTTTTATTAAAAATATATATTTATTTTAATGAATAAGTAAAAAGAGATAATTCTCTTAATATTTGGTTATTGCGTAATCGCGATAACAAAAAATTGTAGAACCCAATATAATAGTGAACAATTTCTGATTTAAAAAGGGAAGGTTATACATCTATACATATAAAATATAATTGATGTGTCCGTTTGTAATTTTAAATAAATGCATATCAAAGTATACACGGTACTGACAACAAAATTAATAAATTTAAAATGTTTGTCCGTCTGTCACTCAGTTTGTTGCGGCTAATATCTAAAACAGCTGGATCTATTTTGACGAAATTTTCACTAAACAGAGAGCTAATGTAATAAGGAACAAAATTGAAACCAATGAAATAGTGAACAACATCTAATTCAAATAGGGAAGATATATGTATATTATATAAATATAATAATTTGGAAAATAATATATTTACTGGGTAATTTTTGTACTGGATATGATAGACCAAATCCGAAATTATAAGCAATAGCGAAAAATAATTAAAGGAGTAACAAAGCCGATTTTAATAAAAACTAAAACTATATCATTAGTTTTTTAAAAAACAAGTTCTCCTAGCCAGAAACGAACACGTTGATTTTGGAAAAAATTAACATTCTGTATGATTGCATCATCTGATACTATAAGAATCAACTTCAAAGCGGTATTAGTATATAGTTAACTGCAACAAAAAGAAAGGGCTTTTTTTACAAAATTCTATCAAATTCATACATTAATTAAATCTTCTGTAATTCTTCAAAAAAACGATCATACCTAAAAGTGAAATTTTAAAATTAGAACGGGATGTTGTAACGCTAATAGCGGGTGAGTACAATAGCCGAGTCCAGTGAAATGTAGATTTTCAATAAATTGATTCATCTTTTTAGGAATTATCTAAACCTACTTAGGTAACGGAGTAGGTGACGGAGACCAAAACAAACGTCACATTCTATCAACTTTGTATAGCTCACATAAAAAGAATAGACAAACATAAAAGAAGTTACTGTGAGTTATTCATTTTATATATTTTTGATATTCTTTACACTCTTCCTTACTTTAGTAGGTGACTAGCATTTTGATGCAAATAAACAAATCATTCGAAGTAATGCAGACTTTTTTCTAAACTTACCGGGAGCCATAATTTAACAAACATATTTGATTATGTATATTTTATACATATAGAATCGATTACTTAACTTATAATTTATGTATAGATTTAATGTTATTTTGTTAAAAAATAAATCTTTTCCTTTTGTCTCTTACTATTACTTTCCAAAAGTTGATTCTTACAAGTGACACTATTAGGTAGGTGGTGCAATAATACAGAATGTATTTTTTTTAATTAGTGAGTTCAATTCCTGGCCAGGAGAATCATGAAATCAAAAAAACTTATGATGCAGTTTTAGATTTCTCAAAATCGGACACGAGACTCCTTTAAGTATTTTTCGCGATTCCTTAAAGTTCCGAATATGGCCCAGTTAAAAAAGTTACCCGATATATAATACAAGGAGAACCTCGGCGGGAATATATTGTTATAAAGTCGAAATTTTAAAGACAAGCACAAAACACTTTTCGTCAACATTTAAAGTGAAAACCGTGGAGGAATACCGTATCTTAATTAGAGTCTGCTTATAAATACAACCAGAAAGTTCCCAAATCCAAAGTAAGAAGCTCCTTTCTTGAGCAGCACCGCAGACTATTATAACCTTGCTTTGCAGGAGACATGCCAAGCATTCTGTAATCCACGCGAACGAAGTCGCGGGCACAGCTAGTTTATAATAATTATTATACTAGCCTCCGCCTGCTACACTCGCGTGGTATGTTGATAAAAGTATATAGAATAGGTAGTCTATGTGTTATTTTGATGTAGAAGCTTTATTATTGTAAAGATTCATTAAAATCCATTTAGTACTTTTTGCGTGATAGAATAACAAACATCGATACATACATACACATTTCACGTTTATAATATTAGTAAGAAAATATTTCAAGTAACAACATAATCCTTTACCTAATTAAGTATTAAAATACTATTTTTTAATAATTATTAGATTTAAAAATGTTCTACTATTGTATTTATAGTCTATCACAACTAATTTTTCATAAGCTATCTTAAATAACAATCATAATTTTTATACCTTAAACAAGCCTATTCAAATAATAAAAAAAGTAATGAAATACTTTTCTAATAAAATTAAATGGTGTCACACGTATGTCAAACCTATACATCTGAAACGTACACAAAATATTTAAAAAAAATAGCTCACCAAGTATCCTTAGGTGAATAGATATTTTTATAACACTAAACTATTTTTCACAGTATCTATTAAACATATTTATTACGATATCTTTCACAGTAATCATTGTTTAAACATTTTTGTACTACTAATAACACAATTATTGTCATTAATTCACTGTTTTTACACATTCGAAACTAAAAATGTAACACGCGTAATTTCTAACGTCTGGAGATACCGGAAGTTTTTTGCAACTAAAGTTAAAAAAACAAGGAGAAATGCAAGTGGGAGTGAGACGAAGATACTCAACGAAGACTCGAAGGACAAGTCCGCGCTAGCGGCGAAACTGATAAATAACTTAAAACGAATTATCATTATTTAAAAATATTTAATACATAATTATAAAATACAGAATTACGTATTACGTAAAAATAAATATAATATTACTCAACAGTAGTACGGCGGAGTGTTAAACATGTAATTCGTTTTTTCAAAAGTATTATTTAAAAATACCTTAGTACATTAATATTATTGAACTTCGCTAGTTTACACAATATTATGAAGTCTCATTTTTCGCATGACCTCTGCAACTTACGTATTATTTTAGTTATTGAATTCTAAATTGTTTGTTTTTGTTACTAAACCCTTATCATCAACCACATATTAGCTTTCTTTATAAAAAATGATGAAACCGTACTTCAGCGAAAACTGAATGAACTATGGGTTAGGTTTGTTAAAAAAAATATTACCTACTTCATTTACTAGTTACTGAACGTGGAAAGAGGTAGGTACTATAAAGTCTCGAATTGAATTAATTTACAATTTCAAAATAATTCGATTTAAAGTAAGTTCAAATCTACTAAGGAGAAATTTTGTTCTTTGTATCTTACATTATCTTATTCTCTTTAAAGGTCATGTCACGGAAAGTGTCCTTTAATGTCGCTTAATGTGAGGTCGAAGCATCAAGTTTCAAGGTCACTACTATTAGCCGTGATTTTCGCAATTAAAAAAATAAGTCGATATTTGACTTATTATTATCTACTAATAATCTAATAACATATTATTAACAATACAACTTCAAAGAAAGATAATAGGATTGAATACACTTAATTTACGTAACAATTTTTTATGAACTAAAATTATTTTGTTTTTAATTATTATTATTTACAACTTTTTAATAATAACAAGAATCTATTATAAGACAAATAATTTTTCTACTTAAGCACTTACGTATTTTATCCTTTTTATAAAATTTTAAGAGTTCATTCATCAGAATGTTTTATTGTGTTTTAGTAAATTAAAGTTATTCCATAAGTAAAATTGAATTTGAAATTGAATTTGATTAATACACGACAATAATAAATATTAGTGTTGATGTTGTTGTATGTACCTAATATGAGTATTATGAAAACAATGTTATAAAAGTCCGATGGCGCTATTTCACGGTTCAATAATACGGTTAAATAATAAAACGATAAAACATCGTCATTTTATTATTTATAAATAAATGTATTACTGTTGAAATATTATAAAAGTACGAAAATAAAACAGTTTAGTAAGAAAATTAATCATATTTTATACGGCAGTGTGGAATGCAGATTAAAAAAAAATCTGTTTTAGGTATCTAGGAATATTATTCTAATTTGCTAAACAAAAATAATTTTATTGTTCTGTTTTGGCACGTATAAAAATATAACAGATATGGGAAGTGGGGCACGGGGTACGGGCGGTACGGCCATCGCCGCTGCGCAAGAGTCTTTCTCCTTCATCGTTAGGCCGGGTGCAGGGGGTGGGACAGAGAGGTCCCGGGATCGCACGTCGCGCGTCGGCGTGGTTATTAGAATTATTAGTATTTCGTTAGCCCTTAGAAATTGCGATACAATGAATTGCTCGCGCAACTACAAGTTGATATTGCTTTGTTTTTTTTTCAATTGTTAAGTGTGTAGGTTAGGTTAGAACTTAACACTTGTTTAATATTATACGCGTTGTCATCATATTGTCTAATTTCTATTAATTCAATTTTATAAACTCAAATAATCATTATAGTTTTTTAAAAAGAGATATTACTGTCAATAGGGATTAATTAAATTTTTAAACATGCCGAATTGTTGTGACAAAGTCGTTGATTTGTAATGTTTTAATTGACTTTAAATTCGTGAAAATAGTGAAAATATGTTATTATAAATTACGATTTTTATAAACACGTATAGGCTATGACAAATATCGTGCAAAATATTAATATAGTGGGTATAACAAATGACATCAAAATTATGCTTTGATAAAAATTGTGAATAAAATATTCAATTGGTGTTACCTAATTTGATTTATTTTGTTTATTTGTTTCGGAGGATACTTCGTGATGCCATAGACAGATGATCTGTTTTTATTTAGTTTTGAGTGTCTAGTGATTGTGATCGCGTGTGATATTTATGTACTTATTTAATAATTATTAGAAGAAGGATTAATTTTCTTTTTTTGTTTTTAAGTAGGCTTGTTTAAGGTATTAAAAAAATGTTATGTTAGCGAAATGTCGCAACACAGTTTTTAATAATTCTTAATTATACGCTCGTCAGTTTGTTAATGAAATTTTAAATGACTTTGGTAAACAGAGATGATTCTAATTTTTAAACACGCCAAATTGTTTTGACACATTTTGATTTTAATGTTACGTGATTATTTTTGAAATCCTTCGCTTACGTAACTGTTGGGATAAATTCAATTAAGTTTATTTACGAGATGTTGTTACAATTACTTTGCCAGTCCGAAGCCTGATCAAGTGTGACGGTAAATTCGAATCATACCTGAGGTAATTAGACGTATTAGGTAGGTACCGTAGGTCAATGACCTAACCACAGCTGACTGAGATCAGTGACCCGCCTAGCTAATTTGTTAAATTATCTTTCGCGCGCGTTTACACTCGTGTGTTCACCAAAAAGTGTTTATGTTTTTAAAGGTTTTGTTAAGCGATACATTGAGTTAAGTGCGGTTGTTGTGTAAAAGAAAATTAAAGTACGATACACTAAATGGATGACTCGAAACATGAGTATCAAACCTTATATGCAACTTACGGATTGCGTATTGGTAGGTGCTATGGACTCGACCACTTTTACTCATTACGAGGTAAGTGTAAAGCGAAGTTGTGCTGCGCGCGCCTTAGATAGTGTAATGCGTGCGCACGAACAGTGGAGCTCGAATATTTAAATATTTTAAATGTTTAAAAACTATTTTTGGGATTTTTTTTTTAGTGCGGAATGTGATGAGTTACACTTACCGAACCTCCGATTTAAATGACCGCAGTATAGAGTCGAACTCCTTATATATTAAATATAAACTTTTTACATGTAATTGAATATCAATTTGGATACATATACGAGTAATTGAAAAAAGATATATACCTAGGTATAAATAAAGTAATTAAGCCGGTATTACATCATAGTTACGTAACTCGATAACTAAGACAATTTTTAAGATCATAATTATATAGGTAGTACTTTTGTATGCTATAAACATACATATATACACATATACATATATACATACACATACATACACACCTACGTACACATACGTATACACAAAATATATATTTATTAGTGTTATTCTAGCTGTAAATTTAATAAATATGTTTTGTATTTAATATTGAATGTTTTTATGGACTTCAGGATCCGAAGCGGAGGGAGGATATTGTTCCAACACTTCGTTGCCGCGTAACGAAAACTGTTGCGGAATGCTGCTGTGCGGTGAGCCGGCACGTTCAGCATATAAGAAGACGCTCTCGTTTGGTAACTTGTATTACTTTCGTTGGCCCAACTTAGTTTGTTATATAAATATATAGGTGTTTTATTTTTAATAATACCAAATAACAAGGTTGCAAAGTGTAATTGTCTGCGGTATTCCATCTTCGCCATTCGGGCACAGTTAATATATGGGGTAACATGCGCGCGAGGCGGTATTTTGTAACAGAACCTAATACATGCATTCTGTACCCGCTGAATAAGATTTTTAGTGCGAGTGAGTAGTCTGGGCCCGATGACCGCATCAGCGTAATTAAACTTTGAAAGAACTAGAGTATCGCATAACTTTATACGCATATCATTACTTAGTACATCTCGGATCTGGTATAAAACTTTTAATGTATAGAAGCAATTGCGAGCTGTATTTATGCTGTGTTTTTCAAAGGTTAACCGCTCGTCCATCAACAAGCCCAAACTTCTCGCTTCTGTAACTCGTTCTATTCTCTCGCCTTTTATATGCACAATTGGCTTTAAATCATTAATTAGATTTACCTGGTTTCTTGATCCTAATAATATATACTTAGTCTTGTTCGGGTTTAAAATAAGACTATGAGAATCTGACCATTCTGATATGCGCTGAAGATCGTCATTTAATTTTTGTATAGGTAGATTTATTTCTGAGTTTTTAAATGATATATGAATTTGTATATCGTCAGCATATATGTGATATTTACAATGTTTTACACTTTTGACTATATCGGCACAGTATAGCGCAAAAATAATAGGCCCTAATATTGATCCTTGAGGAACACCTCTGTTAACGGAGCAACAATCAGAGAGAGCTTTAGACCCATCCTCATTTATTACTTCTACAATTTGCTTACGATTTCGTAAATAACTCGAAAACCACTCAATTGTGTCAAGACTGAACCCGTAATATTTTAATTTAGATAATAGTAAAGACCTATTTATTGTGTCAAAGGCACGCGAGAAATCCAACAAAACAAGGATTGTACCCTCACCCGCGTCCTGAGCACACAAAACATTGTCAATTAAATCTAACAACGCGGTAGTAGTGCTGTGATGTTTGCAAAACCCAGACTGTCTATCAGGTAAAATATTTTGAGACTCTAAGTATGCAGTTAATTGGTTACACACTATTCTCTCCAATACCTTCGAGATACATGGTAATATGCTTATTGGACGAAGATCTTTTATTTCAGTAATATCATCTTTCCTGGGTATAGGTCTCACCAGACCCGTCTGCCATAGGGTCGGAAACGTATTACTTGAGATAGATTTATTGACAATAGCGGTAATATTTGACAATGTGATCGGTAACGTTAATAACAACATATCCAGTGATATACCATCAACACCTATGGCATTCGACTTTAAGGAGCGTAAAATTTTTAAAACTTCCTGTTCATTACTAGTAGACAATGTAAAAATAGCTGTACTGTATTTGTGAAATTCGTAATAATAAATTGTCGAAAGAGAAACGTAATTACTACCCGGGATATTTAAAAAGTGGTTATTTATCGTAGTCGGATTATTGATTTCTTCTGGTATAATATAATTACTCTTTTGTTTTATATTAATATATTTTTTAAGTGATTCCAAAGCACAATTGAGTTTTTAATATTCGAGTTTATATGGTAATTAAAGTAAGCAGACTTCTCTCTATGAATTGCTTGGGTAACCTCCAATTTTAAATCTTTATAATAACTTATACTTATCTCTGACCCACTCTCTTTCGCTCTTACGTGAGCCGCATCCCGACGACTCATCAACAATTTTATATTGTATGTTATCCAGGGATACTGGTTTTCCCTGATGCAGATTAATTTACTAGGTGCCAGTAAGTCAAAGACCCACAACAAGTTACTATTTAATACATCCACCATGTCGTTTATTTCCTCGAAATCAGTGACACGTTCCCAATTTATTAAATTAAGTGTCTCATTAAGATTCTCTGGATTGATGTCCTTTAATGGTCTATACATAATAGTCTTTGGTAAAATTTTGTATTTTTTTATATTTACTTCGCAGGATATAAACGCACGACCTCCGAACTCAGCGACATAATCTATTCTAATCTGACTAACTGAAGTATTCGAACATATAAGATCAATTAAACTTTCACTATTGGGAGTAAAAGGGTTCAGTGACATACTGTCGTAAATCATGAGTCAATAGGAAAAGGTCCAATGCCTGTTTATGAATCTCTCGCGTACCAATATAATTAATATTAAAATCTCCCAACACATACAGATGGTCATGATAGGGTAAGCTACCTATTGTTTCGGTCAGTGCGTTAAAAAAAGTTGTTACATTTCCCCAAGGGGGTAGGCTTTGCCAATAATGATGGTTTTGCCATTTATTTTTATGGCTATCCACATTTGCTCCACGAGAGGCGATATCGGGTGCATCAGTGTACGATGATATACCGCGTTTGATATAAAAACCGACACCGCCACCTCGTGACCGAATTTCTACCGGTCTCGGTATGTGACGCAATCGGTAACCAGGCACAACGGGAGCTCTGCCATCCTCTCCTGAACGCAACCACGTCTCATTGATTGCTATTACATCTGCGGTATGTCGCTCCATAAGAACTATGAACTCATAGTGATGTGAACCAAGCGAACCCGGGTTAAATAAGCCTAATTTAAGATTTTAAACACTAATCATTTTTTTCCTTAATGAAACGCAAATAATAATAATAATAGACTAATAAATTCATAAGTAAATAAAATAGGTATAATTCCGTTACTATAAAATAACAATAAGAATAATGAAGACAAATGTAATTATTCAAATACACATATATGTGAGATGTATACAAATATATTTGTTATGTATAGACCATTAAAGGACATCAATCCAGAGCATCTTAATGAGACACTTAATTTAATAAATTGGGAACGTGTCACTGATTTCGAGGAAATAAACGACATGGTGGATGTATTAAATAGTAACTTGTTGTGGGTCTTTGACTTACTGGCACCTAGTAAATTATTCTGCATCAGGGAAAACCAGTATCCCTGGATAACATACAATATAAAATTGTTGATGAGTCGTCGGGATGCGGCTCACGTAAGAGCGAAAGAGAGTGGGTCAGAGATAAGTATAAGTTATTATAAAGATTTAAAATTGGAGGTTACCCAAGCAATTCATAGAGAGAAGTCTGCTTACTTTAATTACCATATAAACTCGAATATTAAAAACTCAATTGTGCTTTGGAATCACTTAAAAAAATATATTAATATAAAACAAAAGAGTAATTATATTATACCAGAAGAAATCAATAATCCGACTACGATAAATAACCACTTTTTAAATATCCCGGGTAGTAATTACGTTTCTCTTTCGACAATTTATTATTACGAATTTCACAAATACAGTACAGCTATTTTTACATTGTCTACTAGTAATGAACAGGAAGTTTTAAAAATTTTACGCTCCTTAAAGTCGAATGCCATAGGTGTTGATGGTATATCACTGGATATGTTGTTATTAACGTTACCGATCACATTGTCAAATATTACCCCTATTGTCAATAAATCTATCTCAAGTAATACGTTTCCGACCCTATGGCAGACGGGTCTGGTGAGACCTATACCCAGGAAAGATGATATTACTGAAATAAAAGATCTTCGTCCAATAAGCATATTACCATGTATCTCGAAGGTATTGGAGAGAATAGTGTGTAACCAATTAACTGCATACTTAGAGTCTCAAAATATTTTACCTGATAGACAGTCTGGGTTTTGCAAACATCACAGCACTACTACCGCGTTGTTAGATTTAATTGACAATGTTTTGTGTGCTCAGGACGCGGGTGAGGGTACAATCCTTGTTTTGTTGGATTTCTCGCGTGCCTTTGACACAATAAATAGGTCTTTACTATTATCTAAATTAAAATATTACGGGTTCAGTCTTGACACAATTGAGTGGTTTTCGAGTTATTTACGAAATCGTAAGCAAATTGTAGAAGTAATAAATGAGGATGGGTCTAAAGCTCTCTCTGATTGTTGCTCCGTTAACAGAGGTGTTCCTCAAGGATCAATATTAGGGCCTATTATTTTTGCGCTATACTGTGCCGATATAGTCAAAAGTGTAAAACATTGTAAATATCACATATATGCTGACGATATACAAATTCATATATCATTTAAAAACTCAGAAATAAATCTACCTATACAAAAATTAAATGACGATCTTCAGCGCATATCAGAATGGTCAGATTCTCATAGTCTTATTTTAAACCCGAACAAGACTAAGTATATATTATTAGGATCAAGAAACCAGGTAAATCTAATTAATGATTTAAAGCCAATTGTGCATATAAAAGGCGAGAGAATAGAACGAGTTACAGAAGCGAGAAGTTTGGGCTTGTTGATGGACGAGCGGTTAACCTTTGAAAAACACAGCATAAATACAGCTCGCAATTGCTTCTATACATTAAAAGTTTTATACCAGATCCGAGATGTACTAAGTAATGATATGCGTATAAAGTTATGCGATACTCTAGTTCTTTCAAAGTTTAATTACGCTGATGCGGTCATCGGGCCCAGACTACTCACTCGCACTAAAGGTAAAGAAAACGTAGGAGCTGATGCTTTGTCAAGAATTAATATTACATCTAATGATTTAAAAGGCATGAATGAGCAAGTTATAGCAGTATTAACTAGAAAGCAAAAGAAAGAAATGCAAGACGATAGAGAGAGCAATGTAGAAAAGGATACACCCTTTCTTATTAACTCTGGAGACGAAAGGACTGATCACCCTCGAGTTATGGAGTTATTAAGAAAGCCATGTAATTCGGTTGAAATGAAGTTGATAGAGGCATCTGAGTTAGATAAATTACGAAAGGGAAGTAGGCTTAGTAAAGAGTATAAATGTTTTTCTTATTGTCCGAGTAGAAAAATGTTATACATTAACCTCAGCTTTAAGGCGCAATTCTCGCGAGTCGAATTTGTGACCATGTTGAGTGTTTTTTGTAAACAGCTTAGTATCGAAGAGATATGTATAATAAGAGATAAAAGTAATGAAAATTTTATAAAAGATTTAAGTTATGAGATAAAGTCGACTGCAAATTGGTCCGGACCATGCATTCATATATTAAAAAATATAACTAGGATTGAGAATGATGAAGAAAAATCATTCATATTAAATGATTTTCATCTACTACCCACAAGTGGCCATGCTGGTGTACGTAGAATGATCAATACTATCAAGAGACGATTTTATTGGCCAAATCTCGAAACTGATGTAAGAGATTTCATTAGAAAATGTTCTAAATGCCAAAATCTAAACATTGTAAATACATAAAAGAGCCTATGACGATAACAACAACTGCGTCATATGCGTTCGAAAAGATATATATGGATATAGTAGGCCCTCTTCCTAAAGATTATGAGGAAAATGTGTATATATTAACCATTCAGTGTGAGTTAAGCAAGTTTATAGATGCTTATCCACTTAAGAATAAGGATTCCATTAGTGTCGCTAGGGCGTTAGTTGATAATTTTATTTTAAGTTTCGGCATCCCTAAAATAATAGCAACTGACCGAGGAACTGAGTTTACTTCTGCCACCATGAAACAGGTATGTAAATTATTAAACATAGATAATATTACATCAACAGCATACCATCATCAGTCAATAGGTTCGTTAGAGAATGCTCATAAAAATTTAGGCGCATTTTTACGAATTTATTGCGACAAAAACAAGCAATCTTGGTCTTATTGGTTACCATACTGGTGTTTTAGTTTTAATACTACTGTCTATACTGAAACAAAATACCAACCGTTTGAACTTGTATTTGGTAGACAATGTAATATCCCTAATCGATTATGTAATACAGAAGAACCTATGTATAATCCAGAAACTTATGTTAGCGAAATTAAATATAGGTTGCAAGTTGCTTATAAAGATGCCCGAAATAATTTGTTACATAGCAAATATAATAGAAAAACTAAATATGATAAGTATGTTAATCCTGTTGTTTACAATAAAGATGATTTAATTTTAGAAAAATCAGAAACAAGTGGAAAATTAGATGAACTGTTCAATGGACCGTTTACTGTATTAGAAGATATGGGATTAAATGTTAAAGTAATTAAAGATAATAAAATAGACATAGTACATAAGAATAGAACAAAACTTTTTGTTAAGTAGTATAAAAAAAAATGTGTAAGCCCATTTTTTTTTTCTCTTTCACCCCCGGAGGTGAAGTGTACTAAATATAGTGTGTATGCTATATTATAGAATTAAGTCTAGTGTAAAGTCACCTTTATAAAACATCTCATGTGTCCATCCAAATATGGTGGACCACCCATTGGCCTAAGCTTTCGTTGTATTATGTTAAAATTTTCTATTATTATTAAATATGACTTGAAGCTACAAAAACGTTTCTTTTCAACCCAGTAATTAACCACATTAGACATTATTCCATTGTTTCGCCTTACTTTAATAACTTGAAGTAAAGTTGTAGACAGATCACAATTAACATTTAATATCTTAAAAATATTATATAAATCAATATATTTAGTTATACACAAAACTGAACTTTATACACATAGGATATACATTATATCTATAAACTGTACCATTATTTACAGTTCCTTTTACATATACAGCGTGTTCTAAAAACTGTGTCCTCCCTTAAAGGCATGTATACATATAAGTATAAGCTTATTATTAAAAATAGTATAACTTAAAAAAAATATCAAGCAGAGGTCAGTTACAGTGCATAGGCTAAATAAGTTTTAAATCGACATTATTTGAAAAAACGTTTCAAACATCTGACCCATAAATAACCAGCTTACCTTAACCCTTTAAATACCGACTTAAAATTTACTTTAAACACTACTTTTAAAAAAATCTGCTAAAAAGTGTTCCCGAATAATATGATACATACTATTTATTTTTATTTGTTTTAACGTTTTATTCTTGTTATTCCTCAATACTATGATGCATATTGTTTTAGAACATTTTTATTTTTTATTTTGTAAATAACTTAAGGATATTCTTTTAAATGGTTGTAATATGAGTAATTTCAGTAATAGTTCATAAAATTCAATATGCTATGTTAGTTTTATTTATTTACTTAGTTTATTATTTGCTTAGTTTTGTCATATTAAATATTACCTATAAATTTTTATATGCAAAAAAGTACGCGTTATTAAACGGTTAAGGCGCCGGGGCGCCGGCGTGGCGCGACGCGTCTTTTGTTAGTTTTTCGAATAAAGATTTGCAAGTTTAAAAATTGGGTATATCGATGAATATTCTATCGATATTTTCAATATTGCTATAAATAGTTATGCTTTTCACATTAAAATAATTTCTTTTAAAATAACTTTTATTAATAATAAATATTATTAATCAATATTATAATTTGGAACTTCTTCAGGTAAATTAACTATGTTGTATTATTAGGATAAATCTTTAATCTACTTCTGTTAAAAATGGTGTTTTACAATCAAAAATAATATTAATGTTTGATATATAAAATAAGTATCGAAATAATATGAATATTAAATATTTATTTATTGTTATGATTATTTAAATATCGATAATTTCATTTATCGATATTTTTTATTCGAGCCTATGCCGCCCGTTTAATAAAAAAAAATTATTAGTTAGTTCCTCGTGAAAATTTCTTCCGAGTGGATTACTTTTTGGTTACGGTTTTATAAAATTGTGTTGTTTTATAAAATGTACCCCAACCAGGAATATTTCAATATGTTAATGTGTCTAGGGAAATGTGATTGTCATTATGCGGAATCGCGTAGACTTTATGACGAACTGTTTGCTTCTCCAAGAAACATACCATTACCGTCACTTAAGGCATTTCAGCGTCTTCATATACGCATGTACAATTTCGGAAATGTCGATGGCCGTGAACAACAACGTGCTAATGCGGGAAGGCCGAGGGTTAATAATGACGATCTAGAGGAACACATATTAGATGTTTTTCGACATGTTACTAAACCTAGCCATTTCCAACATCGATGGAAAATAAATGTTTGGGCCGGTATTATTGGTGACAAAATAATTGGCCCTCTTTTTTTTTACCCCAGTCTATGAGTGGTGACAGTTATCTTGCCTTCCTGCGAGAACAACTAAGCCAGGAGCTTGATGATTTAAACTTAGATCTTTTACGCCGTATGTGGTTTCAACATGATGGTGCGCCACCACACTTTTCCCGCGCCGTGAGAAACTATTTGAATACGGAATTCGGTAAACATTGGATTGGTCGCAGTGGACCAATTAATTGCCCTGCGCGGTCACCGGACCTAACGCCATTGGATTTTTTTTATGGGGTACTATATAGCAGTCCGTATTCAAAAAGAAGTGCGATACTGAGGCTGAAATGCGTTCACGAATCATCACAGCTTTCGAAGAAATAAAATCAAATACATCTGTTTTACAAAATTTACGTGCTAACTTTATTTCCCGATGCCGTAAATGCATAGAAGTACAAGGCGGGCATATTGAGCAACACATTCATGGCCGTCAAGTAGATGTTATTATTAACTAAGTATTATTATTTTAAATTGATTTGTAACATAGTGAAACGTATCGTTATTCGAAAAAAAGCGGTATCAGTGAATCGTTAAAGTGATTAAACAATCAAAATAATGTGAATGTACGTTCGAGTTCGTCACTAGTAGCGCAGCATGTGAGATGGCGCCATGGAGTCTCATCGTGTTATACCAGTGCGTACAAACATTTTGTTACTCTACATATAATAATCATTTAATATTTAATTTTATTATTTTGATTGAAGAGTTTGTAAATGTAAGTTGTTTGATTGTGTTACATTTTCGATACTGATAACGCAGTTAAGGGGGTTGACACAAATTTTCATACACACTATATATATATATATATGTCGGAAAAACACCATTCTCATCGACATCATCAGTAGTTAGCAAAGTTCTAGTGGGCGTCATGAGGGTTAAATGCGAGCACAAAACAACGTATTACTATTTCACACAATTTTATTATAGTTTAACAATGTTGAGGAGGTCACTTTTGAATAGACAAAATAATTATTTCACGATTAATAATTTAGAATATGAATTGTAACTATTTTATACGAGCAGCGGGTTCGTGACACTAATCTCACAACACCAATATCTCCACCACAACTGTCTTAAATCAATACAATAATTTATCCACTTCGATCTACAACTATTCTCATATTCCCGCGATTCGCCATTGTTGTCAAGATGGCGCCTCGACCCCGCTCGAGTCTTACGCTCTGCTCTGATTGGTCAATGCAATCCACAGAATAAAGAACATTTAATTCAAATTTAAAAAGAATTTACACGCAAACAAAATTAAATAAATTTAACATTATTTTTAACAAATTGTATTTTAGTAAATAATTAATAACTCGTAATATAATTAAAAGAACTATCAACTTGACGTCTTCCTCCGACATATATATATATTTTAATTTTCTAATTTTCCAGTTTTACATAATCATGCAACGCACTATCATGACCCGTAAAGCCACCTCAAAGGACATGGAAATTAAGTTAAGATTAACACTTGAAGAATTAAAATGTTCCAAGGACTTATGTGAACAACTTCTTAAAGAAAGGGAAGATTGTGAGGAAGAAATTGTTAAAACAGTGAAGAAAAACTCGGACTTGAAGGATAACTCGCTGAACTACATAATAAATACTGGAGATACAGCGTGACCATCTATACAATATTGTTACCTCATTCAGCCAGTGTAGTGATGATCATGAGAGGGCTTTAAATCGTATTTCAGATCTGGAAGTAAGTCTCCACGAGGCCAGAAAATCAATATCATCGTTTGAGAAATTAAAAGATTACCAAGAGGACATCATGGCTAAGACCTTGTTCGATGAACTCATTGAGTGTGGTTCGGGTTCAATTGTATCTGTTAGTGAAATGGAACGCAACCAACATATTTTTTTTTTTTACCTGTGGCGCTGTAGTCCTTCTGCCTGTCATATTGTAACCGCGTTGTTCAGTTTTCGAATAAAACATTTTCTTTATAATTAAAATACTTTAATTATTTACCACATGCACGCAATATATTCCTTTATGGTAGCAGAGCGTGGTTGAGAAGTGGTACAGTTGGAAATATAGTGGAAGTGAATTAACTTCAATTAGTCAAAATTGTCGTTGCAATTTGAATTTGAAGTTCAGATAATTTACGATTTCACATGTAAATTACATATTTTGGTGAAACCTCGCAAGATGAGTTCAAATATGTTTAATTTAGAAAAATTAATCGGAAGAGAAAACTTCGCAACCTGGAAGTTTAGTATGAAAACGTATTTAGAACACGAAGATTTATGGTGTTGCGTCGAACACCCCGATGATAAATCTGTAGATGCAAGTAAAGACGTGAAGGCAAAGTCAAAGCTAATATTGTTATTGGACCCACAGAATTACGTACATGTTCAGGAATGCAAAACTGCAAAACAAGTATGGGAAAATCTACAAAGAGCTTTTGATGACAACGGTTTAACGAGAAGAGTAGGTCTACTAAAAGATCTGATAAATACTACACTGGAGTCAAGCAACAGTGTCGAAGACTATGTAAGTAAAATAATGAACACTGCTCACAAACTACGCAATATTGGTTTTGATGTAAATGATGAGTGGCTTGGAACTTTAATGTTAGCTGGCTTACCCGATGAATATAAGCCTATGATAATGGGATTAGAGAGTTCTGGTATTAAAATTAGTGCTGACTCAGTTAAATCTAAACTAATACAAGAGATTAACACATCAAAGTCAAACGCTTTCTACATAAATACTAAGAAAACAAGAAATAATACACAGCCAGTGAAATCAAAGGGACCTAGATGTTTTAATTGTAATAAGAGTGGTCATTTTGCCAAATATTGTAAACAGCCCAAAAAACAAACAGCTAACAAAGGAGAGAGTTCCAGTTTTGTTGCAGCATTTTCAGCGACTGTTAAAGAAAACATTACTGATGATAAATGGTTTCTAGACTCAGGTGCATCCATGCACATGACAAGTAGAAATGATTGGATGTACAATGTCACCGAGCCATCTGTAAAAAATGTTACTGTAGCTAACAGAGAGCCTTTAGCTGTAAAGGGAGTTGGTTGTATAGACATACATATTAGCCAAGATAAAGTGATAAAAGTTATTAATGTTTTGTATATTCCAGGGCTAGCTGCCAATCTACTTTCAGTTAGCACCATTGTAAAAAATGGACATAAGGTCATTTTCCATAACAAGGGATGTGAAATCAAAAATGGGTAAGATGAAATAGTATGCACTGCAACATTAAGCGACAAGCTATACATTATGGATACCAGTACAGAAGTAGTACATTTAACCACAAGTTCTCAGAATTGTAATAACACACACTTGTGGCACCTACGAATGGGCCATTTGAATATATCGGATGTAATGAAGCTGCCTGGTTGTACCGATGGTGTGACTCTGACTCAGGAGCGAAGTAATGTCACATGCACTCACTTTATGGAAGGTAGGCAAGTAAGGAAGCCATTCAAAAGTGTTGGACCTAGAGCAACAAGACCACTAGAACTAATACATTCTGACTTGTGTGGGCCTATGGAAAATTCATCATTTGGAGGTATGAAATACTTTATTACATACATTGATGACTTCACACGAATGGTCTGTGTATATTTTCTAAAGGATAAATTAAATATTTTAGAGACGTTTAAAGATTTCAAGTTAAAAGTAGAAAATGAATTAAAACATAAGATAATAATAAAGCTTCGTACAGATAATGGTAATTCAAAATTCAAATTCAAATACTTTATTTGCAAGATCATGGTTACAGAGATGTTAAAATTACTTTATAAGTGCATTCATAATCTGCCTTTTCATGGCATGCAAATGTCTATTTAATTTACATTTTGACAATAATCTTAAAATAATTATAGCGCACAATCTTATTACAAATTATAAATTATTAAATTCTATAATTTTAATTACGTTCTGTTAATTTTACATTGTCAATATTTTATTAAATTTTAAATTATCATAATATATTGAGAACATATTGTGAATAATAATAAAATGCATAAGTAGCGCGGATGCACGCCATACTATAAGGAAAAAAAAATAATAATAAAATTTTTTAAACAATTACATTGTCAATCATATTGTATCATTATCAATTAAGTAAATTAATTATTATTTTTAATTAATTACTTATTCAATTATCATAAATTACAAGTATAATAGTCATTTATGTTGTAAAAGTTATATTTAAGTAATAAGGTAAACAACCTACTTTTAAATACATTGAAATTTTTCAAATTTTTTAATTCTTCTGGCAACTTATTATATATAAAGAATATTGCAACAATAACTTTCAAAAGTTTTTATCTAATCATGGTATAATTCATCAGACCACTACTCCTTACACTCCCCAGCAAAACGGCATGGCCGAAAGAATGAATAGGACTTTAGTTGAACGAGCACGATGTATGTTGTTCTATGCAAAATTAGAGAAGAATTACTGGGCCGAAGCTCTGGCAACCGCTGCATATATTGTAAACCGTTCACCGACAAAGTCATTACAAGGAAAAACGCCATATGAAATGTGGAAAGGTAAGAAACCCAATTTATCACACATGAAAATATTTGGCTCCGAAGCTATGGTTTATGTACCCAGAGAAAAACGCCTGAAGTGGGATAAAAAATCAGTAAAAATGATATTTGTGGGCTACTGCGAAAACACGAAGGGATATCGTTTTATGGACACTAAATCACACAAAATTGTTAAAAGTAGAGATGTTTCTTTTATGGAAAATTATAATGGGGATGTTGGTGTACCAATTAATTGTGAAACTTATGTTCCAGTAAAGGACAGCCAAACAGTCATTGCCAATTCTGGCTCACTGGAAAATACTTACTCAGGCAGTCAGAGAAACAAAATACACACCCAGGAGTTGTCCACATCTACACCTACGATGACCGGGAAAGACTCAGACGTACAAGCCAATTTTGAAGACTCAAGTGAGTATGACACTGACACTGGAGAACTTGATGAAACCTACTATCCTCCATATCCTATAAGACAAGATTACAATAGTAATGTAACATTGAGGTCAACACGATCACAGAATAAACAAAATGAGGCGCAAAATGGCAAGATGGGGCTATTGTGTTTATTTACTGATTTGACTGACCCACAGACTGTCAACGAAGCACTTACATCACCACAAGCTATAGAATGGAAGAGGGCCATGGACGAAGAATATACGTCCCTAATGAAAAATAAAACATGGACATTGAATGATCTTCCTTCTGATAAAAAGGCTCTTCCATATAAATGGGTGTTTAAAACAAAAACAGACCAGAGTGGGAATGTTCTGAGATACACAGCAAGGCTTGTAATAAAGGGCTATGCACAAAGATGGGGCACAGACTATGAAGAAATATACTCACCAGTTGTCAGGTACATAACTATCCGCTATTTATTTGCTTTAGCAGCCAGGTATGAATTGGAAATAGATCAAATGGATGCTGTATCTGCCTTTTTGCAAGGAGAAATTGATAGAGACATTTACATGCAACAGCCAGAAGAGTATAAGCTGGGATCTGCGGTATGCAAGCTACATAAATCTATATATGGACTCAAGCAGGCAAGCAGACTCTGGAATCTAAAATTAAATTCTGTCTTGCATGACCTGAGAATGACACAATCAAAAACAGATCCTTGTGTCTATTATAATAAAGAGAAGAATACTTTTATAGCCATCTGGGTGGATGATTTAATTTTATTTACTGCCGAAGAAAAGACAAAAATTGATTTTAAAGAGCAACTAGAACAACACTTTGAAATGAAAGATATTGGTCCGGCGAGTCAATGTGTTGGTTTACATATTACCAGAGATGGGGACAAAGTATTACTAGATCAAGAAAAATATATAAATGAAATATTGGCAAGGTTCGGAATGTCACATTGTAAATCGGTAAAAACACCAATTGAAACTGGTCTGAAATTTGGTGATAAAAATGAAGAGGAACAAATGATTGACTGTCCATATCAACAGGCTATTGGCTCCTTATTGTATGTGGCTCAGGGCACCCGACCTGATATATCATTTGCAGTAAATACACTGAGCAGATTTAATAAAAATCCTAAAGCTGCACACTGGACTGCCGTTAAAAGAATTTTCAGATATCTGCAGGGTACCAAACACTTGAAATTGCTATATACCACAGATGGTAACAAGAAAATCACAGGATATTGTGATGCTGATTGGGCAAGCGATATGCGCGATAGAAAATCGTGCACGGGTTATATTTTTTTGTTGCAGGGAGGTGCTATATCTTGGCGGTCACACAAGCAGCAGACTGTGGCACTATCTACTGCTGAGGCTGAGTACATGTCGATGTCTTCTGCGGCACAGGAGGCGCTGTGGCTCCAACAACTTCATGCTGAACTCGGCCAAGACCAGAGCAATCCAATCGTTATATTTAGTGATAACCAGAGTGCAATAAAATTGTCCAATAATGACTGTTATCTACCTAGGTCACGACATATTGACATTCGTTATCATTTCCTCAAGGATCATGTTAACAACTTAGTTCAATTCAATTCAATTTTTGTTTTGATGGCTTTTAGTTGTGCCATATGAGCACATATTATTTCGCCAATGTCACGTAGGATGGAGAAGACACGAAGGAGATTGTTCGGTGCGGTCGAGAATACAATCACGATCAAATTTTGAAGACTATACAAATAGTAGACTTTTCTTTGTTAGACCTTAACCTAGAACAACACAAATATATGTATATATATAAACAAAACCCATACACCCGTTATTATAAATTTAAGGACGAATACAAATTTATCTACAACTTAATCTTGTTTTTCTTAACATATTTACATAAAAATTCACACAATGGACTAAACACAAACATCAACAAACATTCAATATTTACAGGACGCGGGACTTTAGGAGGAAGAACGTCATAGAGAGGATAAAGAAGTTTAGGACAATTGAAGAGGATGTGGGATACATTGCCATCGTCAAGACCACATTCACACAGTGAATGGTCTCGGACCCTAAGTTTAACTAGGTGAACAGGAGTACAAGCGTGTCCAAGGCGTAAACGACAGATTGTGGAAGTGACCCACCGGTCAGCATGTTTATGAAGAAAGAACCAAGGACGCCTTGGGATTTCTGGTTGAATTGAGGCATAGAATTTTCCTTTAACCGATTTTGATGCAATCCAAGATGATTTCCATGAGTTGTCTAAGTGCGATCTCGCAACAGCACGTAAATCTAGAGTTGTAACCCTATAATGCTCAAGAGATCCGGTTTCAATAGCTGCCTTGGCACATGAGTCAGCAGTCTCATTGCCAGCTATACCAGAATGTCTTGGTATCCAAACCAGCAAGACCTGTAATCCTTTTAGATGACACGAATACAGAGCCTCTCTGATCTTTAAAATAATGGAGAACCTCAATTTGCAGCGAAAGGGATTCTCCTTAATAGCTAACAGGCAACTTAAAGAGTCAGTCAATATCACTGTATGTCGTAAGTCATGGGAGTGGGCAAATAGGACGGCTTCCAGTAAAGCAATAGCTTCACCGGAAAATACCGAGGTTTCAGGGGGGCATTTAAATTGTAGTATAATCCTAAATTTGGGAATCCAACAAGCTGCTCCAACACAACCGTCTGGGGAGAGTTTCGAAGCATCTGTGTAAATAAGAAGGTGATTTGACCAATTTTGATGAATAATTGTTAAAAATTTAGAAAATGTTTCTGGAGCACCTTTAATTAAACCAATATCTGTAATGATAGGAACATTATAAGTAAGGGCTTTAAAAGGGATCAAAAATAGAGGATTGGACGGAAAATTAATAAGAGGGTTAGGGAGATTGGTAAATTTTAGGAAGCTATTTAATAAATAGGAAGAGGATCTATTTTGGTTGGAAAGTTGAGCCAATTTGTTTAATCTGGACCAAAGGGGATGAGAGGACAGCTGTAACGATTTGATGACAAAGCGGTCACATAGAAATTGCCTTCTAATTTGTAGAGGAGGGTCAACACACTCAACTTGTAGGGCATTAGTAGGTGTCGATTTCATTGCACCCAGAATGATTCTCAGACATCTATATTGGATTCTGTTTAGTTTTTCAGAGGCTGCTTTATTAAAGGGGTCCAAAACAAATATACCATAATCTAGATGGCTGCGGACTATAGCATTATAAAGTAATTTTAATGAATATGGGTGAGCTCCCCACCAAACACCTGCAACTGCTCTGAGGACATTAAGGGCTTTTTCACATTTCTTGGTAATATGCGCCGTGTGACAAATTCCGTTCAGTTTGTTATCGAGTATTATACCAAGAAATTTTGCCTTATCTACAATGTCGATGTGCTGACCCTCATAATACAGACGAAAGGTAGGTACTAGTCTTTTTCTGGTGAAAATTACTGCCTGAGTTTTATTTATAGACAAATTTAACCCATGATCAGAAAGCCATTGTCCTAGATAATGTAAAGCAGAATTTAAACGAAATGTCAGATTTTCAACAGAACTAGATCTATAATAAAGAGCTATGTCATCAGCATATTGAAGGATATTACACAAATTATTAACAGACAAATCGAGATCGTGAGTGTATATGCTATAAAGCAAAGGGCTAAGGACTGAGCCTTGGGGGAGACCTTTCCAGACAAGTCTGGGGGGAAGAGACAGAAGTTCATGCCTAATTGATATTGATCTGCAAAATAACAGATTTCATATGAAATGAACAATCCTCGGAGGTATACTCAGCTGATGCATTTTCTGCCTGAGCAACGGAAGAAGTACATTGTCATATGCAGAAGCTTCGTCAAGAAATATACCCACAAGATATTCCCCTTAAGCAAAGGCAATTCGAATGTCTGTAGTAAGTATGCTGAGACTATCAATAGTACTCAAACCCTTTCGGAAGCCAAATTAAGAGGGCGAGAGGATATTCCTGCTTTCCATTATCCATTCCAAGCTATTTTTAATCAGATGCTCAGTAATTTTCGAAAGGGTTGAAGATAAAGCGATAGGTCTGTACGAGTAAGAGTCAGAAGGACTTTTACCAGGTTTTAAAATAGGTATAATTATTTGGGATTTCCAAGAAGCTGGAATAATTCCCATTACAAAAAAATTGTTGATAATGTCTAGATAAAAATTCTTTGAACAATCGCTTAGGTTTTGAATAAAAGAATATGGAACGCCATCTACCCCTGGTGATGAATCCTTTAGACCTTTGAGAGCACATTGAAGCTCTGAAAAGGAAAAGGGGTCATCCATTTCATCCGAAGTGGACGCTGGCAAAGAATATAAGAAACTGTCCTGATAAGGAACATAAGGGGGAGCAAGCCTGTCTGCAAATTCGTTAAGCCATTCGGAGGGGTTATTGGACGAAATATTCGAAGAGTTTAGGGATCGACGGAATTTTTTAAGCTTAAGCCATACTATGGAGGAGGGAGAGCGAGGGCTAAGGGATTCGCAGAAATTGGTCCAACCGATTTTTTTCCTTTTAGATACTAAACGCTTGAGTTTAGCATTTGTACGCTGATATTTTAAAAAAATTTCATCACACATGTGCGATATAAATGTACTAAAGAAGTACATTCTTCGTCCCACCAAAGATGCGAAGGGGTAAATTTTTTCGGGAAGTGCTTTTTAGGGAAGTGGGAATCTGCCGATGTTAAAAGAGCCTTAAGGAACCTTTCGTAGCAGAAAACGGCGCTTCCATCATCTCCAAGACCAGACAGGTGAGCAATCATGTCATCCACAGATTCAGCGTAAGCAGACCAGTCAACATTTTTTAATTTATATTTTAGCAGTGGATTAGGAGGTGGAGAAGGAGTGGATTGATGATTCATAGAAAGGATAATAGGAAAGTGGTCACTACCAAAAGTGGAGTTCAGGATTTTCCAGGACAGTTGGGAGGCCAAAGCAGTAGATGATAGGGATAGGTCAACAGCAGATTGAGGATTCTGAGACGGGTACGCTCTACGAGTAGGAGAGCCATCATTAAGAATGCATAAACTGACATCCTCAATAGTGTCTATCAAACCCCGAGCAAAGCCGTCACAAAAATAGGAACCCCATGCAGTGTGATGGGCATTAAAGTCTCCCATGACAATAATGGGGTTAGGAAGAGAAGAGAAGATGGATCTTAGTTCAGGAAGAAGAACAGAAGAAGGATGAGGAATATATAGAGAAAGAAAAGAGATGTTAAAGGCCCTCACAGCAACAGCATTAAAATGCTGGCTGGGGGAAGGGAGGGGGATTTGGGAAAAGGGAGTATGGTGCCGAATGAATACGGCACTACCTGCATACCCATCACTCCTGTCATCCCTCAAACAGGAAAATCCCGGGAGTCGAAAACGGGACTCCGGAATCAACCATGTTTCCGAGATGGCAATAATGACAGGATTATGCAAGTTAATTAAGGAAAGTAGTTCAAATTTTTTAGGACGTAAACTCTTACAGTTCCACTGAAGGAAACTGATTGGAGCCATTGTTAAGGATTTTAAATAGTTGGGATAGGTTTTGGGCAACGTTGGACGGTAATGTCCCATTACCATACACTACATGGTGTTATTATACTAATAATAGCCTGGACAAGTGATTCCAGAAGGTTAGGACTGATAGTGCTAGGAGATGAATTATTAATATTGTTGAGAGCACAACCATTCGGTAAAGAGGAAGGACATTGAGCGGTTAGGGCTCGATGAGCCTGAGTGTCATACCCTTTTCCTGGAAGAGGTCTAGGGCGGGGAGATCGAACTACAGTTTCACGATATGATCGTGTTGTAGAAGAGGACTTGGGAGGAGAGTTGGGTGAGTAGGCAGGAGTGGAGAACATCTCTTTTGCAATATCTGCATATGACCTTTGGACAGGAGGGAAACGAGAGGATGCTTCCATATAAGATATGTTATCTTGAGCCATAACTAATTTAATGGACTGCTGACGAGAGAACTCAGGACACTCCTTATCTGTGGCATAGTGTTTTGCTGAGCAGTATAAGCATGTAGCATTCTCCTTGAGAACACTACATGACTCACCAGTATGGGACTGTGAACATTTAGAACACCTGCGCTTTGACCTACACTGCGTTTGAATATGGCCGTAACGGCAGCAATTTAGGCATATGATGGTTGGTAGGTTGTAGGTTTCTACAGGCAAGGATGTGTGGTAAGAGTAAACTCTGGATGGAAGGGTCTGACCTCTAAATGTTAAAGCAACCGACTGAGTAGGCACCCAGGAAGTTACTCCTTCATTAGAGGTTTTACGGTTAAGCCGTCTAGCCTTTAAAACTTCTCCACATCCAGAAGGAAGATCCAGAGAATCAACAAATTCCTCCATTGACCAGTCCACGGGCACTCCTTTAACCAAACCCATTCTGGTTATATTATAAGTGGGGATGATAGCTTTATATTTGCACAGATTTATTACCGGGTTTGATAAAAAGTTATTAGCAGCTAGCGCAGATGAGAATTCCACAGTAATTTTATTGCGGCCAATATTTTTAACACCATCATTAATAATAGAATTAATTTTATGTTTATGTAAAAATTGGCCGAACTGAATAGCCCGTATTGTAGTTCCTGAGGCAGGGTCTGGGACCTCTCGTGAGACTTGTACAATGAAGGGTCCTTTGTCCTCCTTGGAATAAGTTTTAGGGCCTTCGGAGAAGGAGGGATGGACATACATTAATTGTATTGATGGATTCGCCGTTGATGGATGTATAACAGATTTTTTAGAAGACGAGTCACTGACAGTATCAATGTCAGCAGATCGTTTTCTAGAAGTTGTCGGAGATTCATTTGATCCTCCAGGATCAGGAGGGTCAGGAGGGCGATCAACGTCCATTTTTAAAAACTAAGAAAAATAAAACTAAAACTAAAGTAATATATAAAAACACACACACTTAAATACTTACCGAGACTAATTATGTTAGTATAACCCAAAATATATGAAAAACCAACTATTTTTACACGAAACGAAACAATAAATTACGAATAAAACAAAAAAAAACTCTCTAACACGTGTGTCAACCAACACTCGTTAACAACTTAGACATAAAGTTTTGCTATGTTAAGGGTGAGGAAATGATTGCTGATAATTTAACTAAGGGCACTACTGCCGATAAACATTTGCATTGTATAACGATGATGGGGTTGCATTCCAAGGGAGGGTGTTAGTGAAATGGAACGCAACCAATATATATTTTTTTTACCTGTGGCGCTGTAGTCCTTCTGCCTGTCATATTGTAACCGCGTTGTTCAATTTTCGAATAAAACATTTTCTTTATAATTAAAATACTTTAATTATTTACCACATGCACGCAATATATTCCTTTAGTATCAAATGAACATAATGCTAATGTAGATTTACTTAATGACAATTTAAATAAAAAACAATATTGTATGTTCAATTCACATAACAAATTAAAAAAATATATAAAAATTAACAAGTTTATAAAAAAAAACCAAAAAAAATATAAAAAACAGACATAGTTCTTTTAGGATAAGTAAATTACAACAAAATTGTTCATTATTAAAAAATAATTTAAAATCTTATATTAAGAAATTGCAACAAAATAGGATTGTATATGATAGTGACACACAGCTCCTGCAATCTGAAATTGAACACTTACAAAAGTCTCTTAAAACATTGACTGAGAAGTATGAGTCTTCTCAAATAAAAATGCAGGAACATACCACAATTGCTTTACAATGTGAACAGTTGCAGCAGCAGTGTGACACTGCCATAAATTCTAAAAAGATTATTTATAATGAGAATAAGAGAAATATCTATACTCAAAATTATAAAGTTGTTATAGTTTCTGATAAGCTAGGTCAGAATTTTGGCTCTTTACTTAATAATGAAATAAGTGATGTGTATAATGCATGTTCACCCGGGGCATCTTATCAACATCACATAAAAAAGATTAATTCAATGAATATATAAAAAAATTCTATAGTTATAATAATGCATGGAGCTAGTTTATCCATTAAGAAATTAGACCTAATAAAAAATGCCGAAAACTAATTATACATACAAAATAAAACTAAATGTAAATTTATAATAAACACATTCCCATACTCGCAAAGTTTGACAGATGCACAGAATAAGCACATATACAACTTAAATCTTTGTTTATACAATTTGACTTATCGTCATAGTGATCATTTCATATTATTCGACATAAATAAATTCATTCCTAAATTTAAGTTTACAATGTCAAAAGATTCTATGTTCCTGCCTGTAAAATATAAAAAACATCTTGCTAAATTATTAGTTTTTAATGTAAATTACTCATTTAAAAATTCCTTAGAAACAAATTGTAATTTGAATAATATTACTTTAAATGATGACATTAAAAACTAAATTTAAACTAAATAAAAAGACAACGCCTAAGCCCTCTTACTTAAATATTGTTAATCAAAATATACAGGGCATAGGTGGCAAGGAACATGAAATAGAATTATTTTCTGATTGTAGTAATATTCATGTATTTTGTATTACTGAACATTGGCTTCAAACTTATGAAATATTTAATATTCAAAATTTCACCATGTCAAGTTCGTTCGTAAGAGAGAATGCTATTCGGGGAGGCTCATTAATATTAGTTCGTAATGATATATCTTATAAATGTCGTCATGATATTGTGGCTCTCTCTATCGAGCGAACTATTGAATTATCTTGTGTGGAATTTCAGCTATACATAATAGTTTGCGTATACCGCCCCCCTGTAGGAGATTTTAATTTATTTGAGACAACTATGGAAGACATTTTAAAAAAGCTGTGTAAATGTAGTAAAAATATTATCGTATGCGGGGATTTTAATGTAGATTTATTGAAAGACAACAATTAGTACTCGACTGATTAGCTTATTTAAGTCATTTAATTTATGTCACAGATATTGTGAACCGACTCGAATAACTAGCCTGTCTTCTACGTGTATTGACAATGTATTTTGTTACTGTGAGATTTTTGAAAAGTCAATTATTAATAATTAAACTTCTGACCACTGTGGTCAAAAATTTTCACTTAAAGACAATGTAACTATAAATAGACAGAAAATAACTTGTAGAGCAATAACTGTGAATAGAATAAATTGTTTTAGGGATAATGTGGCATCTAAAGTATGTAAATTAGATTTGACTGCACATGATCCAGACATACATACTTTATGGTTCACTTTTTAAATTAATTTTAAATGAGTTCAGTAAAATTTTTAAAACTAAAACTTTTTATAATATTGCGGGCTTGAAATTCAGTGACTGGGCTACTCCTGGTATTTATAAAAGTAGAAACAAATTATATGAATTTTACAGTATGAAGCAGTGGAATCATGAGGCATCTTTTTTGGAACATGTAAAGCGATATTCAAAAACTTTTAAGGCAGTATGTATTTGTGCTAAATCAAATCACATAAAAGGGAAAATTTTTAATTCTGACGACAAAATCAGGGCTACATGGGACGTCATTAACCGTGTTTGTGGAAAATCTAATAAACAGTCTCTGTCTATTGAGCTGAACTTAAATAATAAAAAAGTAAGTTCAGAATTAGAAGTCGCAAATATCTTTGAAAAATTCTTTGATACAATTGCTACTGATATAACATCGCACTTAAATTTATCTTCATCAGACGCAACCATGTTTCTTGTTAATCATGTACCTAAATGCAATATTAAATTCTCTTTCCAGCAAATAACTTCAGTAGATATTATATAAACATTTAAATCTCTTAATTTTAAGAAAACGAATGATCTATGGGGTATTTCGGTTAAATTAATTAATACTATTATTGAGGATATTGCTCCATATGTAGCTTTAATTTTTAACAAAAGTCTTGAGACTGGATCATTTCCGAATTTATTGAAATGTAGTAAAATTTTACCTCTTTTCAAAAAAGGGAGCAAAGATGATCCCAGTAATTATAGACCTATTTCTACCGTCCATAAGTAAAATATTTGAAAAAATTATCTTAAATCAACTCATTGTTCATTTTGATGTAAATAATATTTTTCATAGGGAACAGTACGGTTTCACTAGAGGTCGCTCAACAACGGATGCAGGTATAGCGCTTCTTAAACGTATTTATGATGCGTGGGAGAAATCACAGAATGCTATCGGTGTTTTCTGTGATTTGTCTAAGGCATTTGATTGCGTAAACCACGAAACGCTTATATGTAAACTTCAATATTACGGAGTTGAAGGTAAAGCTTTTGATCTTATTGCTTCATACTTGACTGGGAGAATTCAACATGTTTTTATAAATGGAATAAAGTCTTCTGGATCAGAGCTAAAAATGGGTGTTCCACAGGGATCAATTTTGGGTCCATTTCTATTTTTAATATACATCAATGATCTACCTTTTTATGTAAAAAGTATTTGTGACATTGTATTGTTTGCTGATGATACTTCACTTATTTTCAAAGTTAATAGAAATAAAGTTGATTATGGCGATGTAAGCAATGCATTATCAAATTCAAATTCAAAATATAATTTATTCAAATAGGCTTTTTACAGCACTTTCGAATCGTCAATTTACAGGTTCATTGGTTATAGATTTTTTTAAGCTACCACCGGTTCGGAATGTAGACTACATTAGTACATGTAGTTTTTTTTAAAGGTGTCTTGTATTAAATTGTTAAGTAAATAATTACACACATAATTAGTTTTTGTATTAGATTTTTTGTTTTGTTTCATCTCAATTGTAAAGACATTGGAATCACAAAAAAGAAAAAACTTATTATTTACCTATTTATTATTAATTTAAAGTGTAAAGATTGTTCAATACAGTAATTTCAAACATTATTATTATTTCTTTACTATCAATTATTTCTTATATAATATTATAATTATACTTCTTTTAATATCTAGGATGGATATTTTATAGTAAAATTATAGTATACATTATACAAAAATGGACATTTCTTAATAACAGCAATAAATACTATCCCAGCTACTACTACTAGTAGGTTTTTATTTTTTTTAGTATGTTCCTTAAAATTATTTGGAGAAAAAATATATAACGTTAGAGGTTGTTAAACCTATATCTCCCAGAATATAAGTCATATGGGTTTAATTTTTTTGATATTTACTCTTACTAGCTATGATAAACATCTAGACAAACTATCAGCCCAAAAGGCTCTGGGCCCGATTCCATATACTTAAACTCTTTAGTAATAATTTGTTTTTGTGATGTATCAGGTATATACAACTAGAATTAAGAGTTTTAAGAGAATTTATGCTTGTAACTGTTTATGTTATCAATATGGAAATTTAAAACAGCAAGAAACATTAAGAATATAATTGAACTCAATAATATCCTGACTTGGTGATAATGTGACCACCCTGGCAGACAAAAAAAAAATTGTAAATCGGACCACAATCGACGGAGTTATCGGTAAGCATACATAAAAAAGCCCCCGACGAATTGAAAACCTCCTTATTTTTCGAAAGTCGGTTAAAACTACACACTATGATTTGAGATTTTTTTTTGTAGTCGGTTGAAGACTATTTCATGGATACCTTTGTTTATTAATGAAAGGTATGTATAACAAAAAAAATGAGAGCCGAGATGGCTTAGTGGTTAGAACACGTCGAAATCAACCGATGATCGCGGGTTCAAACCCGGCTAGCACCGCCGATTTTTTAAGTCCTAAATTTGTGTTTAAATTTATCTCGTGCTGGGCTGTGAAAATGTCGTAAGGAAACCTACTTATACCGAGAGAAATTCTAACACATGTATATCCGTCAACCCGCAGTGAAGCAGCGTGGTGGATTAAGCTCTAAATCTTCTCCATAATATGAGAGGGCGCCTTTGTCCAGCTGTGAGACATTTACAAGCTGATACTTTACTATTTTATAACCAATAATATGCCACGCATTTTTAACCGACTTCGGAAAAGGAGGAGGACCTATGTTCGGCTGTATGTATTTTTTTTATGTTTGTTCACCGATTTTTGTGGACCGATTTTGAATTTTTTATCTTGTTTGAAAGGGTATACTTCCAAGGTGGTCTCATTGTAATAAGGTCAGGATCTGACGATAGGATCCTGGAGAAATCAAGGGAACTCTTCAAATATTATAGGCACACCTATACCGATTTTAGTATTTTTGATAGTAACTTGTTCATTTGCTTTCGAAAAACCACATTCAACGAAGTGGAGCTGATGATGAAGACCACAGATGGCTACCAGAACTACCCAATAACGAGCATTTCACTGGTTGCGATTCGATTACTTCAATATGATTGCTAAGCAATTTATAGTCGTCACAATGCATATGGTGAAGTGATCCTGATGATGTGATACTAGGAGAACTCCTCAATCATTAACAGCCCTGCATCGAGAAAAGCAATACTATGTAATGATTTTTAATAATTATTTTTTTACTTTTTATTATACTTGTTTCGGTTTCGAAGTCGGTTTGTTTTTTTTTAAGTTTTTATGAAATAGTAAATTATAACATGGTACGTTTAGTTATTCCCCGATCGAACCCTAGAGGGGACGAGAGGCGCGGAGAGTAACTGAGTGCGGCGACGTTAGTCGGTCGCGAGCAGCGCGCACGCATACAAGGAAACGCGCCGGTGCCCCGGGTTGCCTTAAGTATTGTTATGTTTGCGTTTCGTAATAACCTTGTTAACTTTACGGACTCTTATTAAACACTATGAAACCCCGAGGTAACGAGGATGGCTCACAAAATTAATGAATAATTTTATTATTTTATCATTTTAAAGTGCGAGAAGAGGGTTTTTTGTTTTTTAAAACTATCATTTAAGAAAAAAGTGTTAAAAATACGCTGATTCCACTTTTTAAATACGCCTGCATTAAAAATTGAAATGAGAAATATGTACGTATGATGTGTATGTATTTTAAAAGTAAGTAAATAATGATTTAGATGCTTACATACAGTTTATTCTTATTTCATTTTTTAATGTAGCCAGTCCTAAGCCTGGATAAGTATGAAAGGATTGTGGATTCAATGTATCTGTCATGTGTTTATTGGGGGAATATTAATAATCCCTAGTCAGTATAAATAATAACAAGACAAATCGACGATTGTCATTCACACTGCATTCTTAACATGGTCTATAATAAATTAACTGTTTGTAGGAAGAGGTAAACACAGAACGCGATGTTTGTCAGGTAATATTGTACTTGCCGTACACAAGCAATCATTTACATTTTACACGGTTAAATATTGTGATCGATTTAAATAAAACTATGAATTATTGCTATGTATTGTTTTTTTATTTTATTAAATAAACTATCACCTTAAAAGTGAAATGCGTAATGTTACATTAGATGAATATTATTGTTAATTATTCAACAATAATGTTTAATATTAATTTATTATTTCTTGTATTTATACAGTATTAAAACAATGCTGTCTAAATGACACGGCGGTGATAATAATAAATAAGTATAATTTTTTGTATTTGAAATTTAAAATGTATTTAATGATATTAATATTTTAATCATTATTTTTGGCTTTAAGATATTTTAAACCGCTATTGCATTAAATACTTAATATTCGTTCTTTATTTTATTTAAGAAAACAAATCCGCTTTCTTACATTTTTATGTGACATTATTGGAATAAATTTAATTTCATATGTAATTTTTAAATTGAACATAAAACGGAATTATACTTTTTGTACTCGATTTGAATAATAAATTGTCTAATAGAATCGTCTGAAAATCAATTAATCGATTGATTTAATATGACGTTGCGCATCTCTTTTACCCGACTTAAAAAAAGGGGAAGGTATTCAGTCCACCGAGAATTTTTTATGTATGTTCCCCAATTAAACAGCCTGAGCGATTTCCTTACTTTTTTACCTTGAATAACATTTCAGATAAGTTTCATAGCATTTTCATCAATATCGGTTCAGTACTTTGATTTTTATATCAATATAACTTGATTAAGTTGTTAGTCGGGTCAGGCCCGTGGTCAGTATAGGTGCATATTCTGTGTTGTTCTATTTAAAAAATTCCATACGTTAGTTTAATCCCCAAAGTCAGCATATTAATAATAAATTCGTAGTAAAGGACCCCGTTGAAATAAATTGTGACTATAAACTAAGTGCGAATAGTGTAAAAATATACGTTTTTTAATCGTTAAATGTGCAAAATTATGAACATTGATCTTTTAACAGTCACCATTTTGTGTATCGGATAGTGTCATATGTGTGTGTGTACTAATGAGCTTTATATTGAAAAAACAAAGCAAGTTCATTGAACGTTAACTAATTTTTTACCCGACACATATAGTTGCTCATATTCACCAGACCTCATTAAGATAACCGTAGCGCAGTGGTTAACATCAAGCCCTCTACGCGATCATCCTGAGATCGAGACTGAATAATGATATAGATTTTATTACACATGTTACACCGAAATCCAACGACAGCAAAAAACCAAGACCAATCATAATCCGTTTTCTTTCCCGTTACAAAAAAGATGATTTTTAGGGTTCCGTACTTTAAAAGGAAAAACGGAACCCTTATAGGATCACTTTGTTGTCCGTCTGTCTGTCTGTCTGTCTGTCTGTCTGTCTGTCTGTCTGTCTGTCTGTCTGTCTGTCTGTCTGTCTGTCTGTCTGTCTGTCTGTCTGTCTGTCTGTCTGTCTGTCGGGATGTCAACCCTTTTTTCTCAGAAATGCATAGACGTATTATGTTGAAATTAATATCATATACTCAAGTCTACGATGACATGCGGCCGTGAAAATATTAAAGTTCTAAGTCAACGCAATCAAAAGATAATGGAAAATATGTCGTATATTTTGACCATTTTAGCGTTTTCGCAAGGGAATCAAAACCTATAGGGTACTTCCCATTGACCTAGCACGATGAAATTTGGCAAGAAGTAAGATCTTATGGTACAAATAAAGGAAAAAATCTGAAAACTGTAAATTTTTGTATGTATGTTTGTCTGTTTGTAAGTTTGTCTTTCAACCTTTTTCTCAGAAACGCGTGAAGGTAACAAATTTTTATCAACGTCAAGTACTCAGAGTTGTAATTACTAAGAGCTGTGAAAAAATCAAACTTCTAAGTTAACGCAATCAAAAGATACGGTCATTTATATCACATATTTTAAGTATGATAGCGTTTTTAACGTTTTCGCAAGGGAATCCAAAACCTATAGGGTACTTCCCATTGACCAAGCATTATAAAATTTGTCCAGGAGCAAGGTCCTTTAGTATACATAAAGGAAAAAATCCGAAAACTGTAAATTTCTGTTCGTGTGTCTGTCAGTCTGTACGTCTGTCTTTCAACCTTTTTCTCAGGAACGCGTAAATGTATCAAGTTGTAAATTGATCAAGCGGAAAATATATTAATCTTAGAATTAAAATTATATGTACTTGTAACAAATTAACATAGAAGTTGACCATGGTCAAAAAAACAATTTTACAAACACTGAGAAGAAATTTGTATCAATACAAAAACCTTTATTAACAATGCAATGCAATCTATATATCGCAGCTAACAAAATTATAGCGCGATGCAGCGTACAGCTAATGCCATCTATTACAACATTATGACATTAACTGTGATATAATTCTGCTCGATTAATAAAAATTTTTATTTTAATTATTATTTAAACGCGCTAAAAATTATAAAATAAACTTTTCATTTAAAAGTTTTATCGTCGATTTATAACGTCATTACGTAATTAACATTCAATATAAAAGCTTCACGCGATTTGATTTAAGTACTCGTATTGACTTAGTACGAAAATTTTAAAATTAAATTCAAACAGATCGAGTTATTTAATTTACTTATTTATCTACACATATAAGTCTTCTGGTTATTAGTAATATAATTAGTTATTTATGAATAAACAATTAGTTTTGTTCGAATTAAGGACTAATTATTTTCGTCTTGGCAACACTAATATATATTTCGATATTTTGATTGATAATGTAAATCTAAATATTTTACGAACGTAGTGCAGGGGTAGTGGAGTGTAGTAGAATATAAATAAAAATAAAACGAGAATAAAATATAATATAATTATGTTGTTAGTTATTAGTTAGGTCATTGAAATTATATTAATATAATTATGTTGTTAGTTAGTTCATTGAAATTGTCAAGAGATGGCGCTAGGTGTATCCTGAATCGCGCTATAACTTTTTTTTTGAAAGTATAAGGTGTATTAGTACTTAAATTAAAATTTTGTGTTTCCATGGATTGCATCCATGATCGTGTTTTAAATTAAAGTGCTCCTAAGTAGTTTCAAAATAGTTTTTGGGACGTGATCCATATTTACATAATATTTGATTATATTTAAGCGACTTCTAAAAAGGAGTGTTTTCAATTCGACCTTGTATTTAATTTTTTTTTATGTTTGTTCGCCGATTACGCCGCCATTTGGGTACCTATTGTCTTCAGGTCAGGATCAGATGATGGGATCCTTGAGAAATTGAGGGAACTCCTCAAATATTATAGGCAAGCGTATACCGATTTAGGTATTTTTGATAGTAACTTATGTTGGAACTGATGATGAAGACCACAAATGGCGTAGATGGGTTAGTCTTATATAGATTTCTATAAGTTTGTACGGAACCCTCGGTGCGCGAGTCCTACTCGCACTTGACCAGTTATTTAGCTAGACTTCGGGAAAAAAAGCATTTAAAAGCTTCGGATATTGGTTATACAGGTAACAGTGGTCGCATTTATTTTAATGACCACTTAACAAGTTTCAATAAAATGCTGTTACGTAAAACTAAGGATATAGCTCGTGAAAAGAACTACAAATTTGTTTGGGTCAAGAACTGCTCAATTTTAATTAGAAAAAGTGATACTTCCCCCATTTACCATATTAATTCCGAAATTGATTTAAAAAAAATTTAATCTGCAAATGTAATTTTTATTACTCGAAACACATAATTGTTTATTTTATTGTTAATTTAATTGTGAAACTTTTATTTTTATATTTATGTAAAATTTCTATTTCAAATTATATAATTGCAACAACAATTTGGAGAAAGATGAAACAAAAATTAAATTCAGGATATTATTCCTGTAATAAGTATGTCTGTATGTATATGATTAACTTGTGTCTAGTAATTTTGTTATTATCATTTAGATGGTTTTGTATGAGTACCTTAAATAATTATGTATATAGTACTGTTACGATCTTATGGCTACTAAATTAAACATATTTTATCAAAATGTTCGAGGTCTACGCACGAAACTTAACAATTTATATTCTAATGTTCTTCACTCAGACTACGACTTAATTTGTTTGACAGAAACCTGGCTGTTGCCTAGTATTCATGATTCCGAAGTATTTGATTGCCGTTATACAGTTTATCGTTGTGATCGTGATTATTCTTTTAGGAATGATAATATGGGCGGAGGTGTACTTATTGCTGTAAGGAAAGGAATATCAGTTAGAGACGTAGTTATTAAGCCTTCTAATAATATATATTCATGTGACATAATAAATTTATGTATTAAAATAGAAACTAATAATAACCAATCTAGATGTAGAATTTATTGTTGCTATTTCCCTCAATGTAGTACACAATGTGATGAATTAATAAATTTCTACGAAGATATTTCCGAAACGGTTATAGTTAACCCTAGGGATACATTTCTGATACTAGGGGACTTCAATATACCTTTTGCTGATTGGTCGCGATCAAATGATAATACGTCTGCTCAACTAGACGGATCTGGTACTCAGGCACTAGTTACACATATGTCAGCTTTTATGAACTTTAATAGTTTGAAACAATATAATTTGGTTCCAAATTCCAATAATCGTCACTTGGACTTGATTTTTAGTAACTCGTTATGCCTAGTTACTCATTGTTTATCGCCACTTATTAAGGAGGATTTACACCATCCAGCTTTAAATATAATTCTGAAAGATGTTCACGTTAGTACCCTTAAAAATTCTCCTCGTACTGTTCGTCTGTTTCATAAAGGTAATTATGACGTAATCAATAATGAGCTTTCTCGTGTGAATTGGTGTAACCGCTTTCATGGACTGGATATTGAACAAGCAACTATAAAATTTTATTCAATTGTTAATGAAATAACTGACAAGCATATTCCTACAAAAACATTAATCGATTATAATAAATATCCAGTTTGGTTTACGCCTGCTTTAATAAAGGTTTGTAAAGAAAAGTTAAAATACCATAGAAAATGGAAAATTTACGAGAACTATAACGATTATAGGACTTTCAGTTTTTTACGCGCGAAATATAAGCGCTTAGAATCTGAAAGTTATATAAAATATATTGATTACGCAGAGAGCATTTTGATGAAAAATTCACGTTACTTTTGGACTTTCGTAAAATCAAAAAGGCAGTCCACCGAATTACCTGACGTGATGTATTTGGACGGCGTCGCAGCCGATAGTGGCCAGGCCATTAGCGATTTATTCAATAGTTACTTTAATTCTTCCTTTGTTCATGCCAACTTGGATTGTGCTTTAGGTGTCAACGATTCTAATAACCTGAATTCTAATTCGGATCATCCCGTTAATTTGGCTTCTGTTGACATTTCAATGTTAATTATTCAAAAATACTTAAAACAGCTTAAAATTAATAAAGGATCCGGGCCTGATGGAGTTCCACCGATTTTTTTAAATAAATGTTACAAAACTATATCCACGCCTTTATATTTATTATTTTCACTATCTTTAAGCTCATGTACTATGCCTTCTATTTGGAAAAAATCCTATGTCGTGCCTATCTTCAAGAATGGTGATAGGCACGACATAAGAAATTATCGACCCATTTCAAAATTGAGCTGTATTCCTAAATTATTTGAGTTAATTATATATGACACTATCTGTCCATTAATACGCCCTTTTATTTTAAAAGAACAACATGGTTTTGTCAACAGAAGATCAATAGAAACAAATTTGTGTGAATTTACGGACACTGTTCTTGGGGCTATGGACGGAGGACATCAGGTGGACGTCGTGTACACCGATTATTCCAAAGCATTTGACAAAATATCACATAACATTCTTATTATTAAGTTACGGTCTATCGGTGTGCACGGTGATCTACTTCGTTGGATCGAATCTTATTTAAGAAATCGTAGTCAAGCAGTTACTATAAAAGGGTACTGTTCTTCGTTTATACCTGTGCCATCTGGAGTCCCTCAAGGATCCCATTTGGGTCCCTTGTTGTTTAATATTTACATAAACGATATAGATAAAGTTTTCAAACATTCAAATTTTTTATTATTTGCCGATGACAACAAATTTTTTAAAGTTATTCGGAATAATGAAGATTGTAAGCATCTGCAATGTGACATAAACTCTTTAGATAATTATTGTAAAATTAATTATCTTTATTTAAATATTAAAAAATGCAATGTTATTTCATTTAGTCGTAAAAAAAATCTTATTAAATTCGACTACTATTTGAATGGTGAGGTATTAAATAGAACAACATTGGTTAAAGACTTGGGAGTTTATCTGGATTCTAAATTACTATTTGCTGAACATATAGATCAAATTTCATCCAAAGCGTATAGAATGCTTGGTTTAATGCTGAGGATTTCCAAGAAGTTCAAGCATGTTTCAACTTTAATACTTCTATACCAATCACTTGTAAGATCTATATTAGAATATGCATCTTCTGTTTGGAATCCTCAGTATGCCACTCACATGGATAAAATAGAAAAGATTCAACATAAATTCATAAAGCATTGCAATTATAAGCTTTGTAGTGACCCGCATACTTTAGAGCAGTTCCAATCATGCTATAATAGACGCATCGAACGTGATCAACTAATGCTGTACAAAATTCTCCACAATTTGGTAGACTCGAACTATCTTACTGGTCAACTTAATTTTAATTGTCCCAGAATTAATTCTAGACACAAACCGACATTTAACTTATCGATAACTAGAACTAAATACGCAAGTAATCGTTTTATCTATAGAAGTTGTAAGCAATTCAATAATTTGTTTAATGAATTTGACATGTTTCATCTCTCTTTCCCTAAATTTAGAAAATATGTTAAGGGTGTATTACGTAATAACTGTATTTAATTTTTATATTTCTAATGAATTTGTTTTTAATATTGTGCTATTATAATTTTTAATTCGTTTTATTAATTTCGTTACTTTTTGTTTTACTAAGTCAATGTCAATCTATTTATTTTCATTTTAAGTCTAATTTAATTTTAGTTTTATTTAAATTGGCTTTTATTTTTAATTCATTTTATTATTCGTTTCGTTACTTTATGTTTTATTTAATCAATATAAATTTATTTTATTTATTTTTTTTAAGTCTAGTTTAGTTTAATTTAGATTGGCTTAAATTTTTAATGTTGTTTCTAATTCTTATTATTTTTTTAAATATTATAATTATTCGCATCTATACTGAAAATGTAAAAAAAATGTATGATTTATTTAACATAGGAAACAGTTAGGTTTAAGTAATAATTTTTGGTGAAAAATTTTTTATGTATTCTAAGATTACTGTATGTTTCCAAAATAAATAAATAAATTAATTAATTAATTAATTAATTATGACATTACAGTGAACGAAATAAAAGAGGGACGTTATAAGTTTGACGTGTCTATCTGTGTGTCTGTCTATGTCATCATAGCTCCCTAATGAGGAGACCAATTTTAATGCGTTTGTTTTTAAAGCTGAGGTAATCGAGGTGGCTTTTAGCTATAATTCATGAAAAAATGATCAAACGTTTCAAGGTTATTAACTATTTCAATTGTTGAAACGATCTGAGTTAACTTCGACTTGTATCATCGACTCGAAATGTACTATACTATCAATGATATCAAAATAACATATTTGTGTAACCTTATCCTGATGCTGCAACATCAATTGGAATCAACAGGATACACAACTTCTCACGAATTTACAGCAGAAATATCGTTTGGAGGCTCGTTGAAATGGTCACAATAAGTAGATTGCGTTTTTTTTTATTTTAAATCTATTATTAGCTTTTGGAGTCAGTTGGTTTATTTTTTTAAGTCTTTTATAATTTTCGTAAACGGACGGCAGTACTCCGCACCGTCCAATTCGGAGAACGGTTAGGTTTGTTTAGCAATTTAAACTTTAATTAAGTAATTAATACCTATTTTTTTTTTAATTTTTGCTGCTGAGTGAGGTGCAGTGCAGTGCACTGAGTACACGATTTTTCGAAAGCATCCCACATTTGCTTGTAGCGCAGGTACAATTCGATTAACGTACAATGAATGATCTGAATGACGTAGAGAGAAAGGCGCGTGCGGCGTACATCCTTGACTCCCCGGCAGGCGGTCACCGCTGGCCAATAGCGTGCCACCGTTCGCGAAAGCGAAAGGCGGCATGCTATTGGTGAACGTTGCTTATAATAGAAAATACAGATGTAAAATATGTTAGGGAGTGCAATAAAAATTTTAAAGTCTATTTTTGGAAAATTTATTATGTTTTGTCTAAAGTCATAGAACAAAAGTTGTTGTTTATTATGTTAGTAACAACGTCCTGCGAGGTTTTTGACGTTTTAGAAATGACCCTGTATATATAATATTGACATAAATATATTGTGACGCAACGGTGAGAATACCAATCTTCTTAAATACATCCCGAAGAGAGTCTCGAGCTCCGATATTATAAATAGCTCGAATGGCTCTTTTTTGCAAGATGAACACAGTTTCAATGTCTGTGGCATTGCCCCAAAGCAATATGCCATAAGACATAACACTATGAAAGTAACTAAAGTATACTAATCGAGCAATGTCAATATCAGTTAAATTTCTTACTTTTCTAACAGCATAAGCTGCGGAGCTGAGTCTTCCTGCAAGGGATGACAAATGAGGTTTCCACTGAAGTTTTGAATCTAGTGTTAAACCCAAAAATACCGTACTATCAATTACATTAAGTACCTCGTTATTTAGGACTAGATTAATATTTTGTTTATTTACGTTAGGTAATGCAAATTCTACACATTTCGTCTTTTTGGCATTTAAAACTAAATTATTTAAAGTAAACCATTCCAATCCAATTATCACGGATACATGGTTGGTTTACCACTAATAATCTAGTTTTAAATACTAAAAAAACAAACTTATAATTTAATATTAAATGGTGAGATCCTTGATGTTAGCGATACAACAGTATTTTTTGGGAATTACCTTGGATATGAAGCTTCAGTAGAATTCCCATTTGGCATCTCTTACGGGAAGACTCAGCTCCGCAGCATACGCGGTTAGGAAAGTTCGTCAACTAACCGACGTTGATACAGCTCCATTGGTATATTTTGGTTATTTTCATAGCCTCATGTCTTATGGATTGACGTTATGGGGTAACGCTACAGATATTAATACTGTATTCATTTTGCAAAAGAGAGCTGTTCGTGGTATATATAATCTAGGAGCTCGAGATTCCCTTCGAGATGTATTTAATAAAGTTGGTATACTTACGGTTGCATCGCAGTACATTTACAACAATATTATGTATATTCACAACACCATTGATTCTTTTGATAAAAACAGTAACAGGCATTGTATTAACACGAGAAGAAAGGACAAACTTATAACGCCGAAATTTTGACTCCGCAAAGTCAACGTTACCTTCTTGGGGCAAGGTACTCGTTTTTATAATAATATTCCGCAGAAAGTGTTACAGTTTACAAAAAAGAAATTTAAAGTACATATTAAAAATCCTTGGTAGCTAAAGCATATTATTCTGTTCAAGATTATATAGATGACTAGCTGTGCCCGCGACTTCGTTCGCGTGGATTACAGAATGCTTGGCATGTCTCCTGCAAAGCAAGGTTATAATAGTCTGCGGTGCTGCTCAAGAAAGGAGCTTCTTACTTTGGATTTGGGAACTTTCTGGTTGTATTTATAAGCAGACTCTAATTCAGATATTCCTCCACGGTTTTCACTATAAATGTTGAAGAAAAGTGTTTTGTGCTAGTCTTTAAAATTTCGACTGTATACCAGTATATTCTCGCCGAGGTTTTCCTTGTATTATATATCGGGTGACTTTTTTAACTGGGCTTGATAGGCCATATCCGGAACTTTAAGGAATCGCGAAAAATACTTAAAGGAGTCTCGTGTCCGATTTTAAGAAATCTAAAACTGCATCATAAGTTTTTTTAATTTCATGATTCTCCTGACCTGGAATTAAACCCACTAATTAAAAAAAAATACATTCTGTATTATTGCACCACCTACCTAATAGTGTCACTTGTAAGAATCAACTTTTGGAAAGTTTTAGGAAAAGATTTATTTTTTAACAAAATAACATTAAATCTATACATAAATTAGAAGTTAAGTAATCGATTCTATATATATTAAATATACATATCAAATATGTGGGTTAAATCACGGCTCCCGGTAAGTTTAGAAAAAAAGTCTGCATAACTTCGAACGATTCGTTTATTTGCATCAAAATGCTAGTCACCTACTAAAGTAAGGAAGAGTGTAAAGAATATCAAAAATATATAAAATGAATAACTCACAGTAACTTCTTTTATGTGACGTTTGTTTTGGTCCCCGTCACCTACTCCGTTACCTAAGTAGGTTTAGATAATTCCTAAAAAGATGAATCAATTTATTGAAAATCTACATTTCACTGGACTCGGCTATTGTACTCACCCGCTATTAGTGTTACAACATCCCGTTATAATTTAAAAATTTCACTTTTAGGTATGATCGTTTTTTTGAAGAATTACAAAAGATTTAATTAATGTATGAATTTGATAGAATTCTGTAAAAAATTTGCCCTTTCTTTTTGTTGCAGTTAACTATATAATAATACCTCTCTGAAGTTGATTCTTATAATATGTGCCAGTATCAGATGATGCAATCATACAAAATGTTAATTTTTTCCAAAATCAACGTGTTCGTTTCTGGCTAGGAGAATTTATTTTTCAAAAAACTAATGAAATAGTTTTAGTTTTTATTAAAATCGGCTCTGTTACTTCTTTAATTATTTTTCGCTATTGTTTATAGTTTCGGATTTGGTCTATCATATCCAGTAAAAAAATTACCCAGTAAATATATTATTTTCCAAATTATTATATTTATATAATATACATATATCTTCCATATTTGAATTAGATGTTGTTCACTTTTTCATTGGTTTCAATTTTGTTCCTTATTACATTAGCTTTCAGCAGTAAAAGTTTCGTCAAAATCGGTCCAGCTGTTTCAGATATTAGCCGAAAAAAATTGAGTGACAGAAAGACAGACAAAAATTTTAAGATTGGTAATTTTGTTGTAAGTACCGTGTATACTTTAATATGCATTTATTTAAAATTACAAACAGACATCAATTTTATTTATTTTTATACCTTCCCTTCTTAAATCAGAAATTGTTCACTATTTTATTGGTTTCTACAATATTTTGTTATCTCGTAATTCTCTTTTTTACTTATTCATTAAAATAAACATATTAAAAAAAGTAGCTAAAGTTAATCATTATAATATTAGCCATTAAATACGTCATGTTTTGAAGAACTTTTTAGACTTTGTAATATTTCGTGAATTTCTTCTTCCATCTCCTCTCCCTTTCTGGACCTCACGTGATTAATGGACATTCCCTAATTGCTTGTGAAAGTCCCATCAAATTTGATTCAGCTGTTTCAGAGATTAGTCGTAAGAAACAGACTGACAGACAAAAAATTAAAAAATTGATTTTTTGATGTAAGTAATGTATATACTTTTATGCATTTAGTGAAAAGCATAAAATACTGTTCGACGTGAACCCTTAAATTGACATAACTTTTTTTAATGAATCGATTGAAATTAAATAAACACCAAATGTTAAGTGAACCTTACTGCAATATAATCATGAAAACCACATCTAAATCGGATAAGCCGTTTCTGAGATTAGTGGGCGCAAACGCACTGATAAACAGACAAACAGACAAAAATTCTAACAATTATTGTTTTGGGTTCTATTGCGTATGTAAAAGCCCAAATAATTTGTTTTTTTCATATATCTTCTATGTACAGACAGCGACCCGTTAGAATTTTTTTATATGTATAGATTAAAAATATCTAAAATAGAAGTAAGCCTAAGTTACTTCTTATAACATTTGCTAACTGCAAGTAAAAGTACCATCAAAATTGGTTCAGCCATTTTAAAGATTAGTCGGAACAAACAGATAGGCAGACAGACTGACAGACAAAAATTAAAAAATGTATTTTTTGATATAAGTACTGTATATATGTATGTACTTTCATGCATTTAGTGAAAAGTACAAAATAATGTTCGACGTGAACCCTTAAATTGACATAACTTTTTTTTATGAATCGATTGAAATTAAATAAACACCAAATGTTAAGTGAACCTTACTGCAATATAATCATGAAAACCACATCTAAATCAGATAAGCCGTTTCTGAGATTAGTGGGCGCAAACGCACTGATAAACAGACAAAAATTCTAACAATTATTGTTTTGGGTTCTATTGCGTATGTAAAGGCCCAAATAATTTGTTTTTTTTTTAATATATCTTCTATGTACAGACAGCGACCCGTTAAAATTTTTTTTATATGTATAGATTAAAAATATCTAAAATAGAAGTAAGCCTAAGTCACTTCTTATAACATTTGCTAACTGCAAGTAAAAGTACCATCAAAATTGGTTTAGCCGTTTTAAAGATTAGTCGGAACAAACAGATAGGCAGACAGACTGACAGACAAAAATTTAAAAATGTATTTTTTGATATAAGTACTGTATATATGTATGTACTTTCATGCATTTAGTAAAAATTACAAAATAATGTTCGACGTGAACCCTTAAATTGACATAACTTTTTTATTTATGAACCGATTGACATGAAACAAACCCTAAATGTTAAGTGAAGCTTACCACAATATATTAGTGAAAACCGCATCTAAATCGCATAAGCCGTTTCTGAGATTAGCGTGCACAAACGCACAGATAAACAGACAAACAGACAAACAGATAAGAATTCTAAAAATCTTTGTTTTGGGTTCTATTGCGTTGGTAAAGGCCCCCAGTAAGATTTTTTTTCATATATCTTCCATGTACAGACATCGACCCTCTAGAATTTTATTATTAGTATAGATTAGTGAAAAGTACAAAATAATGTTCGACGTGAACCCTTAAATTGACATAACTTTTTTTTATGAATCGATTGAAATTAAATAAACACCAAATGTTAAGTGAACCTTACTGCAATATAATCATGAAAACCACATCTAAATCGGATAAGCCGTTTCTGAGATTAGTGGGCGCAAACGCACTGATAAACAGACAAAAATTCTAACAATTATTGTTTTGGGTTCTATTGCGTATGTAAAGGCCCAAATAATTTGTTTTTTTTTTTTTTTTTTTTTTAATATATCTTCTATGTACAGACAGCGACCCGTTAGAATTTTTTTTATATGTATAGATTAAAAATATCTAAAATAGAAGTAAGCCTAAGTCACTTCTTATAACATTTGCTAACTGCAAGTAAAAGTACCATCAAAATTGGTTTAGCCGTTTTAAAGATTAGTCGGAACAAACAGATAGGCAGACAGACTGACAGACAAAAATTTAAAAATGTATTTTTTGATATAAGTTCTGTATATATGTATGTACTTTCATGCATTTAGTAAAAAGTACAAAATAATGTTCGACGTGAACCCTTAAATTGACATAACTTTTTTATTTATGAACCGATTGACATGAAACAAACCCTAAATGTTAAGTGAAGCTTACCACAATATATTAGTGAAAACCGCATCTAAATCGCATAAGCCGTTTCTGAGATTAGCGTGCACAAACGCACAGATAAACAGACAAACAGACAAACAGATAAGAATTCTAAAAATCTTTGTTTTGGGTTCTATTGCGTTGGTAAAGGCCCCCAGTAAGATTTTTTTTCATATATCTTCCATGTACAGACATCGACCCTCTAGAATTTTATTATTAGTATAGATAAACATGCTTGGATTTAGTATAAGCTGGATTCACACAGGGTATTTAATATTTGTAACCCATAAATGTATGTACCCATCGTAAAACTTTTAAAAAGAGTAACTATCGAGTTTCTTGCCGGTTCTTCTCGGTAGAATATACATTCCGAACCGGTGGTAAATTAATTAATTAATTAGTGTTTAGTTTTCTTTTTTTTTTGTATTGACAATTCAAAAGTGCTTGTAAAAGCCTACTTGAATAAAGCATATTTTGATTATGAGATCAGCTAGTTTGTGAGTATCGCGTTTAGGTAATGAGAACGACCTGTTTGTTTGAACGCTTTATTGATACTGACTCAATTATAACAATGCTTACATTTATATTTGCTTAGGAATGTGAAACATACAATGAAATTATGTTAATGTATGGGTGAACCCATACACACTATATCCCGTTTCTGGCGGTCAACCTCACCGTTCATTTGTGGCCAGTATGGGACCGTATTAAACAAAATAATGTTACACTCTTTGGAGAATGATCTCAACTCCTCACTCACAAATTGGCGTCCGTTGTCTGCAGTAATTGAAATTGGATAACCCAAACGACTGAACTTTTGTTTGAGTATATTAAGAATTTGCAAACTTGTGATGTTTCGGGTTATCTTTATCTCTTTATAGCGACTGTAGTAGTCGATAACCACTAATAGATACTCCCCGCTAGGCAACGCCCCCAACAAGTCGATTGCTATGTCAATCCATGGTGCTGCCGGTAGCTCACGACGTCTCATCGGAGCAGGCGCATTCGGCAATCCCACCAATGTGCAACCTTTGCAGCTTTTAACCAGTCGTTCCACATCTGTGTCAATTCGTGGCCACCATACTTTGGAACGAAGCCGACTTTTCATGGCGACTATTCCAGGGTGTCCCTCATGAGCCGTATCCAGCACTCGTTTTCATAAATCTTGTGGAATGACTATCCTATTTCCTCTTAGGAGGATGTCTTCATAAAAACAGAATTCCTCTGCACACAACTTGTAATTTTTTACCGACTCGTCCGAGCTTAGATTATAGATACCATCGCGAACTTTATTGATTTCTTGGTCCGCTTCAGAACATTCAATAATTTCCTTGTAATAAATTGCTCGGGGCATCGCATATTCTACGATTTGTTGTACGTAGTCAGTATCGTTAGTTGTTCTATTGGATTCCTTACATAATCACGACAACGGGTCAGCAATGTTGGTTTTCCCGGGTTTGTGTATAATATTGTACCTGTAGGTTTGTAATCTTAAAACCCACCGTTCCACTCGAGCACAAGGCTTTGATTTTTGGCTAAATAAAAATTTCAACGGTTTGTGGTCTGTAATTAAATCAAAGTGTTTTCCGAATAAAAAAGTATTAAATTGTTCAACAGCCCAAATGAGAGCTAGAGCTTCTTTCTCCGTTTGGCTGTACCTGCGTTCACAGTTTGTTAGAGTTCGATTATTGTATGCGATTATTCTGGGTCCATTACTATCATATTGGGCCAGCACGGCCCCTAGGCCTACAGGGCTGGCATCCGCGATCACTTGAGTTTTATCGTTGACATCATAATATCCGAGACTTTTAATTTCTGTTAATATATTCTTCAATTTCAAAAATGCTCTTTCCTGCTTTTCTGTCCAATATTCTTCAATGCTCACCTTCTTTCCAAATTTTTTCTTAGCAGTTCTTTAAAGGTCTGTAGTCGTTGCCAAATTTGGTATCCGCTTATTTATATAATTCACGAGGCCAAGAAAACTCTGCAGTTCCTCCATAGTTTTTGGTGCTCTAAATTTACTGATGCTTTCCACATATTTAGATAACGGTCGTACACCTTCGGATGTTAATTCGTAGGCCAAAAAATTCACTTTTGTGACTTTGTATACATATTTATCTATATTTAGTAGAATCGAATTATTATTTAAAACTTCTAATACTTTGGCCAATCGTACATCATGTTCCTCTTCATTACTTCCCCATACAAGTATGTCATCTATGAAGTTGGTGACTCCTTCACATTTGATTAACATTTTTTCCATGATCTTCTGAAATAGTTGGGGAGCACATGTAATCCTGAACATTAGTCTCTTGTTCCTATACAGTCCCTTGGAGGTAATAAAAGTCGTCAGGTGCCGAGAATTTGGATGGAGTTCCACTTTGTGGAACGCATTCTTTATGTCCAGTTTTGAAAAATATTCTCCTTTTCGGATTTTTGGTAACAAGTGTTCCATACATGGCAAGGGATGATTCTCTCTTAATATCGCTGCGATTGCTCGACGCATGTCCACACACAGCCGTATTAAAGATAACATCTTTAATAATCGGGACAATAGGAGAGATCCACGAAGATGGTCCTTGTACCTCTTCAATTATATCCAATTCCAAAAGTTCCCTTATCTTTTCCTCGATTCTTTCCTTTATAGGGATCGGTATTCTTCTAAAAGGTTGCGTTCTGGTTTTATTGCTGGATCAATAGGTATATCTATCAGAACACCCTTAAATTTTGGAAAAGGTTTTTTTTCTTGAATTTCGTTTATTATATTAAGTTTTAATACACCCAGTCGTATAGCCGCGTCTTTTCCAAGCAGATCTCTTGAACCGTTCTTTACCACATATATGGTGTTGTAGTCTGTTCTTCCATTTACTTTTATAACTGTCTCGAATGATCCCAGGATTTCCAAGGGAATCTTGCTGCTATAAGCAAACAGTATTTTATTGGTGTCTTTCGTTTGTCGGTAACAAGCGATTTTTTGATTTTTCAATTTCTGCCACGTCTTGTCCGAGATCAGATTTAATTTGCAGCCTGACTCGATAAGCATTTCTAATTTTTCCTCCTCCAACATCACAATCTATAGTAGAATCATGATTAACGTTGAAAATGTATTGCACGTCTTCTTCATCGCTAAGCGAGTTTACTGAATTTTCATTTCGTTGTTTCTTACTTTTATCGCCCTCTTTCTTCTTTAATTTTCTTTTACCACAAACAAAACATTTTTTACTTTTTGCTATGCATGTGGAATTATGATTGTCGTTTCTAAATCTACCGCATCTACCACACTTGGTTTGCTCTTCGTCTTTCCCATTTCTGTATGTTCTCTCTCGTGCGTTAAATTTATTCCTATTTACAACTAGATTTATGCCATTTCTCGTCTTCAATTTAATGATGACCAGTTGAGTTTCCTTCCAATTGGAAAGTAATCACCTGCAATCGTCTCCAATTAAATGGTGACTCATATTGACCGTCTCCAATTTAATGGTGACCACATAACTGTCTCCAATTTAATGGTGACACATACACTGTCTCCAATTTAATGGTGACACATACACTGTCTCCGATTTCATGGTGACCACATACACTGTCTCCAATTGAATGGTGACCCATACACTGTCTCCAATTTAATGGTGACCTGTGTCAATGAATTAGCAATACTATTATAGCAATGAATTTTTTAATTCATGAAAAACCATGTAATTCTACCCTAGATTCCGAGTTTCTAGAGTTCTTTTTTTTCCTAATTATCTACGTTTATTTATTTATTTTTTTTATGTATCTATTATTATTATAATTATTTGATTTTATTTATTTTATTTTCTTTATTTATTTGCATGGTTTATCAAATACCCACCTATTTTTGTGTGCTTTGTAAACAGAGGTACTAATTGAATCATATTTATTATTTATTATTTAGGTTACCTACCTGACACACAGATTATAAATTATGAGAAAAGTAACTTTAAACATTCATAAATGATGCCGGAATTATGCGTAATACCGTATTAGATTAACGGAGCTTTAAATTCACAATTTAAAACTAAAAAAAAAACATATAGTATATGAGATAATTGAATTAAAAGTAAGTTAAATTAAATTGTAAAAAAAATCGTAATGCAATATAAACACAAGTTGTGAAACTTGCTAAATAAACTTAATTTAAATTTTAGTAAAATAAAAATACTGCTAATCTATTTAGTCTTTGTTTGTTGTTAAATATTCTTAAAATGTTTCCGGTCCTTCAGCTTATTAAACAGCTCGCTATACAGAATATTATTATCGTGTTAATGCTATAATCGTTCGAAACGACGAGATCTCGCTCACGTTACAAAAGTAATCGAGCAAAATAATGATAGGTACATAATGTAAAATTAATTACTCATATCCAGTCCGGTAAGTTCCTCTCACACTAAGTTCACACTGGCTCACGGGCACACCAAGTAGTTATCCACTATCGCGTCCGGTTGCGCCGGCGCTCATCGCATGACTGACGGCTGACACCGCCCCTCCACTACTTGTGTGTGTGAGACAGCGTCAGTACTTTTTTGTATAGATACACAAACACTACATCTCTATCTTCTTAATATTTTTATTTGTTTAGAATCAAATATAGTCAACAGTAGTAATTAAGATTCACTATAAATTTTAAGTTAATCAGATTTTTTATTCGAGCCTATGCCGCCCGTTTAATAAAAAAAAATATTAGTTAGTTCCTCGTGAAAATTTCTTCCGAGTGGATTACTTTTTGGTTACGGTTTTATAAAATTGTGTTGTTTTATAAAATGTACTCCAACCAGGAATATTTCAATATGTTAATGTGTCTAGGGAAATGTGATTGTCATTATGCGGAATCGCGTAGACTTTATGACGAACTGTATGCTTCTCCAAGAAACATACCTTTACCGTCACTTAAGGCATTTCAGCGTCTTCATTAATGCATGTAAAATTTCGGAAATGTCGATGGCCGTGAACAACAACGTGCTAATGCGGGAAGGCCGGGGGTTAATAATCACGATCTAGAGGAACACATATTAGATGTTTTTCGACAGGACCCTACGCAAAGCACGCGCTCGGTGGGACATCAACTCGGTGTCAACCATACGCGTGTATGGAAAGTTTTAAAGGAAAATGGCCGGCACCCGTACCATTATCGTCGAGTACAGTCATTAATTCCTACCGACTTCGAGCCTAGAATGGCATTCTGCAGATGGATTTTAAACGAAAACGATGTAGACAGTGAATCCTCGAGCCGTATACTTTTTAGTGATGAGTGAACTTTTGCTAGAACAGGCGTATTTAACACGCACAACGAACATGTATGGTCAGTCACCAACCCACATGTTACTAAACCTAGCCATTTCCAACATCAATGGAAAATTAATGTTTGGGCCGGTATTATTGTAGACAAAATAATTGGCCCTCTTTTTTTACCCCAGTCTATGAGTGGTGACAGTTATCTTTCCTTCCTGCGAGAACAACTAAGCCAGGAGCTTGATAATTTAAACTTAGATCATTTACGCCGTATGTGATTTCAACATGATGGTGCGCCACCACACTTTTCCCGCGCCGTGAGAAACTATTTGAATACGGAATTCGGTGAACGTTGGATTGGTCGCAGTGGACCAATTAATTGTCCTGCGCGGTCACCGGACCTAACGCCATTGGATTTTTTTTTATGGGGTACTATAAAGCAGTCCGTATTCAAAAAGAAGTGCGATACTGAGGCTGAAATGCGTTCACGAATCATCACAGCTTTCGAAGAAATAAAATCAAATACATCTGTCTTACAAAATGTACGTGCTAACTTTATTTCCCGATGCCGTAAATGCATAGAAGTACAAGGCGGGCATATTGAGCAACACATTCATGGCCGTCAAGCAGTTATTATTATTAACTAAGTATTATTATTTTAAATTGATTTGTAACATAGTGAAACGTATCGATATTTGAAAAAAAGCGGTATTTTTGAAAAAAAAATTCATTCTGTATTATTGCACCACCTAATAGTGTCACTTGTAAGGATCAACTTTTGGGAAGTAATAGTAAGCGACAAATTAAAGGAAAAGATTTATTGTTTTACAAAATTATATTAAATCTTTACATTAATTAGAAGTTAAGTAATCGATTCTACACAGACATAATCAAATATGTGGGTAAATCACGGGTCCCGGTAAGTTTAGAAAGAAAGTCTGCATTACTTCGAACGATTTGTTTATAGGTTGCATCAAAATGCTAGTCACCTACTAAAGTAAGGAAGAGTGTGAACAATACAATCGAAAATATATAAAATGAATAACTCACAGTAACTTCCTTTATGTTTGTCTATTTTTTCTATGTAAGCTATACAAAGTTGATAGAATGTGACGTTTGGTTTGGTCCCCCTCTAGGTGAGGGACCAAACCAAAGGTCAAACCAAAGGTCCGGTAGGTTTAGATAATTCTGAAAAAAATTGATTTATTGAAATGTACATTTCACTCGACTCGGCTATTGTACTCACCCGCTATTAGCGTTACAACATCCCGTTATAATTTTAAAATTTCACTTTTAGGTATGATCGTTTTTTTTGAAGAATTACTAAAGTTTTAATGTATGAATTTGATAGAATTTTGTAAAAAAATTGCCTTTTCTTTTTGTTGCAGTTAACTGTATACTATTACCTCCCTGAAGTTGATCCTTATAATATGTTACACTATCAGATGGTGCAATAATCATCATCATCATCATCATTTCAGCCGTAGGAAGTCCACTGCTGGATATAGACCTCCCCTAAAGATCTCCAAAGCGACCTATTCGACGTGGCCTGCATCCAGCGTCTTCCGACGACCTTAATAAGGTCGTCTGTCCATCTTGTAGGTGGACGTCCTACGCTGCGCTTGCCGGTCCGTGGTCTCCATTCGAGAACCTTTCTGCCCCATCGGCCATCGGTTCTTCGAACTATGTGGCCTGCCCATTGCCACTTCAACTTGCCAATCCGCTGGGCTATGTCGACTACCTTAGTCTGTCTACGGATCTCATCATTCCTGACTCGATCTCAAAATCAAAATCAAAATATTTTTATTCAAAATAGGAATTTACATTCTCTTTTTGAACGTCAAGAAAATGAATCTACCACGGTTTCGGAAAAGTATAACCTCAGGCCTGAGAAGAAACCGCGAAAGAAACTTAGCGGGACTTTTTTTTTGTTAGTTTTTTTTTTAACAACGTCAAGATTGGTTACAATACGTTAAATATTTTGAGAGAGCCTGGAAGCGATCGCATTATTCCCAAGGTGTGTCATCATCTATGAAATCTTTAATATTATAGTAACCTCTAACACACAAACGTTTCTTTACAATTTTTTTGAACTTTGCTATAGAAGCATTTTGAACGTTTTCTGGGATCCTGTTGTAAAATCGTATACATCTCCCAACAAAAGAATTACTTACTCGACGTAGTCGAGTAGCAGGTACAATGAGTTTGTCCTTGTTCCTCGTATTGATATGATGGATATCACAATTTTTTTTAAATGTGTTAATGTTTCTATGTTATGTACATACATTACATTTTCAAGAATGAATTGAGAAGTAACAGTCAATATGTTAATTTCTTTAAATTTTTCTCTTAAAGATTCTTTATGGCCAAGGTTATAAATTGCGCGAACAGCTCTTTTCTGCAGAACAGATATTGTACTAATATCGGCGGCATGCCCCCATAGTAGTATGCCATACGACATTATACTATGGAAATGGCTGAAATAAACTAAGCGTGCCGTTTCAACATCTGTTAATTTTCTAATCTTTTTAATAGCAAAAACTGCAGAGCTAAGTCTATTCGCTAACCTTTCAATATGGGGGCCCCATTGTAGTTTGGAATCTACAGTGATACCAAGAAATACTGTAGTTTCCTCGGTTCCAACGTTTCTCCATTTATAAATACGGAGGCTTGTACATTTTTATTACAATTTAACATTAAATTATTAATACTAAACCAATGTACAACATCAGAGAAAGCATTGTTTACTTCGTCATATGTGGATGAGTTAGGTCTCACTTTAAATAACAGTGAAGTATCATCAGCAAACAATACTGTAAGGATCAGAAGTGGTTAAAGATAAAAATAACTGGTCAAGTGCGAGTAGGACTCGCGCACCGAGGGTTCCGTACAAACTTATAGAAATCTATATAAGACTAACCCATCTACGCCATTTGTGGTCTTCATCATCAGTTCCAACATAAGTTACTATCAAAAATACCTAAATCGGTATACGCTTGCCTATAATATTTGAGGAGTTCCCTCAATTTCTCCAGGATCCCATCATCTGATCCTGACCTGAAGACAATGGGACCACCTTGGAAGTATACCTTTTCAAACAAAAAAAATATTTTTGAAAATCGGTACCCAAATGGCGGCGTAATCGGCGAACAAACATAAAAAAAAATTAAATACAAGGTCGAATTGAAAACACTCCTTTTTAGAAGTCGCTTAAATATAATCAAATATTATGTAAATATGGATCACGTCCCAAAAACTATTTTGAAACTACTTAGGAGCACTTTAATTTAAAACACGATCATGGATGCAATCCATGGAAACACAAAATTTTATTTTAAGTTCTAATACACCTTATACTTTCAAAAAAAAAAGTTATAGCGCGATTCAGGATACACCTAGCGCCATCTCTTGACAATTTCAATTAACTAACTTGTTGACTTTGACATTAACAACATAATGATATTATATTTTATTCTCGTTTTATTTTTATTTATATTCTACTACACTCCACTACCCCTGCACTACGTTCATAAAATATTTAGATTTACATTATCAATCAAAATATCGAAATATATATTAGTGTTGCCAAGACAAAAATAATTAGTCCTTAATTCGAACAAAACTAATTGTTTATTTATAAATAACTAATTATATTACTAATAACCAGAAGACTTATATGTGTAGATAAATAAGTAAATTAAATAACTCGATCTGTTTGAATTTAATTTCAAAATTTTCGTACTAAGTAAATACGAGTACTTAAATCAAATCGCGTGAAGCTCTTATATTGAATGTTCATTACGTAATGACGTTATAAATCGACGATAAAACTTTTAAATGAAAAGTTTATTTTATAATTTTTAGCGCGTTTAAATAATAATTAAAATAAAAATTTTTATTAATCGAGCAGAATTATATCACAGTTAATGTCATAATGTTGTAATAGATGGCATTAGCTGTACGCTGCATCGCGCTATCATTTTGTTAGCTGCGATATATAGATTGCATTGCGTTGTTTATAAAGGTTTGCTGCTTTTTAATGTTTTCGTATTGATACAAATTTCTTCTCAGTGTTTGTAAAATTGTTTTTTTGACCATGGTCAACTTGTATGTTAATTTGTTACAAGTACATATAATTTTAATTCTAAGATTAATATATTTTCCGCTTGATCAATTTACAACTTGATACATTTACGCGTTCCTGAGAAAAAGGTTGAAAGACAGACGTACAGACTGACAGACACACGAACAGAAATTTACAGTTTTCGGATTTTTTCCTTTATGTATACTAAAGGACCTTGCTCCTGGCCAAATTTCATAATGCTTGGTCAATGGGAAGTACCCTATAGGTTTTGATTCCCTTGCGAAAACGTTGAAAACGCTATCATACTTAAAATATGTGATATAAATGACCGTATCTTTTGATTGCGTTAACTTAGAAGTTTGATTTTTTCACAGCTCTTAGTAATTACAACTCTGAGTACTTGACGTTGATAAAAATTTGTTACCTTCACGCGTTTCTGAGAAAAAGGTTGAAAGACAAACTTACAAACAGACAAACATACATACAAAAATTTACAGTTTTCAGATTTTTTCCTTTATTCGTACCATAAGATCTTACTTCTTGCCAAATTTCATCGTGCTAGGTCAATGGGAAGTACCCTGTAGGTTTTGATTCCCTTGCGAAAACGTTAAAAACGCTATCATACTTAAAATATATGATATAAATGACCGTATCTTTTGATTGCGTTAACTTAGAAGTTTGATTTTTTCACAGCTCTTAGTAATTACAACTCTGAGTACTTGACGTTGATAAAAATTTGTTATCTTCGCGCGTTTCTGAGAAAAAGGTTGAAAGACAAACTTACAAACAGACAAACATACATACAAAAATTTACAGTTTTCAGATTTTTTCCTTTATTCGTACCATAAGATCTTACTTCTTGCCAAATTTCATCGTGCTAGGTCAATGGGAAGTACCCTATAGGTTTTGATTCCCTTGCGAAAACGCTAAAATGGTCAAAATATACGACATATTTTCCATTATCTTTTGATTGCGTTGACTTAGAACTTTAATATTTTCACGGCCGCATGTCATCGTAGACTTGAGTATATGATATTAATTTCAACATGATACGTCTATGCATTTCTGAGAAAAAAGGGTTGACATCCCGACAGACAGACAGACAGACAGACAGACGGACAACAAAGTGATCCTATAAGGGTTCCGTTTTTCCTTTTAAGGTACGGAACCCTAAAAAATAACAAATATGACAAACACTCTGTATTTCTATTTCTTACAATTTATTTAAGGAAACAAAAATATCAATCAACACTTTAACAAAAACACACAGCAATTCGATATTAGGAATAAACGTAAACAAAAGTAAGTAATTAAAGGGCTCACGTGACCAGCGATCCGACCTCTCGGACTGTCGACAAGAGAATGTGCCCCCAAACAACTGTTATCGCCCTTTTATACGGTTTGGGTAGCAGCAAAAAATTGTTTGTTCGAGTTAAACAATTTTATCTTATAATTGTTTGTCCGATTTAAAGAATCTTAGCTTATACGGCCTCTCCTGACTGTAGGTCGCCCTCGACCGTAGTGCTACAGCCAGCCGCCTCGGTAGTTGATGATCCTGCCTCCAGATTTTCATCCACGGGTAGTTCGGATGAAGTTTCGACCGAACTCACCTGGTTGGAGCTTTCATTTTCGCCTAAAAACAGAATTAAAGAATTAGAACTAATTACTTAGAGAGTGCATCATTTCCATTCAATCTCGAGTATTCCCCTTTCACACAACAGTCACTTAATTCATTCGTCATTCACTAAACCTCTCACATTACTAAGCTTTCATACATCACAACCTATAGAGATGTCATTGAAATGAAACTATTTTAAACGGATTTTAATCGCGTATATTAATTATTTTTATCATCCCGACGTTTCGAGCACTTTGCAGCGTTCGTGGTCACGGGTAGACTAAGGTGACATTTGTCTATTTGAGATTTTAGAAAATATTATTTACAACTACCGCCAACGGTTTCTTAAATGATATCTTGAATAACGTTCCGGTTGCACGCAGAAGGCACTAACTGTATCTTTTGGTCTGGCAGTCTGTTGGACTTGGGATTTTAAATTTTTAATTTTTAATAAGTGGATATATATGTATATATTATTTAATAGTGTAGGTTTATTTGTATAATATATTTATTTATTGATTTTATATGCAACACCCTTCACATATCGCAACTCTGTTTCCAAACCCGTAAGGTTGTCTGGTAGAAATCGCTACTAAGCGATAAGACCGCCTTATTGTACATCTAATTTATTTCTTTTTTTTTTACATTATCACTTTTGTTATATATTGTGTCTTTGTGGTGTACAATAAAGTTTATTATTATTATTATTATTATTATTATTATCCTAGGTGTTTGAAAGTCTCCAACCATCTTCTCTATTGAAGTTCGGATGTTTTTGAATTTCAATAGCCTCGCGTATCATTCTAGGAATGAATCTGTGTTCTCTAGCGAGGATCTGTGGTTTATTAAATCGGATAAAATGGTTAGGTTTATCCAAGGCATGTTCACAAACTGCAGACTTTGAAGAACGCCTATTCTTGACATCTCCTATGTGTTCCTTGGCCCTAGTACCGATGCTTCTTTTTGTTTGGCCTATGTAAGATAAACCACACTGACATTCGAGTTTGTATACTCCCGCAGTCTGTAAAGGAATATTACTCTTGATAGGTCTCAAGAACTGGCTCACTTTCTTATGAGGCTTGTAGATGGTTTTAATCGAAGCTCGCTTCAAGATGTTGCCAATTCTGTCTGTAACTCCCTTAACATATGGTAGAAATGCAGTTTGTCGCTCAACTGTGGGTGGCTTGATACGGCTTCTACGATGCTGGCGAGGCACGGGCAGCTTGTTCTGGTGGAGTGCAAGCTTGACGTGGTGTAGCTCGTCCTCTAGGTGTTCAGCATCGCAGAGATGGTGGGCTCTCTGAAACAAAGATTTGCCAACGGTAGCTAACTGACTAGGGTGGTGGTGTGAGTCACCATTGAGGTATTTATTAATGTGTGTGGGTTTCCTATAAACTGTGTGACTTAATGTGTTGTCAGGATTCTTGATAATAAGAATGTCAAGAAAAGCTAAAACATTATTTGCCTCTAATTCCATAGTAAATTGAATGTTATTATTAATAGAATTAAGATGTTGTAAAAATGCAGACGTCATATCACTAGGTAATATTGTGAACGTGTCATCTACGTACCGCTTGTAAAACCGAGGTGTGATTGGTCCGGAGTGAAGAGCCCTCTCCTCCAGGTCTTCCATGAATAAATCGGCGACCACGGGGGATACTGGAGAACCCATTGCAACTCCGTCGACTTGCACATAGAATTCATCATTCCACAATAAATATCCAGATGTCAGGCAGTGATGTAACAGCTCTGCATACTCAATAGGCATGTTTTTTGTTTGTAGCTTCCTCTTGACAATTTCGATGCAGTCTTGTATGGGTAGGTTGGTAAACAATGACTGGACATCAAAACTAACCATTGTCTCATTGTTGGCTAATTTGGGTCTTTGATTTCACCAACAAACTGGTAAGAATCCTTCACATAAGCTTCCGTGTGTCCTCGGAGTGGTGATAATATCCTTGCTATGTGTTGAGCCAATCTATATGTTGGTGTATCGATTTGGCTTACAATAGGACGCAACGGAGCACCAGTTTTGTGTATTTTAGGTAACCCATACAATTTTGGGGGCTTAGTACATGTAGGCACGAGTGATTTTTTATCCAGATTTAACTTTTCTTGATGTTTAGTTATTAACGCGGATGTCTTTTTGAGAATAGTATTAGTAGGGTCTTTTTTTACTTTTTTATAAGTTTTTTCATCCGATAAGATCGCGGTAATAAGTTATAGTCACACGTATCCATCACAACGGTCGCGTTTCCCTTATCTGCCCGGAGGACTGTAATGTCTTTATTATTGCGTACGTTCTTCAGTGCAATAGATTCATCACGAGTAAGGTTTCTTTTCGGTGGCCGGCTTCGACGTAAAACACTCGAAATGTCCTGTCGAATTGCTTCCGAGTCTTCCTTCGTGACATTATTCTTAAAAAGACCTCTACGTGGCAAATAATGTCTTCAAACGGTATTTTGGATGGAGCCGGTGCAAAATTTAAGCCTTTATTTAATACCGTAATGGTTGATTTATCTAAAGTTTGTTTTGACAGATTGACAAGTGACGTACGCGCAGGTTGGTTTTTAATTTCCCCGGTGTTGCCATTGTTAAATTTATTAGAATTTGATTTCACTCCGCTAAGTTTTTCAAACTTATTTATCTGTTTTAATTTTAGATTATTATATTTTATAGCGGCTCGTTTATTAGTAAAATCGTAGCATTTTTGCCAATCTGTTTTTGATAAACTTAACTCGAGTTCTTTACTTAAGCTGTCAATTTGGTCGTTTAACCGTCGCGCTTCAAACCGATGTTCCCGGATTAGTTGTAATAACAATTTCTTACTTGCCTGGTTAAGTATTTTATCACCATGCTTTATGTCCTTCTTAGGCGCGATCCTTCCACAAACCGGAATCATCATGTTACATCACTGTCTGACATCTGGATATTTATTGTGGAATGATGAATTCTATGTGCAAGTCGACGGAGTTGCAATGGGTTCTCCAGTATCCCCCGTGGTCGCCGATTTATTCATGGAAGACCTGGAGGAGAGGGCTCTTCACTCCGGACCAATCACACCTCGGTTTTACAAGCGGTACGTAGATGACACTTTCACAATATTACCTAGTGATATGACGTCTGCATTTTGACAACATCTTAATTCTATTAATAATAACATTCAATTTACTATGGAATTAGAGGCAAATAATGTTTTAGCTTTTCTTGACATTCTTATTATCAAGAATCCTGACAACACATTAAGTCACACAGTTTATAGGAAACCCACACACACTAATAAATACCTCAATGGTGACTCACACCACCACCCTAGCCAGTTAGCTACCGTTGGCAAATCTTTGTTTCAGAGAGCCCACCATCTCTGCGATGCTGAACACCTAGAGGACGAGCTACACCACGTCAAGCTTGCACTCCACCAGAACAAGCTGCCCGTGCCTCGCCAGCATCGTAGAAGCCGTATCAAGCCACCCACAGTTGAGCGACAACCTGCATTTCTACCATACGTGAAGGGAGTTACAGACAGAATTGGCAACATCTTGAAGCGAGCTTCGATTAAAACTATCTACAAGCCTCATAAGAAAGTGAGCCAGTTCTTGAGACCTATCAAGAGTAATATTCCTTTACAGACTGCGGGTGTATACAAACTCGAATGTGAGTGTGGTTTATCTTACATAGGCCAAACAAAAAGAAGCATCGGTACTAGGGTCAAGGAACACATAGGAGATGTCAAGAATAGGCGTTCTTCAAAGTCTGCAGTTTGTGAACATGCCTTGGATAAACCTAACCATTTTATCCGATTTGATAAACCACAGATCCTCGCTAGAGAACACAGATTCATTCCTAGAATGATACGCGAGGCTATTGAAATTCAAAAACATCCGAACTTCAATAGAGAAGATGGTTGGAGACTTTCAAACACCTGGGATCCACTTATTAAAAATTTAAAATCCCAAGTCCAACAGACTGCCAGACCAAAGGATACAGTTAGTGCCTTCTGCGTGCAACCGGAACGTTATTCAAGATATCATTTAAGAAACCGTTGGCGGTAGTTGTAAATAATATTTTCTAAAATCTCAAATAGACAAATGTCACCTTAGTCTACCCGTGACCACGAACGCTGCAAAGTGCTCGAAACGTCGGGATGATAAAAATAATTAATATACGCGATTTAAATCCGTTTAAAATAGTTTCATTTCAATGAATAATAATCGCGAAAATCTAAGACAACTACATCCTGTATTTGTTTTTGTGCTAAATCATATTTTTGATTAACAAATGCAAGAGATCTTTGTAGGCATTTCATTTTGAAGCCGTTCAACTTTATTGTCATACATAAATTTATTATTTTGTAATTCATTACTACTTAATTTAACTTTATTTAATAAATATTTACGGTCGTTTTTCATTTTATTAATCTGCTGATAATAATATTTATTTTTTTAAATTCTCTTAGTTTTATTAATGAATCTATTAATTTTAATGTATAATTTTGTGTAATTATGTGCCGTACATGCACATAGGTATTGAAGTTCACATATTCTATGACTAATGTTGCACATCTGTATATTTCTTACTCTTTGATATCATGTATAAAAGTCGAAGCATTGCATATGTAAAACAGTTCGTATCAAGTCTGTTAACTGTACCGTCTCAGAAATAAATCGTGAACCAGCTAGTGTCTTTCATTATCCTCAACAAGCCCAGCAACAATTGGTGACCCCGACATCGAACCCCGACAGCGCGGTGCGCTTGCACTCCAGCATGCGCACCGCCGCACCGCCGCCGTATATGGAAATTTATTAAATGAAGATAATAAAAGAAAATGAAACGCACGCAACGCACGACTAAACAATGAAAAGGAAAAACAGGCAAGTGAAATTTCATAATAAAACCATTTAAAAATCTTGAAGATGAACATGGAAACATCAAGGACAATATCGATATACCTGAGATACACAAAAAATACACGAGTTAAATTAAGTTATTTGGAGCCAACATGAAAAACGTAACTTCGATGTGCAGAAAGAAATAAGGAGAAAATGGACGAAATAAAAAGGAAAATCTAAAACAAATGTTAATGGCGAATTGCAATTATCCCATATACTGCGAAGTGTCAAATGATTGAGCATGACCTTATTTGCCGAAAAAATTTCGCGTTTCAGCTTCCAACACCGACACGAAATATGATTCGGAATAGATATATAAGGAGTTCGACTCTATACTGCGGTCTTTCAAATGGGAGGTTCGGTAAGTGTAACTCATCACGTTCCGTATAAAAAAAAAACAACCGCACTCACCTCACTGTATCACTTAACAAAACCTTTAAAAACATAAACACTTTCTGGTGGACACACGAGTGTAAACGCGCGCGAAAGATAATTTAACAAAATAGCTAGGCGGGTCACTGATCTCAGTCAGCTGTGGTTAGGTCATTGACCTACGGAAATTCGTCTACTTACCTCAGGTATAATACGAATTTACCGTCACACTTGATCAGGCTTCGGACTGGCAAAGTAATTGTAACAACATCTCGTAAATAAACTTAATTGAATTTATCCCAACAGTTACGTAAGCGAAGGATTTAATCACGTAACATTAAAATCAAAATGTGTCAAAACAATTTGGCGTGTTTAAAAATTAGAATCATCTCTGTTTACCAAAGTCATTTAATATTTCAGTAACAAACTGACGAGCGTATAAATAAGAATTATTCAAAACTGTGTTGCGACATTTCGCTAACATAACATTTTTTTAATACCTTAAACAAGCCTACTTAAAAACAAAAAAAGAAAATTAATCCTTCTTCTAATAATTATTAAATAAGTACATAAATATCACACGCGATCACAATCACTAGACACTCAAAACTAAATAAAAACAGATCATCTGTCTATGGCATCACGAAGTATCCTCCGAAACAAATAAAGAAAATAAATCAAATTAGGTAACACCAATTGAATATTTTATTCACAATTTTTATCAAAGCATAATTTTGATGTCATTTGTTATACCCACTATATTAATATTTTGCACGATATTTGTCATAGCCTATACGTGTTTATAAAAATCGTAATTTATAATAACATATTTTCACTATTTTCACGAATTTAAAGTCAATTAAAACATTACAAATCAACGACTTTGTCACAACAATTCGGCATGTTTAAAAATTTAAATAATCCCTATTTACAGTAATATCTCTTTTTAAAAAACTATAATGATTATTTGAGTTTATAAAATTGAATTAATAGAAATTAGACAATATGATGACAACGCGTATAATATTAAACAAGTGTTAAGTTCTAACCTAACCTACACACTTAACAATTGAAAAAAACTGGTCAAGTGCGAGTAGGACTCGCGCACCGAGGGTTCCGTAAAAACTTATAGAAATTTATATAAGACTAGCTGTGCCCGCGACTTCGTTCGCGTGGATTACAGATTGCTTGGCATGTCTCCTGCAAAGCAAGGTTATAATAGTCTGCAGTGCTGCTCAAGAAAGGAGCTTTTTACTTTGAATCTGGGAACTTTCTGGTTGTATTTATAAGCAGACACTAACTCAGATATGGTATTCCTCCACGGTTTTCACTATAAATGTTAAAGAAAAGTTGTTTTGTGGTAGGCTTTAAAATATCGACTGCAAAACAGTAAGTTCGCACCTAGGTTCTCCTTGTATTATATATCGGGTGACTTTTTCTACTAAATAAATAACGCATCACACTCAACGGCCCCCATTAAGATCTCATGACCTTGTGTCGGGGGTCCGGAAACACTCACAACACTAACACAAACACCCAGACCACGACAAACATCTGTATGGTCAATAGACACGTTTGTCGTGAGCGGGGATCGAACCCGCGACCGTTAGCGCTTTAGTCAGTTCCAGTGACCATTGCGACAACGCGTCTGTCTACTGGGCTTAATAGGCCAATTCCGGAACTATTAGGAATCGCGAAAGATACTTAATGGAGTCTCGTGTCCGATTTTGAAAAATCTAAAACTGCATCATAATCTTTTTTTATTTCATGATTTTCCTGGCCACATATAGAACCCACTAATTAAAAAAATACATTCTGTATTATTGCACCACCTAATAGTGTCACTTGTAAAGATCAACTTTTGGAAAGTAATAGTAAGCGACAAATTAACGGAAAAGGTTTTTTTACAAAATAACATTAAATCTATACATTAATTAAGTTAAGTATTCGATTCTACATAGACATAATCAAATATGTGGGTTAAATCATGGGTTCCGGTAAGTTTAGAAAAAAATGTGCGTTACTTCGAACGATTTCTTTATAAATTGCATCAAAATGCTAGTCACCTACTAAAGTGAGGAAGAGTGTGAACAATACAATCGAAAATATACAAAATGAATTAGTCAGAGTAACTTCTTTTATGTTTGTCTTTTTTTCTATGTGAGTTATACAAAGTTGATAGAAAGTCACGTTTGTTTTGGTTATTCTCAGTTACCTAGGTAGGTTTAGGTAATTCTTAAAAAGATGAATCAATTTGTTGAAAATCTACATTTCACTGGACTCAGCTATTGTACTCACCCGCTTTTAGCGTTACAACATCCCGTTGCTAAAGATTTAATTAATGTAAGAATTTCATAGAATTTTGTAAAAAAAAATAGCCTTTTCTTTTTGTTGCAGTTTACTGTATAGTATTACCTCACTAAAGTTGATCTTTATAATGTGTGAAGGTATCAGATGGTGCAATACTACAGAATGTTATTTTTTTGCAAAATCAACGTGTTCGTTTCTGGCTAGGAAAACTTATTTTTCAAAAAACTAATGATGCAGTTTTAGTTTTAATCAAAATCGACTCTGTGACATAAATTATTTTTGGCTTTTGCTTATAGTTTCGGTTTTGTTCTATCATATCCAGTAAAAAAATTACCCAGCAAATATATTATTTTTTAAAATGATTATATTAATATAATATATATCTTCCCTATTTGAATCAGATATTATTCACTATTTCATTGGTTTCAATTTTGTTCCCTATAAAATTGGCTTTCTGCTAGTGAAAGTTTCATCAAAATCGGTCCAGCTGTTTCAGATATTAGCCGAAACAAACTGAGTGACAGATAGACAGACAAACATTTTAAAATTGCTAATTTTGCTGTCAGTACCGTGTATACTTTCATATGCATGTATTTAAAATTACAAACAGACACATCAATTTTATTTATTTGTATAGATGTATACCTTCCCTTCTTAAATCGGAAAATGTTCACTATTTTATTGGTTTCTCCAATATTTTGTTATCGTGTAATTCTCTTTTTAACTTATTGATTAAAATAAATATATTTTTTTAATATAAGTAGCCTAATTTAATCCTTAAAATATTAGCTATAGGGGCTGCTGTAATGTTTTTAAGAACTTTTTAGACTTTGTGATATTTTGTGATTGTTTTTTTCCATTCCCACTCCCTTCTCTGGGCCTCACGTGATTAATGGACATCCTCTAACTGCGAGTGAAAGTCCCATCAAATTTGATTCAGCTGTTTCAGAGATTAGTCGTAAGAAACAGACTGACAGTACTTGATGTAAGTACTTTCATGCATTTAGTGAAAATCACAAAATAATGTTCGACGTTACGTTGACATATCTTTTTTAGCAGGCACAAACGCACAGATAAACAGACAAACAGACAAAAATTCTAACAAATTTTGTTTTGGGTTCTATTGCGTAGGTAAAGGCCTCCAATATTTTTTTTTCATATATCTTACATGTACAGACAGCGACCCGTTAGAATTTTTTTCATATATATAGATTTAAAAATATCTAAAATAGACGTAACCCCAAGTCACTCCTTATAACATTTGATTACTGCAAAAAGTACCATCAGAACCGGTTAAGTCGTTTCAGAGATTAGTCGGAACAAACAGATAGACAGACAGACTGACAGACAAAATTTTTAAAAATGTATTTTTTTTATGTAAGTACTGTATATACTTTCATGTATTTAGTTATAAACACTAAAAAAATGTTCAACGTGATTCCTTAAATTGACATAACTTTTTTATTTATGGACCGATTGACATGAAACAAACCCTAAATGTTAAGTGAAGCTTACTACAATATATTAGTGAAAACCGCATCTAAATCGGATGAGCCGTTTCTGAGATTAGCGTGCACAAACGCACAGATAAACAGACAAACAGACAAACAGATAAGAATTCTAAAAATCATTGTTTTGGGTTCTATTGCGATGGTAAAGGCCCCCTATAATATTTTTTTTCATATATCTTCCATGTACAGACAGCGACCCGCTAGAATTTTATTATTAGTATAGACTAACCCATCTACGCCATTTGTGGTCTTCATCATCAGTTCCAACATAAGTTACTATCAAAAATACCTAAATCGGTATACGCTTGCCTATAATATTTGAGGAGTTCTCTCAATTTCTCCAGGATCCCATCATCTGATCCTGGCCTGAAGACATTGGGACCACCTTGGAAGTATACCTTTTCAAACAAAAAAAAAATTTGAAAATCGGTACCCAAATGGCGGCGTAATCGACGAACAAACATAAAAAAAAATTAAATACAAGGTCGAATTGAAAACACTCCTTTTTAGAAGTCGCTTAAATTTAATCAAATATTATGTAAATATGCATCTATCCCAAAAACTATTTTGAAACTACTCCTAAGTAGGAGCACTTTAATTTAAAACACGATCATGGATGCAATCCATGTAAACACAAAATTTTATTTTAAGTACTAATACACCTTATACTTTCAAAAAAAAAGTTATAGCGCGATTCAGGATACACCTAGCGCCATCTCTTGACAATTTCAATGAACTAACTTGTTGACTTTGACATTAACAACATAATTATATTATATTTTATTCTCGTTTTATTTTTATTTATATTCTACTACACTCCACTACCCCTGCACTACGTTCGTAAAATATTTAGATTTACATTATCAATCAAAATATCGAAATATATATTAGTGTTGCCAAGACGAAAATAATTAGTCCTTAATTCGAACAAAACTAATTGTTTATTTATAAATAACTAATTATATTACTAATAACCAGAAGACTTATATGTGTAGATAAATAAGTAAATAAAATAACTCGATCTGTTTGAATTTAATTTTAAAATTTTCGTACTAAGTCAATACGAGTACTTAAATCAAATCGCGTGAAGCTCTTATATTGAATGTTAATTACGTAATGACGTTATAAATCAACGATAAAACTTTTAAATGAAAAGTTTATTTTATAGTTTTTGGCGCGTTTAAATAATAATTAAAATAAAAATTTTTATTAATCGAGCAGAATTATATTACAGTTAATGTCATAATGTTGTAATAGATGGCATTAGCTGTACGCTGCATCGCGCTATCATTTTGTTAGCTGCGATATATAGATTGCATTGCGTTGTTTATAAAGGTTTGCTGCTTTTTAATGTTTTCGTATTGATACAAATTTCTTCTCAGTGTTTGTAAAATTGTTTTTTTGACCATGGTCAACTTCTATGTTAATTTGTTACAAGTACATATAATTTTAATTCTAAGATTAATATATTTTCCGCTTGATCAATTTACAACTTGATACATTTACGCGTTCCTGAGAAAAAGGTTGAAAGATAGACGTACAGACTGACAGACACACGAACAGAAATTTACAGTTTTCGGATTTTTTCCTTTATGTATACTAAAGGACCTTGCTCCTGGCCAAATTTCATAATGCTTGGTCAATGGGAAGTACCCTATAGGTTTTGATTCCCTTGCGAAAACGTTAAAAACGCTATCATACTTAAAATATGTGATATAAATGACCGTATCTTTTGATTGCGTTAACTTAGAAGTTTGATTTTTTCACAGCTCTTAGTAATTACAACTCTAAGTACTTGACGTTGATAAAAATTTGTTACCTTCACGCGTTTCTGAGAAAAAGGTTGAAAGACAAACTTACAAACAGACAAACATACATACAAAAATTTACAGTTTTCAGATTTTTTCCTTTATTTGTACCATAAGATCTTACTTCTTGCCAAATTTCATTGTGCTAGGTCAATGGGAAGTACCCTATAGGTTTTGATTCCCTTGCGAAAACGCTAAAATGGTCAAAATATACGACATATTTTCCATTATCTTTTGATTGAGTTGACTTAGAACTTTAATATTTTCACGGCCGCATGTCATCGTAGACTTGAGTATATGATATTAATTTTAACATGATACGTCTATGCATTTCTGAGAAAAAAGGGTTGACATCCCGACAGACAGACAGACAGACAGACAGACAGACAGACAGACAGACAGACAGACAGACAGACAGACAGACGGACAACAAAGTGATCCTATAAGGGTTCCGTTTTTCCTTTTAAGGTACGGAACCCTAAAAAGAACAAAGCAATATCAACTTGTAGTTGCGCGAGCAATTCATTGTATCGCAATTTCTAAGGGCTAACGAAATACTAATAATTCTAATAACCACGCCGACGCGCGACGTGCGATCCCGGGACCTCTGTCCCACCCCCTGCACCCGGCCTAACGATGAAGGAGAAAGACTCTTGCGCAGCGGCGATGGCCGTACCGCCCGTACCCCGTGCCCCACTTCCCATATCTCTGTTATATTTTTATACGTGCCAAAACAGAACAATAAAATTATTTTTGTTTAGCAAATTAGAATAATATTCCTAGCTACCTAAAACAGATTTTTTTTTAATCTGCATTCCACACTGCCGTATAAAATATGATTAATTTTCTTACTAAACTGTTTTATTTTCGTACTTTTATAATATTTCAACAGTAATACATTTATTTATAAATAATAAAATGACGATGTTTTATCGTTTTATTATTTAACCGTATTATTGAACCGTGAAATAGCGCCATCGGACTTTTATAACATTGTTTTCATAATACTCATATTAGGTACATACAACAACATCAACACTAATATTTATTATTGTCGTGTATTAATCAAATAAAATTTCAAATTCAATTTTACTTACGGAATAACTTTAATTTACTAAAACACAATAAAACATTCTGATGAATGAACTCTTAAAATTTTATAAAAAGGATAAAATACTTAAGTGCTTAAGTAGAAAAATTATTTGTCTTATGAAAGATTCTTGTTATTATTAAAAAGTTGTAAATAATACTAATTAAAAACAAAATAATTTTAGTTCATAAAAATTTGTTACGTAAATTAAGTGTATTCAATCCTATTATCTTTCTTTGAAATTGTATTGTTAATAATATGTTATTACATTATTAGTAGATAATAATAAGTCAAATATCGACTTATTATTTTAATTGTATTTTTTTAATTGCGAAAATCACGGCTAATAGTAGTGACCTTGAAACTTGATGCTTCGACCTCACATTATGCGACATTAAAGGACACTTTCCGTGACATGACCTTTAAAGAGAATAAGAGAATGTAAGATACAGAGAACAAAGTTTCTCCTTGGTAGATTTGAACTTACTTTAAATCAAATTATTTTGAAATTGTAAATTAATTCAATTCGAGACTTTATAGTACCTACCTCTTTCCACGTTCAGTAACTAGTAAATGAAGTAGGTAATATTTTTTTTAACAAACCTAACCCATAGTTCATTCAGTTTTCGCTGAAGTACGGTTTCATCATTTTTTTTATAAAGAAAGCTAATATGTGGTTGATGATAAGGGTTTAGTAACAAAAACAAACAATTTAGAATTCAATAACTAAAATAATACGTAAGTTGCAGAGGTCATGCGAAAAATGAGATTTCATAATATTGTGTAATCTAGCGAAGTTCAATAATATTAATGTACTAAGGTATTTTTAAATAATACTTTTGAAAAAACGAATTACATGTTTAACACTCCGCCGTACTACTGTTGAGTAATATTATATTTATTTTTACGTAATACGTAATTCTGTATTTTATAATTATGTATTAAATATTTTTAAATAATGATAATTCGTTTTAAGTTATCAGTTTCGCCGCTAGCGCGGCCTTGTCCTTCGAGTCTTCGTTGAGTATCTTCGTCTCACTCCCACTTGCATTTCATTTTTTTAACTTTAGTTGCAAAAAACTTCCGGTATCTCCAGACGTTAGAAATTACGCGTGTTACATTTTTAGTTTCGAATGTGTAAAAACAGTGAATTAATGACAATAATTGTGTTATTAGAAGTACAAAAATGTTTAAACAATGATTACTGTGAAAGATATCGTTATAAATATGTTTAATAGATACTGTGAAAAATAGTTCAGTGTTATAAAAATATCTATTCACCAAAGGATACTTGGTGAGCTATTTTTTTTTAATATTTTGTGTACGTTTCAGATGTATAGTGATCAACCGATCACGTGTGACACCATTTAATTTTATTAGAAAAGTATTTCATTACTTTTTTTATTATTTGAATAGGCTTCTTTAAGGTATAAAAATTATGATTGTTATTTAAGGTAGCTTATGAAAGATTAGTTGTGATGGACTATAAATACAATAGTAGAACATTTTTTAAATCTAATAATTATTAAAAAATAGTATTTTAATACTTAATTAGGTAAAGGATTATGTTGTTACTTGAAATATTTTCTTAATAATATTATAAACGTGAAATGTGTATGTATGTATCGTTTGTTATTCTTTCACGCAAAAAGTATTAAATGGATTTTAATGAATCTTTACAATAATAAAGCTTATACATCAAAATAACACATAGACTACCTATTCTATCTACTTTTATCAACATACCACGCGAGTGTAGCAGGCGGAGGCTAGTATAATAATTATTATAAATAGAGATGAGTCCAATTTTTAAACACACCTAATTGTTGTGATAGTTTATTTATTTAAATGCTATGATCAATTTCTAATACCTGCCTTGACGTTATTCAGTTTTGTTATATGTTTTTATGAATTTCATTAAGTTAAATAACATGATGTCACAATTAATTTGCCAATCTCAAGCCTAGTGAAGTTTGACGGAAAATTCGAATCATACTTAGGTAAAGTTAAGTAATGTCGTAGTTGTACGTAGTTTGGTAGGTCCATACAACTGACTTTTGTCAGTGACTTACCTAGTGATTTTGTTCGCTTATCTTTCGCACACAATTTGACTCGTGGTTTGTGTGTACAATCGAAAGTGTTTGTTTTCTATCTTAAATGGTACGTTGAGACTCGAATACTTCGTAATGCCATAGACAGATGATCTGTTTTTATTTAGTTTTGAGTGTCTAGTAATTGTGATCGCGTGTGATATTTATGTACTTGTTTAATAATTATTAGAAGAATGATTAATTTCCTTTTTTTGTTTTTAAGTAGGCTTGTTTAAGGTATTAAAAAAATGTTATGTTAGCGAAATGTCGCAACACAGTTTTTAATAATTCTTATTTATACGCTCGTCAATTTGTTACTGAAATATTAAATGACTTTGGTAAACAGAGTTGATTTTAATTTTTAAACACGCCAAATTGTTTTGACACATTTTGACTTTAATGTTACGTGATTAATTTTTGAAATCCTTCGCTTACGTAACTGTTAGGATAAATTCAAATTAAGTTTATTTACGAGATATTGTTACAATTACTTTGCCAGTCCGAAGCCTGATCAAGTGTGACGGTAAATTCGAATCATACCTGAGGTAATTAGACGTATTAGGTAGGTATCGTAGGTCAATGACCTAACCACAGCTGACTGAGATCAGTGACCCGCCTAGCTATTTTGTTAAATTATCTTTCGCGCGCGTTTACACTCGTGTGTCCACCAGAAAGTGTTTATGTTTTTAAAGGTTTTGTTAAGTGATACAGTGAGTTAAGTGCGGTTGTTGTGTAAAAGAAAATAAAAGTATTACGATACACTAAATGGATGACTCGAAACATGAGTATCAAACCTTATATGCAACTTACGGATTGCGTATTGGTAGGTGCTATGGACTCGACCACTTTTACTCATTACGAGGTAAGTGTAAACCGAAGTTGTGCGGCGTGCGCCTTAGATAGTGTAATGCATGCGCACGAACAGTGGAGCTCGAATATTTAAATATTTTAAATGTTTAAAAACTATTTTTGGGATTTTTTTTTATGCGGAATGTGATGAGTTACACTTACCGAACCTCCCATTTAAAGGACCGCAGTATAGAGTCGAACTCCTTATATATGTATTTATTATATTAGTATAAACGTGTATATATTATGTATGTATAGGTTTATATTTTAAGTACTTGTATCTATTTATTTATTTAAAATATATTTTATTATTAGAATATTCTTTGTAGTTACTGTTGTACGTACACCCAATACCCATTATTCACTGGTCATGATTTCCTTCGCAACATGGTTGCCTGGTAGAGATCGCTGCTCAGCGATAAGGCCGCCAATTGTACATGTAATACTGTCTAATATTATATTATTATTTGTATCCTTGGTGTACAATAAAGTATACTTTCTTTCTTTCTTTCTTTCTAGTATCATCCGAGACATTGCTCCCTATTTAGCTTGTATATTTAACACATGTCTTAACACGGGTTAATTTCCAGATTTATTAAAATGTAGTAAAGTTTTACCACTTTTTAAAAAGGGAAGCAAATGTGATCCTGGTAATTATAGACCTATTTCTATATTACCTTCCCTAAGTAAAATGTTTGAAAATCTAATTTTAAATTAACTCCTTGTTTATTTTAATGTAAACAATATTTTTCATGGTGAACAATAGGGTTTCACTAAAGGTCGCTCGACTTCAGATGCAGGAATAGCACTCCTCAAACACATGTATGATGCGTGGGAGAAATCACAGAATGCTATTGGTGTATTCTGTGATTTGTCTAAGGCATTTGACTGCGTGGAGCACGAAACGCTTTTATATAAACTTAAATATTACGGTGTGAAAGGCAAAGCTCTTGATCTCATTGCTTCATACTTGACACAGAGACTTCAACATGTTACTATAAATGGAATAAAGTCTTCTGGGTCTGTCCTAAAGATGGGTGTTCCACAGGGGTCAATTCTGGGTCCTTTTCTATTTTTATTATACATCAATGATCTTCCGTTTTATGTTAAAAGTATTTGTGACATTGTATTGTTTGCTGATGATACTTCGCTTATTTTTAAAGTTGACAGAAATAAAACTAATTATGACGATGTAAACAATGCATTGTCACTGATACAATATTGGTTTACATCTAATAATCTGGTCTTAAATGCTAAGAAAACGAAATGTGTAATATTTACCTTGCCTAATGTTAAACAGCAAACTTTTAGTTTAATATTAAATAATGAGATCCTTGATGTTACTGATACAACGGTGTTTTTAGGAATAACTTTGGATATGAAACTTCAGTGGAGCTCCCATTTGTTATCTCTTACGGGAAGACTCAGCTCCGCATCATACGCGGTTAGAAAAGTTCGTCAACTAACCGATGTTGATACAGCTGCATTAGTATATTTTGGTTATTTTCATAGTATCATGTCTTATGGATTGATGCTATGGGGTAGTGCTACAGATATTCATACTGTATTTATCTTACAAAAAAGAGCTGTTCGTGGTATTTATAATCTAGGAGCTCGAGACTCCCTTCGGGATATTTTTAGTAAAGTAGGTATACTTACTGTTGCGTCACAGTTCATTTATAACAATATAGTATACATTCACAAAAATATTCATTATTTTGAAAGAAATAGAGATAAACATAATATTAACACGAGAAAGAAAGATAAACTTATAACACCTTGTTTTCGACTTCACAAAGTAAATGTTTCCTTTCTGGGGCAAGGTATTCGTTTTTATAATAAAATCCCCCAGAAATATTTGCAGTTTTCCATGAATAGATTTAAATCATATGTTAAAAAGTCTCTAATAGCTAAAGCATATTACTCTATACAAGATTACGTTGACGATAAAGATGCGTGGGCTTAGTATATGCTGAATTTCGTACAGGATAAATAATCAATTTGTAATCATAAACTGTGTTGTGATGTATTGACAATATTTTAAAAGAGTAACTATCGAGTTTCTTGCCGGTTCTTCTCAGTAAAATCTACGTTCCGAACCGGTGGTAGCTTCATTATTTGATGTAATTTTTTTTTTTGTTTTTTCATGTATTGACGATTCAAAAGTGCTCGTGAGAGCCTACTTGAATAAAGTATTTTTTGATTGATTGATTGATTGATTTGAAGGCATATAATCAGTGCGAAACATAAAAAAAAAACATTGCAAAATATAATTAAAAGGGTGAATAAATGATTATTACTTACTATACATCTTACAATAAACAATAACAAAAAATATACAAGATAATTATAAATAAGATAAAAATATACCAAACTTGTATTACTAGTTAATGACGAATCTAATTTGTGCCGAAAATTTTACATATGTCTTTCTCTGTACGAATACGTTGTACCGTTGTATCTGCCTCACGTCGCATGTGTATATACTACCATCGCGCGTCCATATAAAGCGCCAGCCGTGTCGTTTCCCCTCCTCCCTAGCATTATAAAACAGTTGTCGATTAAAGCGAGTAAGATGTTCATTTATGTAGACCCGGGACTGATTGCCGTCAGTAACGCCCGTAGTATCAGTGTCACGGCAAACTCGCGCCGACTTTATAATTTCATCGCGCAGAGACCGCCGCGCCAATCGCACGATCACCGGTCGTGGGCGATGACGCTCCTCGCTCGAAGCCATCGGGCGACGCGGTCCAGTGCGCTCGGCACTTACAATGTCGAGGGAGTCGAGAGCAATACCTAACTTATTTGAGATCGCCTGAGTCAGGTGCACAACATTTTCACCACTTTGATCTGGTATACCCGTTATTTGTATATCGTTTAAAAACGTCTTTTGCTCCCAGTCGTTGATGTCCGACTTAAATTATGAAATTAATTCATTTATTTGTGTATCGTTAACATTAACAGAACCCGAGAACTTTTCTTCTAAAGAAGACATAGGCTCTTCTACCCAATCCTTTTTTTAAACTCAACCAGGATAGAGATTGCTAGGATGAATATTTTCATTCATCCTAGCAATCTCTATCCTGAATGATGTCATCTCCCGCGTGAATCAGTCACAAGCAAATACCTACCAGTACCACTAACCGAGGACTGAGGAGCCTCATTTCCCCAGCTAAGGATGTAGCGGAAGTTCTTTTGTTGCTATCATTCTTAGCGTCTATAAAAATTTCTCCTATAGTGGACGACTCGTCATTTATGACCGTTATTTTTATTTTTCGGCCCACGGCAACCTCGGCACATCCAGCGCGCGGGAAGGCGGGATTCAGGGCTTAAATTGACACACGAGCGATGGAATATCGAGTTGCATTTATTGCACCTTGCGCCATCTGTAGGTGATAAGAACTTGCCGTATTGATTTGTTGGCCATTTTGCATACAACGTAATATACAATATCTCCGACAGGTGTCACCAAACACTCATTTTATGTATAAAGTAAATTATTTAATAATTAGAATAATGTATTTACTAAGTTCCTTTATGTATATAGTATTACAAAAAAAAATTGAAGGCATCTGTGTGCCTTAAATGTGTATTTGTCACTTAAATGTATATTTTACTAAAATGTTGTGTTATTTTCTTTGTTTGTGGGTACACAGGCATCAGCTGATCCAAACAGCTGATTAACGAAGCACAAAAACACTGTTATTTCTAAGTTCTACAAGTGTATAATACTTCATACACAATCTGTCTTTCCAGTTAATATTTTAATAAACTTTTTCATCAGTTTCGATTACTTTTATTATTTTTATTCCAATCAATCACTCAGACACACCTGTCACCGCTAAACGACACACACACACATCATCACGTAGCGCGTTTAAGGAAGATCTACAGGCATCTGCCGCCGAACTTCTTTACGGCGAGCCTTTGACCCTTCCCGGTGAATTTTTCGACCCCAGCGTCCCCGGTACCTCTGACATCTCAGATTTTACCGCGAGGATACGCTTATTCGCCGAGAAGGTTAAGCCGGCACCAGCTTCACGATATAATAAAAGCAATATTTTCTTTTTTAAGGATTTAGCCACAGTCGAGCAAGTCTTCTTAAAAATTACATTACATTACACATCTTAAAAATTTAATTTATTTAAATAGTTTTAATAATATAATAATAATTTAATGTACCTGTGACATATCCTATACCTGCCAGCTTGGTCTGAGAATATTATTCACTACCACAATTTAAACAAAACCAACACAACAACATGGAATCAATTAAAAGCTCTATAGCGGATCTCACGGAGCACTTTAACTTAAGAATGGCAGAGTTCCAGAGAGACTTGAGAAATGCTGTTCCCGCCTCAAGCCCCGTATCCAATGTCAACAGCCAATTCAACTCCTTCCGCAGTTTTGTAATATCGGCTCTTGAAAGTCTGCAACTGCAGGTGGAGTTGCTGTCCCAACAATGTGATGTGATGGAGATGCGGTCACGTAGGAAAATACTCCTGGTCCATGGTGTTCCAGAGGACAAACATGAGAATACATCGGCTCACATCTCAAAAGTTTTGTGCGATAACCTTAAATTTCCTGGATTAACAGCCGACTCCATATCCCGTTCCCATCGCCTTGGTCAGCCTGGCAAAGGTAAGCCACGTTCGATTTTGGTGAATTTTAAGGATACTTCGGTTAAAGACAAAGTCTGGAGCGCCAAAAAGAACCTCAAAGGCACCGGTATCACCTTATCCGAATTTTTGACCAAACGTCGCCATGAAGTCTTTCTAGCAGCCCGGCAGCGTTTTGGGATATCTAGATGCTGGACTGACAATGGTGTAGTGGTGGTGATGGGGTCCGACCAGTCGAAGCACCGTATTCACTCAAAACAAGACCTGGATACCATCCCCAGTGACAGTGTTGTGGTTCAGGGCCCTACTGCTGCGACTGTTGTCTCAAATGCAGTTAAGGATACCAAAGCAACATATTTGCGATCCAAAAGGAACGTTAAGAAGTAATTTACTCTTTACTCTCTTGTATTGCTTTTGTTTTTTCTATTGTTTACCTATTTAAAATTCCACGTCTTCCTTTCGCGAGTACTTGTATCAACTTCGTTCCTTTCTTTTTACTATCTTGTTTTTGTTTATTTTAATGTTTAGTATAGTTTTATTACGTAATAAAAGTAATATAACATAACTTTCTACAAATCAGGTAGGTAGTAAGCAATTTTATGTTGTAAAAAATGTAAACAACTAAACACTGTCACATTGACATCTTGACAAGTGCATTCATTCTGCGTTCCGTTATTGCTTTGAGTTATAAATGTCATACTGTATGTTTATTATAATTTTAGTTTTTGCATTTCTTTTTTTTTTTATAGATATCTATTAATTATGTATTATGTTTTTACTTTAACTATTTGTTGTTCTTTTTCTTTTTTTTAACATAATTATATATTGTAGATTTATTGAAAGACACAACAATTAGTATTCGACTGATTAGCTTATTTAAGTCATTTAATTTATGTCACAAATATTGTGAACCGACTCGAATAACTAGCCTGTCTTCTACGTGTATTGACAATGTATTTTGTTACTGTGAGATTTTTGAAAAGTCAATTATTAATAATTTAACTTCTGACCACTGTGGTCAAAAATTTTCACTTAAAGACAATGTAACTATAAATAGACAGAAAATAACTTGTAGACCAATAACTGTGAATAGAATAAATTGTTTTAGGGATATTGTGGCATCTAAAGTATGTAAATTAGATTTGACTGCACATGATCCAGACATACTTTATGGTTCACTTTTTAAATTAATTTTAAATGAGTTCAGTAAAATTTTTAAAACTAAAACTTTTTATAATATTGCGGGCTTGAAATTCAGTGACTGGGCTACTCCTGGTATTTATAAAAGTAGAAACAAATTATATGAATTGTACAGTATGAAGCAGTGGAATCATGAAGCATCTTTTTTGGAACATGTAAAGCGATATTCAAAAACTTTTAAAGCAGTATGTATTTGTGCTAAATCAAATCACATAAAAGGGAAAATTTTTAATTCTGACGACAAAATCAGGGCTACATGGGACGTCATTAACCGTGTTTGTGGAAAATCTAATAAACAGTCTCTGTCCATTGAGCTGAACTTATATAATAAAAAAGTAAGTTCAGAATTAGAAGTCGCAAATATCTTTGAAAAATTCTTTGATACAATCGCTACTGATATAACATCGCACTTAAATTCATCTTCATCAGACGCAACCATGTTTCTTGTTAATCATGTACCTAAATGCAATCTTAAATTCTCTTTCCAGCAAATAACTTCAGTAGATATTATAAAAACATTTAAATCTCTTAATATTAAGAAAACGAATGATCTATGGGGTATTTCGGTTAAATTAATTAATACTATTATTGAGGATATTGCTCCATATGTAGCTTTAATTTTTAACAAAAGCCTTGAGACTGGATCATTTCCGAATTTATTGAAATGTAGTAAAATTTTACCTCTTTTCAAAAAAGGGAGCAAAGATGATCCCAGTAATTATAGACCTATTTCTATCCTACCGTCCATAAGTAAAATATTTGAAAAAATTATCTTAAATCAACTCATTGATCATTTTGATGTAAATAATATTTTTCATAGTGAACAGTACGGTTTCACTAGAGGTCGCTCAACAACGGATGCAGGTATAGCGCTTCTTAAACATATTTATGATGCGTGGGAGAAATCACAGAATGCTATCGGTGTTTTCTGTGATTTGTCTAAGGCATTTGATTGCGTAAACCACGAAACGCTTTTATGTAAACTTCAATATTACGGAGTTGAAGGTAAAGCTCTTGATCTTATTGCTTCATACTTGACTAGGAGAATTCAACATGTTTTTATAAATGGAATAAAGTCTTCTGGATCAGAGCTAAAAATGGGTGTTCCACAGGGATCAATTCTGGGTCCATTTCTATTTTTAATATACATCAATGATCTACCTTTTTATGTAAAAAGTATTTGTGACATTGTATTGTTTGCTGATGATACTTCACTTATTTTCAAAGTTAATAGAAATAAAGTTGATTATGACGATGTAAGCAATGCATTATCACGGATACATGGTTGGTTTACCACTAATAATCTAGTTTTAAATACTAAAAAAACTAAATGTCTAGTGTTTACATTACCTAATGTAAAACAACAAACTTATAATTTAATATTAAATGGTGAGATCCTTGATGTTAGCGATACAACAGTATTTTTGGGAATTACCTTGGATATGAAGCTTCAGTGGAATTCCCATTTGGCATCTCTTACGGGAAGACTCAGCTCCGCAGCATACGCGGTTAGGAAAGTTCGTCAACTAACCGACGTTGATACAGCTCGATTGGTATATTTTGGTTATTTTCATAGCCTCATGTCTTATGGATTGATGTTATGGGGTAACGCTACAGATATTAATACTGTATTCATTTTGCAAAAGAGAGCTGTTCGTGGTATTTATAATCTAGGAGCTCGAGATTCCCTTCGAGATGTTTTTAATAAAGTTGGTATACTTACGGTTGCATCGCAGTACATTTACAATAATATTACGTATATTCACAACAACATTGATTCTTTTGATAAAAACAGTAACAGGCATTGTATTAACACGAGAAGAAAGGATAAACTTATAACGCCAAAGTTTCGACTCCGCAAAGTCAATGTTACCTTCTTGGGGCAAGGTATTCGTTTTTATAATAAAATTCCGCAAAAAGTGTTACAGTTTACGAAAAATAAATTTAAAGTACATATTAAAAAATCCTTAGTAGCTAAAGCATATTATTCTGTTCAAGATTATATAGATGATAAACATGCTTGGATTTAGTATAAGCTGGATTCACACAGGGTATTTAATATATTTGTAACTCATAAATGTATGTACCCATCGTAAAACTTTTAAAAAGAGTAACTATCGAGTTTCTTGCCGGTTCTTCTCGGTAGAATCTACATTCCGAACCGGTGGTAAATTAATTAATTAATTAGTGTTTAGTTTTCTTTTGTTTTTGTATTGACGATTCAAAAGTGCTTGTAAAAGCCTACTTGAATAAAGCATATTTTGATTTTGATTTTTTGATTTTATATTGCTGTTGTTGTTGTTGTAACGTATTTTATTTTTACTTGACACTATTTATTAGTTCATAATGGTTTTGAATGTGTTTTTAACCTTTTAAGTGATTTTTTTTGTCTCTCGGACCGCTGGTGGGTTGGGTTCTGCCTTTTTTGGTTTATTATTATTATAACTTATTTTCAATTTATTATAAACTAGCTGTGCCCGCGACTTCGTTCGCGTGGATTACAGATTGCTTGGCATGTCTCCTGCAAAGCAATGTTATAATAGTCTGCGGTGCTGCTCAAGAAAGGAGCTTCTTACTTTAGATTTGGGAACTTTCTGGTTGTATTTATAAGCAGACTCTAACTCAGATACGGTATTCCTCCACGGTTTTCACTATAAATGTTGAAGAAAAGTGTTTTGAGCTAGTCTTTAAAATTTCGACTGTATAACAGTATGTTCACGCCAAGGTTCTCCTTGTATTATATATCGGGTGACTTTTTTTACTGGGCTTGATAGGCCATATCCGGAACTTTAAGGAATCGCGAAAAATACTTAAAGGAGTCTCGTGTCCGATTTTGAGAAATCTAAAACTGCATCATAAGTTTTTTTGATTTCATGATTCTCCTGGCCGGGAATTGAACCCACTAATTAAAAAAAAAAAAGAATACATTCTGTATTATTGCACCACCTACCCAATAGTGTCACTTGTAAGAATTAACTTTTGGAAAGTAATAGTAAGAGACAAATTAAAGGAAAAGATTTATTTTTTAAAAAAATAACATTAAATCTATACATAAATTAGAAGTAATCGACTCTATATATATCAAATATACATAATTAAATATGTGGGTTAAATCATGGCTCCCGGTAAGTTTAGAAAAAAAGTCTGCATAACTTCGAACGATTTGTTTATTTGCATCAAAATGCTAGTCCTACCTACTAAAGTAAGGAAGAGTGTAAAGAATACAATCAAAAATATATAAAGTGAATAACTCACAGTAACTTCTTTTATGTTTGTCTATTTTTTCTATGTGAGCTATACAAAGTTGTTAGAATGTGACGTTTGTTTTGGTCCCCGTCACCTACTCCGTTACCTAAGTAGGTTTAGATAATTCCTAAAAAGATGAATCAATTTATTGAAAATCTACATTTCACTGGACTCGGCTATTGTACTTACCCGCTATTAGCGTTACAACATCCCGTTATAATTTTAAAATTTCACTTTTAGGTATGATCGTTTTTTTGAAGAATTACAAAGGATTTAATTAATGTATGAATTTGATAGTATTTTGTAAAAAAATTGCCCTTTCTTTTTGTTGTAGTTAACTATAAACTTATACCTCTCTAAAGTTGATTCGTATAATATGTGACAGTATCAGATGATACAATCATACCGAATGTTAATTTTTTCCAAAATCAACGTGTTCGTTTCTGGCTAGGAGAACTTATTTTACAAAAAACTAATGATATAGTTTTAGTTTTTATTAAAATCGGCTCTGTTACTCCTATTTGAATTAATGTTCCCTATTTGAATTAGACTTTGTTCACTATTTCATTGGTTTCAATTTTGTTCCTTATTACATTAGCTTTTTGTTCAGTGAAAGTTTCGTCAAAATCGGTCCGGCTGTTTTAGACATTAGCCGTAACAAACTGAGTGATAGATAGACGGACAAAAATTTTAAAGTTATTAATTTTGTTGTCAGTACCGTGTATAGTTTCATATGCATTTATTTAAAATTACAAACGGACACATCAATTATATTTGGACGCTGATAAGCAATACTGTGTCAAGCCACAAGGACTTCGTTTTGAGAAAATGGCGTCTAAAGATGTCAAACCTATTCTTAATAAATTAGTTTGAACACCTATATATTCATCTTTTTTTTATTTTGATAAAATATATATTGAATCAAAAGCAGATAGATTTATTTAATATGTTATATAATAGTAAGTTTTTAAATATTTGAGATTATTTTATAAATTGCAAAATATGGAACCCACATGAAATACGAAACATTGAGTTAAGAAACTTTTTTCCATACTTATTTAGTTTAGATGACTTGAAATTTGTTTGGAATATGTTAAATAGGTGACGTAGTATCAATATACATCAATATCTTAAAATTTGACTTTTTGTGGGTTGACACATTATTGCTTATCAGCATCCATTTATATGTATATCGCGATTACGCAATAACAAAATATTAAGAGAATTATCTCTTTTTTACTTATTCATTAAAATAAATATTTTTTTTTTTAAATAAAAGTAGCCCAAGTTAATCCTTATAATATTAGCTAGGTATAGGGGCTGTTCATTAATCAAGTAATGATTTTAAGAACTTTTTAGACTTTGTGATATTTCGTAATTTTTTTTTCTTCCATCCCCTCTCCCTCCTCTGGGCCTCACGTGATTAATGGACATCCCCTAACTGCAAGTGAAAGTCCCATCAAATTTGATTCAGCTGTTTCAGAGATTTGTTGTAGGAAACAGACTGACAGACAAAAAATTAAAAAATTGGATTTTTTGATGTAAGTACTGTAAATACTTTCATGCATTTACTGAAAATTATAAAATAATGTTCGATGTGAACTCTTAAATTTACACAACTTTTTTATTTATGAACCGATTGAAATGAAACAATCACTAAATGTTAAGTGAAGCTTACTGCAATATATTCATGAAAACCATATCTAAATCGGATAAGCCGTTTCTGAGATTAGCGGACACAAACTCACAGATAAACAGACAAATATCTAACAAATTATTGTTTTGGGTTCTTTTGCGTAGGAAAGACCTCCAATAATATTTTTTTTAATATATCTGTCATGTACAGACAGCGACCCGTTAGATTTTTTATGTACGTATCGATTAAAAATATCTAAAATAGAAGTCACTCCTTATAACATTTGCTAACTGCAAGTAAAAGTACCATCAAAATTAGTTCAGGCGTTTTAAAGATTAGTCGGAAAAAAAAATTTCAAAATGTATTTTTTGATATAAGTACTGTATATACTTTCATGCATTTAGTGAAAAGTACAAAATAATGTTCGACGTGAACCCTTAAATTGACATAACTTTTTTATTTATGAACCGATTGACATGAAACAACCCCTAAATGTTAAGTGAAGCTTACCACAATATATTAGTGAAAACCGCATCTAAATCGGATAAGCCGTTTCTGAGATTAGCGTGCACAAACGCACAGATAAACAGACAAACAGACAAACAGATAAGAATTCTAAAAATGTTTGTTTTGGGTTCTATTGCGTTGGTAAAGGCCCCCCGTAAGATTTTTTTTCATATATCTTCCATGTACAGACAGCGACCCGCTAGAATTTTATTATTAGTATAGATTAGTTATATATTATTTTCATATTTTAATATTTTATTGTATTTATATCTATTATAAAACTTTTTTAATGTCATTAAATAGCAGTTTATCTAGTAGCCATTTTCTGTCTTGCTCGTCAAATGAAGATCTGTCAGATGAGGATAGTTTCCACAGTACATCTTCCCTTCCTTTAAACACCTTCCTTAATTCGTGTTTCTCAGATTCTAATAAGAATTTCAACGTTATTCACATTAATGCACAGAGTATTCCGGCACATTATCCCGATATGCTTGCGTCATTTGAATCTCGTAATATCCACGCGATTCTCATCTCCGAGTCCTGGTTGAAGCCATGCTTACCATCTACATCTTACTGCTTAGCAGGGTTTACACTGATACGTAACGACCGCATTGGTAAAGGTGGGGTAGGAGTCGCGATCTACCTTCGTTCCTATATTCCCTTTACTATTGTTAGCTAGTCAACTCAGCCTCCTCCAACCAATGCTGCTGAACACTTACTCATCGAAGTAACACTTTCACATACGAATATTCTTCTCGGCGTATTTTATATTCCTTCGCTACACATTGATTATTTTTCTGCATTCGAAAGTTTATTAGTTAATTTGTCTCCCTTATATAGTCATACCATAATCATGGGTGACTTTAATACTTGTCTCCTTAAAGGTGACAACCGATGCAGAAAGCTAAACTCTGTCATTGAAGCGTGCAACTTACACATTTTGCCTCTCTCGGCCACTCACAACCCCCCTAACTGTGTCCCTTCTCTTCTCGATCTCATTATAGTGTCATCTCCAGATTTTGTCCTCACGCACGGCCAATTTGTGGCTGATGCTTTTTCGAATCATGATTTGATTTTTGTCTCATACAAAGTTCGTCCTCCTAAAGCAAAATCGAGAATACTTCTGCGGCGTAGTTTTGGCGGAATGGATAAAGAACGTCTCTCTGAGGATGCTCGCAAAATTAATTGGTCAGCTGGCATGGTTTCAGTCTACCCGTGACCACGAACGCTGCAAAGTGCTCGAAACGTCGGGATGATAAAAATAATTAATATACGCGATTTATATCCGTTTAAAATAGTTTCATTTCAATAATGATCTTGCTACGATCAGTGATTGGAGCAAGTGTTATGGTTTGAAGATCAACCCATCAAAATCACAGGCCATTATTATTGTAGTACCGCTCTGATTTCAAGAGTCGACTGGAGAAATATCCCTACGATTGTATTAGATAATTGTATTATACCATATAGTTCTACGGAAAAAACCTCGGTATATATCTAGATTCCACACTTTCATGGTCACATCAGTTAAATGTAGTCAGCAGGAAAACGTTTGCGGCTATGGGCTCCCTACGACGTCTCCGTTCTTTTCTTCCTATTTCCACCAAGTCTATGTTAGCACATTCTCTACTTCTATCCATTCTCGATTATGCCGACGCAAGCTATCTTGATTTCAATGAGGACCAATTAAATAAACTTGAGCGTCTCCAAAATCTAGCTATCCGGTTCATATTTGGCTTACGCAAATATGACCATGTCTCTGAATTTCGTACTAAGCTCAAGTGGTTACCTATTCGTTTTCGCCGGAATCTACATATTGTCTGTCTTCTGTACTGTGTGTTATTCAATCCTCATTCCCCTATTTATTTGAAAGAAAAGTTAAAATTTCTGTATACTCGTAATGAGATTGACGGGCATAGCATGAACTTACATTCATCTGAAAATTTACTTTTAAATCCACCTGTGCAGAAAACAATTTTTTTCAAAAAATCTTTTACGGCTGAGGCTACTCGCTTGTGGAATGCCCTCCCGCTTGATATCAAATCTGCAACCTTTTTAACCTTATTTAAAACTAAAGTTAAAAATCATTATCTCACACTCTCTAACTGAATGGCGACTAGATAATATTTGTTCTTTGTATATATATACTTATGTACTGTATATTTGTTTGTATTTATGTATGAGTATATGTATATATGTATGTATAAATGTATTTATGTATCTATCTGTATGTATGTAGTCTATTTTACACTACTTACCATCTCTCTGTTGGCTATTACTCCATATCACCACGGTTGTCTGGAAGAAATCGCTTTAAAGCGATAAGACCGCCTGTTGTACCATATTTTCTTATGTACTTCCTCTAAGGTTAATCTGTTTTTAATTTGCGGTGTACAATAAAGTATTTGAATTGAATTGAATTGAATTGAATCTTCCTTCGCGATGACAGCTCGCGTGCCACTTTCCAACCCGTCTACACCGGCCCTCACAAAGTGCTGAAACGAGGGGACAAAGTCTTCAAGATAATGGTCAAAGGCAAACCAGTCAACGTTATGGTTGATAGATTGAAACCAGCCTAAACGTTGACTAACAATATCGAAACCGGTTCACCCTCACAACCGACCCTCAAGCTAGACGCCCCAGTTCCAAATGCTCCTCCGGTGAAAGCAACTACCCCAAATGCTACTGCCGCGAAAACAACTCGCTCTGGAAGACGTGTCCGTCTCCCGGATTACTTTCGCCCTTAGCCAGGTCCCGCATATTCATTTATATATTTTTACACATATAATATATATTTTATTATATCATTAATATAAAAATAGATACACATTAATATTACACGTATACATAACTATATACAATGCGGACTGTGTGTACTAATTGAAACTACGTATATTATTCCTATTTAGAAACACTTCAAACCAGTAGAAAAATAAATACTATGAAAAATACGAAAAAAAAATTTCGAACAAATTAAATCGCTAAATAGTCGAAATAAAATGCAAACAGCCTGTAAATGGTAAATAACTGTTACTGACCTCTAGGTATAGTCATCAAAGTGGCAACGCCGCTCGTCGAGTTATCGAGCGCGTGTCGCCCCGCCCCGCCCGCCCGAGCGCGAGCGGGTGCGCTTACGTCGGTCGCGGCGCGGCGGCATAAGTCGCCGTAGGTAGATAAGTTGACGATATACGAGCACAAGAAACACTTCCACCCATTTAATTCTTTAAATTTTTAAATGTTCAATCTGTCCGCCATTTTCTTGTACACATAATTCCTACCGACGGACAATATTATTTTCTATTTTCGTTATTAAATTTGTGGTTGTTGCTAACGAAATTGACCTCACTATTTATTTTATTTAGAAACCATTCGCAATAATTATTACGCACTGGCAAGTCCCTCGGCAACAACGCTTGTGTTTTACAATATTTATAAGGTTTGCGTTTATTCCGTTTTAAAACCTTATGCACAGTTTTAGGGGAAATATTAAACTGTCGCGCGGCTCTACTAAGGTTCAATGTCGGGTTGACAGAGAAATACTGTAAAATTCTTTCCTCCAACGAGGCGCGTATTTGTCGTGATGGGACTCCCTCGTGTTGCGGCACAATGCATTTATTGTCTCTTATCCTTTGAACTGCCAGTACTATAATGCGAGGGTTACTGGAGCACATGCGTCTCTCACCATACCTTTCTCGTTATGTTCGTAAAGCTAAGGCCGCGTTTCCGTGGCATTCCCCGTACATTAAAACCATGTCCGTGTATTCTGAAGCGGTGTACGTAATGCGAGGCATTGTCTTAAACTCTAGTTAAGTGTTTTAGCACAATTAAAAACTAAAATCCGTGTCATGTCACTATAAAACATAAAAAACAACAAAAATAACACTAATATTAAGTAAAAATTTATAGTTTCGGGTCCTGTCACTATAAAATAAATATGTACTATCACTAATCTACTATTAGTTTCGGTGTCCTATCACAATAACAACAAATACTTAACACAAATACTTTGGCGCGAGATTACGACAATAAAGTGGCACGTGCGCTTCCGAATTGTGTAACGTGCATCCCGAGAGATAAGCATCGGCACACTAATTGACAGGTTTTTGTTTTATTGGTGTCTCGCTTTCGCTTGCAAGGATGCAATAGCAATATTTAACCTATTTCTATTTCTTTTACACCAAGAAGTGAAGCGCATACTATGTACCTATTTTGCTTTCTTGTTATGTTACGAATTTATTAATCTGATACATAGCCGTAACCTTGTATAATTTAATTTCGTCAAAGCGGCAACGGTGTATCTTTTTCCATTCATAGTTCAAGTAGTTAGGTGCATTCGTTGTTATAAAATATACATCATGTTTTCTGAGCGCGTCGCTGAGTTAAAACTTTAGAACTGTCTAGAGACTAAACTAGTAATCCGATTTAAATAATATTTTGTATATGGCCTTGAAATCGTATTCCATTTAAACAGTTTCAATTAAAACACATAACATGTACTGACCCTGTATAAAACATATATCAGTAATATTTATTTTATATAACACCAACAGCGGTTAATTCCTGCCGGTTGGTAGCGTGGTCTGAAGCGCCTTTACAACATGCAGCCGTTGACCGCTATTGTCTTAAACATATAATGCGCAGGCGCCGCCCACAAAGAGGGGCGATCAACGAATCGCCAGTCGATCTACTATCACGACGCCAAACGCATGTCGCTCACGCTCGCAAAGCTTAGCTTCGCAATTTCAATTGTTATAATTATTGTTTTCATTTCTCTTCCACTATTCTTCTCCTTCTGACTATTTCTCTGTGCTGTGCTTTTGTGCTTTTTAATCAAACTATAAACTGTGGACTGTGTACTGTGCTTCTTTATTCTACCCGCTTCACTTAACATCTGTTTACGGATAATCCGCCGCACGGAGATAATAAAGATAAAATATACAACAACTCATTTTTTACCTACATATGTATTCCTATTCTGGTTCCGTCGAATAAGTAAGCTATCATGTTGTAGATTTTCGCAAACGAGTGTTTATCAAAAGGATTTCTAAAATCGGATATGCTTATTTCGTTAATTGTGGGATACGACATGATTATTTCATCACGAGTATATTTTAGGGATTTAAATATATCCGGGTAGTGATCGTCAAAATGATGAACTTTTGTGAATAAGAAAAGGTAAGTTTTACTTTCCATTACAAGTGGAAGAAAGGTATGTAGAGTTCTTTCTAATTTCATAAAGTCGTCGCGCTTGGGATTTGGAAAATTATTAGTTATTTCTCGAACATAAGGCATGGATTCGTCCAAGTCCGGTAAAGTTGGTACTATTATTAACCTTTGTGTACCTTTAAGTAGACTTCCGTTATGTTCAGTAATAGAAGTATCATGTAATTCCTTAGATGGTTTTAGGAAACTATTGTAAGTTTCGTCAAGTGCGATTCTATTTTATTGTTTAAAAATTACATACAGCTTTCCTCAACAAAACAAGAAATAATACATTTGGGATTCTTTACGGAATCAGGTATCTTTCAAAGATTTCTCCTGTGAAAATAAAAAAAGGATTGCATAAATTCAAAAAACGGAAAAATCTTCGAGATTTAATTTCCGTAAATGACCAACTATTTTTACTAACCGACTTCGAAAAAGGAGGAGGTTATATGCTCGGCTGTATGTTTTCACCGATTTTTCCGCCGTTTGTGGACCAATTTCAAAATTTTTTCTTTGTTTGTGGAGGGTATGTTTTTTATAAAACAGTTAGCTGTGAAACCGAGTTTCATTGACACTGCACTGGCGACGGGGATTAAAATTAAATTGTTTAAAAAAGTTTAATACGCGTAATACGCATTTATTACAGTATTTCATTAGTTTTACAGTATTATATTTAAAAGTAACAATAATGCCAATGGGTAAAATCGAGTCATTCGACTTAAACTCTAAACAATAGCCGGCGTACGTACGTCGTGTAAAACAATTCATTTTATTAAACGAAATTAAAGATGAATTGCAAGTGCCGATGTTAATAACGGTTGTTGGTGAGGCCACGTACTCTTTGATGTGTGATCTATGTACACCGGAACACCCAGAGGAGAAATCATTCGACGATCTGGTTAACTTGGTCAGTAGCTGTAGTGCTTCTACCTATCCTAGTTAGTAGTATGTAGTCGTACACTGGCTCACGGGCACACCAAGTAGTTATCCACTATCGCGTCCGGTTGCGCCGGCGCTCATCGCATGACTGACGGCTGATACCGCCCCTCCACTACTTGTGTGTGTGAGACAGCGTCAGTACTTTTTTGTATAGATACACAAACACTACATCTCTATCTTCTTAATATTTTTATTTGTTTAGAATCAAATATAGTCAACAGTAGTAATTAAGATTCACTATAAATTTTAAGTTAATCAGATTTATTTCTCGAATTATCAGTAGTTGATTCATCATCTTCTGCAACCTCCGTATTTTGATTGTTAGTCACGTTCTTCCAAACACTTTCCACTTTTTTCAAATGCATGACATTCCTTCTTAGGCTTTTTCCTGTTTCCTCATTTCTCACTATAACGTCTCCTCCAACTAATGTTCCTACCACATGGGGTGTTGGATTGAAATTAGCTGTAAGTTTGTTTTTCTCTAACGTAAACTTTATCTCCTATTTCTAACTCCGTCTCTTGAGCGCGTCTCTTCCGGTCTCCATATTCATTGCCTTTTTCTTTTTGTATTTTATCTCTATCTCTAACTTCAGAGTCCTCCTCTCTTTCTATTCCCGCCTTCGACATAGGAATTTTATCTCTATTCTGCCTGTTAAAGAATAATTCGGATGGTCTTTTCCTGTCGTAGAGTGCGGAGTAGAATTATACATCATCAAATACTCATATAATGCAGTTTTTAAATCCTTCCCTTCCGTTTTACTTATCTTTAAGCGTTTCACTATATCCCGTTTCTGGCGTTCAACCTCACCGTTCATTTGTGGCCAGTATGGGACAGTATTAAACAAAATAATGTTACACTCTTTGCAGAATGATCTCAACTCCTCACTCACAAATTGACGTCCTTTGTCTGCAGTAATTGAAATTGGATAACCCAAACGACTGAACATTTCTTTGAGTATATTAAGAATTTGCAAGCTTGTGATGTTTCGGGTTATCTTTATCTCTTTTTAAAAAGAGTAACTATCGAGTTTCTTGCCGGTTCTTCTCGGTAGAATCTACATTCCGAACCGGTGGTAAATTAATTAATTAATTAGTGTTTAGTTTTCTTTTGTTTTTGTATTGACGATTCAAAAGTGCTTGTAAAAGCGTACTTGAATAAAGCATATTTTGATTTTGATTTTGATTTTTGACTTTATAGCGACTGAAGGAGTCGATAACCACTAATAGATACTCCCCGCTAGGCAACGGCCCCAACAAGTCGATTGCTATGTCAATCCATGGTGCTGCCGGTAGCTCACGACGTCTCATCGGAGCGGGCGCATTCGGCAATCCCACCAATGTGCAATGTGCAACCTTTGCAGCTTTTAACCAGTCGTTCCACATCTGTGTCAATTCGTGGCCACCATACTTTGGAACGAAGCCGACCTTTCATGGCGACTATTCCAGGGTGTCCCTCATGAGCCGCATCCAGCACTCGTTTTCATAAATCTTGTGGAATGACTATCCTATTTCCTCTTAGGAAGATGTCTTCATAAAAACAGAATTCCTCTGCACACAACTTGTAATTTTTACCGACTCGTCCCAGCTTAGATTATAGATGCCATCGCGAACTTTATTGATTTCTTGGTCCGCTTCAGAACATTCCTTGTAAGAAATTGCTCGCAGCCTCGCATATTCTACGATTTGTTGTACGTAGTCAGTATCGTTAGTTGTTCTATTGGATTCCTTACGTAATCGCGACAACGGGTCAGCAATGTTGGTTTTCCCAGGTTTGTGTATAATATTTTACCTGTAGGTTTGTAATCTTAAAACCCACCGTTCCACTCGAGCACAAGGCTTTGGTTTTTGGCTAAATAAAAATTTCAACGGTTTGTTGTCTGTAATTAAATCAAACTGTTTTCCGAATAAAAAAGTATTAAAATGTTCAACAGCCCAAATGAGAGCTAGAGCTTCTTTCTCCGTTTGTCTGTACCTGCGTTCACAGTTTGTTAGAGTTCGATTATTGTATGCGATTATTCTGGGTCCATTACTACCATATTGAACCAGCACGGCCCCTTGGCCTACAGGGCTGGCATCCGCGATCACTTGAGTTTTATCGTTGACATCATAATATCCGAGACTTTTTATTTCTGTTTATGTATTCTTCAATTTCAAAAATGCTCTTTCCTGCTTTACTGTCCAATATTCTTCAATGCTCGCCATCTTTCCAAATTTTTTCTTAGCAGTTCTTTAAGGGGTTCTGTAGTCGTTGCCAAATTTTGTATCTGCTTATTTATATAATTCACGAGGCCAAGAAAACTCTGCAGTTCCTCCATCGTTTTTGGTGCTCTAAATTTACTGATGCTTTCCACATATTTAGATAACGGTCGTACACCTTCCGATGTTAATTCGTAGGCCAAAAAATTCACTTTTGTGACTTTGTATACATATTTATCTATATTTAGTAGAATCGAATTATTATTTAAAACTTCTAATACTTTGGCCAATCGTACATCATGTTCCTCTTCATTACTTCCCCATACAAGTATGTCATCTATGAAGTTGGTGACTCCTTCACATTTGATTAACATTTTTTCCATGATCTTCTGAAATAGTTGGGGAGCACATGTAATCCTGAACATTAGTCTCTTGTTCCTATACAGTCCCTTGGAGGTAATAAAAGTCGTCAGGTGCCGAGAATTTGGATGGAGTTCCACTTTGTGGAACGCATTCTTTATGTCCAGTTTTGAAAAATATTCTCCTTTTCGGATTTTTGGTAACAAGTGTTCCATACATGGCAAGGGATGATTCTCTCTTAATATCGCTGCGATTGCTCGACGCATGTCCACACACAGCCGTATTAAAGATAACATCTTTAATAATCGGGACAATAGGAGAGATCCACGAAGATGGTCCTTGTACCTCTTCAATTATATCCAATTCCAAAAGTTCCCTTATCTTTTCCTCGATTCTTTCCTTTATAGGGATCGGTATTCTTCTAAAAGGTTGCGTTCTGGTTTTATTGCTGGATCAATAGGTATATCTATCAGAACACCCTTAAATTTTGGAAAAGGTTTTTTTTCTTGAATTTCGTTTATTATATTAAGTTTTAATACACCCAGTCGTATAGCCGCGTCTTTTCCAAGCAGATCTCTTGAACCGTTCTTTACCACATATATGGTGTTGTAGTCTGTTCTTCCATTTACTTTTATAACTGTCTCGAATGATCCCAGGATTTCCAAGGGAATCTTGCTGCTATAAGCAAACAGTATTTTATTGGTGTCTTTCGTTTGTCGGTAACAAGTGATTTTTTGATTTTTCAATTTCTACCACGTCTTGTCCGAGATCAGATTTAATTTGCAGCCTGACTCGATAAGCATTTCTAATTTTTCCTCCTCCAACATCACAATCTATAGTAGAATCATGATTAACGTTGAAAATGTATTGCACGTCTTCTTCATCGCTAAGCGAGTTTACTGAATTTTCATTTCGTTGTTTCTTACTTTTATCGCCCTCTTTCTTCTTTAATTTTCTTTTACCACAAACAAAACATTTTTTACTTTTTGCTATGCATGTGGAATTATGATTGTCGTTTCTAAATCTACCGCATCTACCACACTTGGTTTGCTCTTCGTCTTTCCCATTTCTGTATGTTCTCTCTCGTGCGTTAAATTTATTCCTATTTACAACTAGATTTATGCCATTTCTCGTCTTCAATTTAATGATGACCAGTTGAGTTTCCTTCCAATTGGAAAGTAATCACCTGCAATCGTCTCCAATTAAATGGTGACTCATATTGACCGTCTCCAATTTAATGGTGACACATACACTGTCTCCAATTTAATGGTGACACATACACTGTCTCCGATTTAATGGTGACCACATACACTGTCTCCAATTGAATGGTGACACATACACTGTCTCCAATTTAATGGTGACACATACACTGCCTCCAATTTAATGGTGACTACATACACTGTTTCCAATTTAATGATGACCTGTGTCAATAAATTAGCAATGCTATTATAGCAATGAATTTTTTAATTCATGAAAAACCATGTAATTCTACCCTAGATTCCGAGTTTCTAGAGTTCTTTTTTTTCCTAATTATCTACGTTTATTTATTTATTTTTTAGCTCTATTATTATTATATTGTTGGAGATTCCTTAAGTTAAGAGTGGGACTACGGTGACGACTGCTATATAAGCAGCTGAATACCAGCGCCTCCGTCTATTCGGTTTGCATCTGTCGAGCGAGATAGACGTGTGTCGTAATTTACGTTTTGTCATATCTTTATCGATTGTTATTTGTTTTAATTTTTAAAGAATTTGTTTCATTTATTTTCAAATAATTATTTATGTTGTAATTGTAACTTTTAGTTTTAGATAATAAATTGTATTTTTTTTTAATTAAACCGCTTCTGATTTCTAATATCAGAAGTGGGATAATTAATTGAGGCATGGAATTTACAAATGGGCTAAGTGCCAAAATAAAATTATGGAGAAATTAAATAAAAATGTGTCAGTTTTTTAATCAACGTTTTATTTGGCTTAACAATATGATAAAGTATATCAAAAGGGTACTGTTCAGACTTGTACCATTTAATAAAATCTGTTTTAAGTTATTTCTCATAACAAATCATTATTATTTTAGCCATTAAAGAAAAGGGGTAAATGACAAGATATTTTCTTTACATATGAGCTAAGTACCATACAAATTATATTATTATTGGCGCTATAAGTGACAATATTTTGAAATAATTAATTATTACACAAATTCCTGTAGAAGTCCTGACAATTTTCTGGCAAGTATTCGATCATACTTTCTAAGTCCTTCTTTTTTTCTCTGCTTATATTATTTTTAGCCACAAGTCTACGTAACTCCACATTTTTTATATCTGAAATAGATTTTCCTCTTTTCAATACATTTATTTCTTTCCATGGCTCCAAGTCTGCAAAATTTTCTTTTATGTGCACTATTCCTGGCTTATCTTCTCTTACTAACAACCGAGATGCTGTTAAGATATTCAGTCTTTTAGTCACAATTATGTCATCTGCAGCAGTTTGGAGGTCAAAAAAACAGTCACTTGTCATATCAATCACTTGGAAAGGTTATGTTGTATTTTTTGCACCAGAAATTACTTTTTTTTAGATCGTGATGTACATATCTAACCTAACCTAACCTAACCTTTTTTCTTTTTTCTATGATTCCAAAGTCTCTATCACACTGTGGAAAACTATGACCTGTTATTAAAAACTTCTGTTCAATAGATTTAAAGTGGCCATTTGCTACTAAAAACATCAATAAGAAAAGCATCATTCTGTTTTTATTTTGGCCAGCACAGTTATCACACCATATTATGAGATGGTCCTTTTTTATTATTCCTTTATTTACAAAAGTCAGCAGGCATGAGGCTATCTCATTGCCGCCTCTGCTACAGATTCCTTCATGCCAAAGACACATGAAAGAATTCCCAATATTAGCTACATTGATGCATAGGTTATAACAACTGAGCTGCCGTTTGTAAAACATCTCTGAGTGAGTTAAAGTAGGCACAAAGAGCACCTGCTGAAGATCAATGGCTAGTGTGACAGTAGTACTACCAGGTAGTTGTTATTGCTCCCTATCTATGCCCATTTGCTCACGGGATTTTTCTGCTTCTATAACGCTCTATATTTTAAATTTAACAAATAACATAAATAACAGTAGGTAATCGAAGACGAGAAAACCGCCAAATGCGATTATTTTGACATTGACATGTACTATGATGTACACACACGACCCATTTGTAAAGAAAAAATGTTTGGCACTTACACCCAACGCCATCTTTGAAACATTCCCAAAATTAGAATAAACTTTTGTTGGCACTTTGCACCTTTGAAATGGATTGGCTGTACAACATAGCCCCTATGAAAGGTAAAATTTAAATTTTGATTTTTCTGGCACTTAGCCCATTTGTAAATTCCATGCTTCAATTCATTCCCACTAATATCCTGACGTGATTTTAGCAGTTTTATCTGAATTGCGAAGTAGTTGTTTTATTTTTGTTATCTTCATACCTCCTTTTTTTGTGTATATTTTCTTACATATTTTTTTTTATTTCTAAATTAATAATGGATAAACGAGATCGTTCCCGTTCTCCTCAACACCGTATACGTGTATCTCGCAATAGATACTCGCGTACCCACCGTCGTGCACGGAATAGTCGTTCACGTAGTGATTCGCGTATTCGGTCGCGGCGCTCCTGTAGTGGTTCACGCACACGCACCCCGCGTCTTCAACGTTCACAGGATCGGCGCACGCGGCGATGTCACACTCGCAGCAATTCGCGCGGGCACTCGCCGCACACAAGGCGCTCCAGTGGACGTGTCGGCGGGCACTCGCCGCACACAAGACGCTCCAGTGGACGTGTCGGCGGGCACTCGCCGCACACAAGGCGCTCCAGTGGACGTGTCGGCGGGCACTCGCCGCACACAAGGCGCTCCAGTGGACGTGTCGGCGGGCACTCGCCGCACACAAGGCGCTCCAGTGGACGTGTCGGCGGGCACTCGCCGCACGTAAGGCGTTCCAGTGGACGTGTCTGCGGGCACGGCCCCGTATCGCATGATGAGCAGGCGTCGCTGTCATCTCTGGCCCCGCCATCGAGCAACTGTGGATCCTGGAACGCTGTACTGGCGCGATTGGAGGCGCTGGAACAAAGTAATAAAGTAATAAAGTAAAGTAGTAATTGACGATTCGAAAGAGCTTGCAAAGGCCTATTTGAATAAAGTATATTTTGAGTTTGAGTTTGAGTACTCGTGTGCCAGCTTCGGTTGGACTGACTTCAGCTGCACAAGGTACAGAGCAAATCGTGGAGGCAATTCAATCGCTAAAATCCGTGAGTATCCACAGTTATTGTCTCAAACTTTGACCCCAGCATTCATGACGTAGATTCTTGGTTCCAAGAGGTCGACAGGGCCAAGTTAGCTAACAAGTGGGACGACCGCGAATGCCTTTCTAGGATAGGTAATTGTCTGAAGGGAGACGCTAGATCTTGGCTGAATGAATGGGTATGTAATGATCGTACATGGAGTAGCTTTAAATTAGATTTTAAACCCTTATGTGTAAAGAAAATCGATTCGGCAGGAATTTTATATGAAGTCATGTCTTCTAACTCTGATAAATATCAAACATACGCCGAGTATGCCCGTAAGTCCCTACTAAAATTACGCATTGTTAAGGGCCTCAGCGACGATTTAATCACGGAAATTGTTTTGAGGGGTATTGTCGACCCGCACGTTAAGGCAACTGCGACCAATACAAATTTGAAACCCTCGGATCTAGTTAATTACTTATCCACTTTTGTAAAGCCGCCGAAAATTTCAACCCCAACTTTTCGTGCAAATATTCAGCTTAATAACGGTGGTAACGATAAACCACAGGGTTTCAAGAAACGCCCAATGGGTCTAGCCTAATGTTTTGGGTGTGGCGATACTAGTCACAAGCAGGCTACATGCCCCAAGCAGGCAAAGCCTACTACTTCTAAAGCTTCTAATTCGGAGCCAAAGCCAAGTGATAAACAATCTAATTCTTCACTTGTTTGCGCATACTGCAAAAAGCCTGGTCATGACATTAAGTCGTGTTTTGCGAAGCAACGTGTTGATCAGCAGCGTTATAAAATAACGTAAATTTCTGTGCAGCTAGCACGCAACATAATGATATTGCTGTAGGAGTTATCCAGGGTATTCCGATTGACCTCCTTATTGATAGTGGCGCGATAGGTGTATCTTTAATATCCTCCTCGGTGGTTAAGTATTTTGCGTGTAATAGGAAACCCACGAATTGCGAAATTAAGGGTGTAGGTGGGTCAATTACCCACATAGATACGTATGTAACATTAATGATCGAGTTAGAAGGGATCTCATTGGAGGTAGACTTATTAATTGTACCGAGTGAGTGCATGAATGCACCCATCATAATAGGTACGGACGTGCTTAATAGGGACGGGGTTACTTACATTCGTACAAAAAATACGCAACGTGTTGTTCGAAACTCTAATCTTGTACTAGTGTCTAATGTGGAGTCAAGCGCACAACCAATAATTAATACCCCGTTAACTGGAGATAATTTGACGAAATTAAAAAGTATTATAGAAAAATATTCAGAGCACATGATTTCGGGCACTGCAACATCCACTGTTACTACTGGGTGCATGCGCATTCAGCTCAACAGCAGTGTCCCAGTGAACTATCGACCTTACAAAATGTCGTACGATGAGAAGTCGAAAGTCCGCGACATCATCCGTGACCTGATGTCCAAGGGTATTATTCGAGAGTCGGAGTCCCCCTATTCCAGTCCTATTTTGTTGGTCAAAAAGAAGGACGGCTCCGACCGTATTTGCGTGGATTTTCGAGCCCTCAATAAAATAACAGTCAAAGACCGTTACCCACTACCTTTAATTGATGACCACATCGATCGCTTGGGTAAGTGTCGTTATTTCACTGCGCTTGATATGGCAACAGGATTCCATCAAATCCGCCTTGATGATGAATCCGTCCCCTATACCGGTTTCGTGACGCCTGAGGGGCATTACGAATACTTAAAAATGCCCTACGGTCTCACCAACGCACCAATAGTGTACCAACGTATAATCGCTTCCACCTTGCGTAGTTTTATAGAATCCGAAAAGGTTTTGGTATACATAGATGACTGTTTAATCCTTTCAAACACTATTGATGATGGTCTTCAATCCTTGGAGGAAGTCCTAGCCACTTTAACCGCAGCTGGGTTCTCGATCAATCTTAAAAAGTGTTCATTTTTGTGTACCGAAATAGAGTATTTGGGGCGCGTTATATCTAACGGGGAAGTACGACCCTCAACTAGTAAAGTCAAGGCCCTTGTGAACTCTGGCCCTCCACAAAGCGTAAAACAGGTCCGTCAATTTTTAGGATTGGCGGGCTACTTCCGCAAATATATCCCCAGTTACACAAATAGAATGGCTTGCATAACACGTTTGACTCGAAAGGATGCTTCGTTTTCCTGGGGATCAGAGCAAGAGCGAGTCAGACAAGAAATTATTGCTTGTTTGACCAGTGCACCCGTGTTAGCCATATTTGACCCGAGCTTGGCATCTGAAGTGCACACTGATGCCAGTAGCTTGGGCTATGGTGCCGTTCTGCTACAGGTGTGCAAGGATGGTACTAAACGCGTGGTCGCTTACTACAGCCAGGCTACCAAGGGTGCAGAGCCAAAGTACCATTCGTATGAGCTCGAGACCCTGGCTGTGGTAAAGGCTCTAAAACATTTTAGACATTATTTAATAGGATCTCATTTTACTGTAGTTACCGATTGTAATGCTTTAAAGGCAACTCAGAATAAAAAAGACCTAGTCCCGCGTGTGGCGAGATGGTGGATCTTTCTTCAGGATTTTAATTTTACGATTTCTTACAGAAAAGGCATCATGTTGCCACATGCTGATTATCTAAGCCGTAACCCCGTAAATAACATTAATAGACCACGTAACTGGGCTCAGATCGCTCAAGCCGGGGACGATGAAACACGTAACATGATTCAGGCGTTAGAGCAAGGAGACTTAGACGTTTCCCGATATTTGGTACGAAATGAGGTGCTTTATTATCGGTACAGTCGGGTCGGAGAGGAGACTCGACTTCTCTGCTATATACCAAAGGGACAACGCCTGAGCCTCTTGCGTGTGTTCCATGATGAACATAGTCATATAGGTGTCGATAAAACTTTAGAATTAATATTGAGACATTTCTGGTTTCCCGGCCTTAGGGCATTCGTTAAGAAGTATATACGTCATTGTGTAACTTGCTTAGCGCATAAACGGGTCCCTCGTGCGCCACTTCAACCTATTTCTTCTTGGCCTAAACCTAATATTCCATTCGACACCCTTCACATTGATGCACTTGCCCTCTGCCTATATCTAAGGGTTTCAAACGTGTGATGCTAGTGATTGATGCATTCAGTAAATATTGCTTACTTACACCTATCCGCTCCCAAGACTTAGAAGCACTAAAACAAGTCTGTCAGAATGTTATTTCATTATTCGGTACCCCTCGTCTGATTATATCCGAGGCCGAATGTTCGAATCCGCAAGCTTTAAGTCGTGGGCGCAATCTCTGGGCATTTCACTTCACCTGAGATGCACCGCTCCAATGGACAGGTGGAACGGTATGTTCGCACTGTCTTAAATATGTTGAGGATCGAAGTAGCTTACAAAAAAGCTGAATGGGCTGAGGAGCTGTGGCGTCTTCAGCTAATTCTTAATCTGACACAACAAAAGACCACACAAACTTCGGCTCTGAACCTCTTAGTTGGCCATGAGAATGCGACACCAGCAATTCGAGTCCTTGTGCGAGATGTCGCACTGGGTCCTTCCTCAGAAAATCGCGAATCAAGGAGGGAGCTCGTCAGACAAAGGACGGCCGAACGGCTAGACAGAAACCAAGCGGCAATGGACGCTCAAGTTAACCGGGACAGGTGTCCCCCTCGTGTGTTTCAGGAAGGCGATCTGGTCTTTGTAATCAAGTATACCCAGTCTACGGGGAAGCTTGATCATGGCATGCGCGGGCCCTATCGAGTAGTTCGTGTTTTGCCTCATGGACGCTACGAGTTACGACTAGTGGCCGGTTCCTATGGCAAAACAACCTTTGCTGCGGCGCAGTACATGGTGCCTTGGGGTGGCGAATGGACACCCGAGTCATGTGCTGGTTTCTTCGAGGGTAAGTGTGCTGGTGCCGTTGACCAACTTCTGTAATACCCTCGAAGAGATATTCTTCTGGGGCAATGTGGCGTTTCAGACTCAGTGGTTATGTTTACTATTCGTGGGAATAGTAATACTGTTTGACCTTCTGTCAGTGTGGTGCATCCATTGGGTGTACCCATGACCTCTGAAAGCTGGTCGGCTTTGCAAACCGATCAGTCGCTGTGAGAAGTGCGCTCACAGTGTTGCTTATTAAGCATGCTAGTTATAGTTATTTTTAATCACTTTTAGTACCTAAGTTGTCTGAACGTTAGTGTTTACGAGAGCTGGAGTTGTTTCTAAATTACAAGTAAAGAAAACTAGCTAAGCTACTAAGCACCGACGTTCAAACCCTATAACTAATTGGTTCATGGACTAGTGCCTTGGCTGTTTAATAATTGTTTAAATTTGACTACAGACGATGACGATGATGACGGTGATAGTTCAGTTGAAAACCAGCAACCTCAGCCAGAGTCATCTGCACTGGAACCAGTACCAAGGCCCTCATCAAGACCAGGTCACCTGGAACCAGAATCTTCCCGAGGACTTGACATGCCTAACTTGAATTGAAGCTTGGCGATCGGTTTAGACTATCTGACGAGGACGTCAGAATGTCAGGAAAGGCCGTGTTGGAGATTCTTTAAGTTAAGAGTGGGACTACGGCGACGACTGCTATATAAGCAGCTGAATACCAGCACCTCCGGCTATTCGGTTTGCATCTGTCGAGCGAGATAGACGTGTGTCGTAATTTACGTTTTGTCATATCTTTATCGATTGTTATTTGTTTTAATTTTTAAAGAATTTGTTTCATTTATTTTCAAATAATTATTTATGTTGTAATTGTAACTTTTAGTTTTCGACAATAAATTGTATTTTTTTTTAATTAAACCGCTTCTGATTTCTAATAATATTTATTTGATTTTATTTATTATTTTATTTTATTTTCTTTATTTATTTTGCATGGTTTATCAAATACCCACCTATTTTTGTGTGCTTTGTAAACAGAGGTACTAATTGAATCATATTTATTATTTAGGTTACCTACCTGACACACAGAATATAAATTATGAGAAAAGTAACTAGAAACATTCGTAAATGGTGCCGGAATTATGCGTAATACCGTATTAGATTAACGGCGCTTTAAATTCACAATTTAAAACAAAAAAAAACATATAGTATAAGAGATAATTAAATTAAAAGTAAGTTAAATTAAATTGTAAAAAAATCGTAATGCAATATAAACATAAGTTGTGAAACTTACTAAATAAACTTAATTTAAATTTTAGTAAAATAAAAAGACTGCTAATCTATTTAGTCTTTGTTCGTTGTTAAATACTCTTAAAATGTTTTCGGTCATTCAGCTTATTAAACAGCTCGGTATACACATTATTATTATCGTGTTAATGCTATAATCGTTCGAAACGACGAGATCTCGCTCACGTTACAAAAGTAATCGAGCAAAATAATGATAGGTACATAATGTAAAATTAATTACTCATACCCAGGTAAGTTCCTCTCACACTAAGTTCTATTAATTTTATTTATTAAAACCTACGTATACTAACTAAGTACGCACTTTGTAATTAATGACTACTTGCTACTAATACCACTACACTACAATGTACCTTTTTTTTTTCTTTTTTATTATCTTCGTCGCCACTTGTAGTGCTTCTACTTATCCTAGTTAGTAGTATGTAGTCGTACACTGGCTCACGGGCACACCAAGTAGTTATCCACTATCGCGTCCGGTTGCGCCGGCGCTCATCGCATGACTGACGGCTGATACCGCCCCTCCACTACTTGTGTGTGTGAGACAGCGTCAGTACCTTTTTTGTATAGATACACAAACACTACAGTAGCCATTTGGAACCACAACGCTCTGAGATCGCAGAAAGACATGTATTTCGTCAAAGGCGACAACGACCGGACGAATCCCTCACGGACTATTTACAACACCTCAAACATTGGGCAGTTACATGTAATTTCGGTACGAGATTAGAAGAAAATCTGCGTGACCAATTCGTCTCAGGTCTTGCGGGTATCATGAGCTCACGGATTTTTGCTGAGAAAAGTGTGGACTACGGGAAGGCGGTGGAGCTGGCTCTAGCATTAGAGGCTGCTGAGAGGCATGCAGTAATGAGTACTACGCGCACGATGCCCGCGAAAGGCGGAGAAGAGGCGGGTAAGGCCTACACGCGGCGCGCAGCCAGCGCGCGCGCTCCTCACGCTCGGCGGGCAAAGGCGCGAGCAGCGCGGGCGCGGCGGCCGGCACCAGCGGGGCCGGTGCGCGCGGCGCCGAGGAGTGTTGGCGCTGCGGCCGGATGCATCGCGGGAGTCGGTGTTGGTTCGCTAATTATAATTGTGATGAGTGCAATCAAAGAGGCCATTCAAAAGTGATGTGTAAGAAGGTGCAAGGTCGAGGTGAATTTAAACGTCAAAATTTTATAAGTTAAAGTTCGGATAAGGATTTCTTTAACATTGACATTTTTACGCAGGGTAATAAGCCGAAATATCAATATAATTCTCTACTACAACATCTATACTAATAATAAAATTCTAACGGGTCGCTGGCTGTACATGGAAGATATATGAAAAAAAAAAATATTGAGGGTCTTTACCTACGCAATAGAACCCAAAACAGTAATTTTTAGAATTTTTGTCTGTTCGTCTGTTTATCTGTGCGTTTGTGCCCGCTAATCTCAGAACGGCTTATCCGATTTAGATGTGATTTTCATTAATATATTGCAGTAAGTTTCACTAAGCATTTAGTGTTTGTTTCATTTCAATCGGTTCATAAATAAAAAAGTTATGTCAATTTAAGGGTTCACGTCGAACATTATTTTGTGTTTTTCACTTTTACTCGCAGTTAGGGGATGTCCGTTAATCACGTGAGGCCCAGAGGAAAGGGGATGGAGATAATAATCACGAAATATCACAAAGTCTAAAAGTTCTTAAAAACATTTATAAATAAAGGTAAAAAAGAGAATTACGCTATAACAAAATATTGTAGAAACCAATAAAAAAATGAACAATTTCCGATTTAAGAAGGGAAGGTATACATCTATACAAATAAATAAAATTGGTGTGTCTGTTTGTAATTTTAAATAAATGCATAAGAAAGTATACACGGTACTTACAACAAAATTACCAATTTTTAAATTTTTGTCTGTCTATCTGTCACTCAGTTTGTTTTGGCTAATATTTGAAACAGCTGGACCGATTTTGACAAAACATTCACTAGCAGAAAGCCAATGTTATAAGGAACAAAATTGAAACTCATGAAATAATGAACAATATCTGATTCAAATAGGGAAGATATGTATATATTATATAAATATAATAATTAAAAAAATAATAAATTTACTGGGTAATTTTTTTACTGGATATGATAGACCAAATCCGAAACTATAAGCAATAGCGAAAAATAATTAAAGGAGTCACGGAGCCGATTTTGACAAAAACTAAAACAATATCATTAAGAAAGAAGAAAGAAAGAAAGTATACTTTATTGTACACCGAGGACACATATATACAATAAAATACAATAACAAGTATAAGTACAATTGGCGGCCTTATCGCTAAACAGCGATCTCTGCCAGGCAACCATATTGCTGAGGATATTATGACCAGAGGTAATAGGGTTATTGGTGTACACTGTATATACTAATATAAAAAGTAAATAAAAAAAAATACCTTTATAATATTATAAATGTATAAACTTATTGCTGTATTCTTATACATATGCAAATAAAAAAAAAATGTCATATTAATAAATTAAAAAATTAATAAAAAAATTAAACATAAACATATACATATATGTACATATATATATATATATATATATATATATATATATATATATATATATATATATATATATATATATATATACACAAATATTATAATACATACAAATAAAGGAGAAAAAAAAAAATCATAAGCCAAAAGACATCAGAAAAAGAATTTAAAATACAAGTAAAGAAAATAGGATTGATTGGGTCAAATGATATTTTAAGGAGGATAGAAGTGCGCTTTAACTAGCCGTTTAAATATTGCTAGCGACTCCGCACGCCTAATTTCAAGAGGTAAGGAGTTCCAGAGCCGAACAGCTTCAACAGAAAAGGATTTAGAATAGAAAGAAGTATGGTGAGATGGAATTTTTAGGATTAGGGTATCATCAGATCGAAGAGAGCGACTGTGAGTATCACTGATAAACTCAAACTGCTCTCTTAGATATGAAGGAGAAGTCGGATTGAATAGAACATTAAATAAAAGAGAGAGAATGTGAGTATTCCTACGAAGGCGGATAGAGGGCCACTTGAGCATGTCGCGAAATTCGGAAACATGGTCATATTTGCGAAGTCCAAATATAAACCGTATGCAGAGATTCTGAATGCGCTCAAGCTTATAAAGCAACTCCTCACTTAGATTGATATAACAGGTGTCCGCATAATCGAGAATCGGTAAAAGGAGAGATTGTGCAAGTGCAATCTTGGTTGGTATTGGTAAGAAATTCTGCAGCCTACGGAGAGATCCGACTGACCCAAACACCTTCCTGCTCACCTCGCTTACTTGAGGAGTCCAAGAGAGAAATTTATCAAATGTTACCCCTAGATTTTTAACGGTATCGCTGTATGGTATGAATATTCCGTCAAGAAATATATTAGGCAATTTAGACCAATCTACACGTGAAACCATTTTTTGACTGCCTATAATAATTGCCTGTGTTTTAGATGGATTCACCTTAAGACCATGCATCCTACTCCATAACACTATTGAATTCAGGTCTTTATTTAATAATTCAATTGCTTTAGGCAAATCAATCAATTTAGAATGAACATATACTTGGAGATCATCAGCATACAGGTGGTAGGGAGAAGACAAATGAAGTGTGATAGAACTAATGAAAATTGAAAAAAGGAGAGGAGACAACACGCCGCCTTGCGGTACACCGGCCTTGATCGTGCACCAGTCGGAAAAAGAATCATCAACACGAATTCGTTGCCGGCGACCACACAGATAACTTTGAAACCAGTCAACCACTTTAGGAGATATGTTAAGAGAGCATAATTTGGCTAATAACAGTTCATAGTCTACATCGTTAAACGCATTACTAAAATCAAGTAAGGCCAAAACTGTAAGACATTGGTTATCCATACCAAGACGAATGTCCTCAGTAATTTTGACTAAAGCAGTTGTCGTACTATGACCTGTCCGGAAACCAGATTGAAAAGGATCAAAAAGGTTCTGTCTGGATAGGAAAAGGCTCAGTTGTCGATGCAAAATACGTTCGAAAACTTTTGATAGGAAGGGGAGTATGGAGATAGGACGGTAATCAGAATAGATGGAGGCATTTGCTTTTTTAGGTATAGGAGTTACTTGGGCGTCTTTCCAAGAGGAGGGAAATGATCCAGAAGAATTTGAATAGTTAAATATGGACTTAATTACAGGGATTAGAAGATCAATGATAGGAATAATCATTTTACGACTGATGCTGTCAATACCAGTGGCATCAGATTTGACCTCAGAAATGCTTCTCTTAACATCACTAACATTAGTTTTTTTTTTAAATAAATTTTCCTAGCCAGAAACGAACACGTTGATTTTGCAAAAAATTAACATTCTGTATTATTGCACCGTGCCGTGGTGGGCCGGCATAAGAATAGTCCACCACCCTCTCCTCCCGTGGTTGCCGTAAGAGCCGGCTAAGGGAAAAACTAAAAGGAGGATGGGCAGCAGCGTCCTCCTACCTGAACATCACTTATAACTGCGCTCGCCAACCCGCCTGCCAAGCGTGGCGAGTACTGGCAAAACCCCCCTATGGTTTTTCAACAAGCGACCAGGCCCCCAGTCCCCGGCAGCTCCGCTATCCCTGGCTCGGGTAGCGGCCACGGTAACGGCGGAGTAGGGGGTGCTAAGAATCCCCGGCAGATGCTCGGCTACCCACCCCGACGACGACTGGCCCTGGTAACACACAACATCCGCACTTTGAGGACAGACGAAAAGATAGTTGAGCTGGAAGAGGAAATGAGTAGGCTGCATTGGGACATTTTAGGATTGTCTGAAGTCCGAAGAGAGGGCGAGGACACGAAGACCCTCAAGTCTGGCAACCTATTCTACCACCGGGAGGGTGACCAACAGTCCCAAGGTGGTGTCGGATTCCTCGTCCACAAGTCCCTCGTAAATAACATTATTACCATCAATAGTGTGTCGAGTAGGGTCGCATACCTAATAATCAGAATATCGAAAAAGTATTCGTTGAAGGTCATTCAGGTATACGCACCGACCTCGGCATACTCGGATGATGAAGTGGAGATTATGTATGAGGACGTAAGTAGAGCCATACATACCTCTAAAACCCACTTCACTGTTGTTATGGGGGACTTTAACGCAAAGATGGGCAACAAATGTGGTAATAAGTCGAGAGTGGGGCAATTTGGATATGGGCAAAGGAACTCCAGGGGCCAGAGGCTAGCCGACTTCCTGGAGAAAGAGGAACTCTTCATGATGAACTCTTTCTTCCAGAAGCCGCCTCACAGAAAATGGACCTGGATGAGTCCCGATAGTTTCACGAAAAATGAGATTGACTTCATCTTGACCAACAAGAAACGAATATTCAGTGATGTCTCGGTGATCCATATGGTGAAAACCGTAAGCGATCACCGAATGGTGAGGGGCACACTGAATATAAACGTTAAACTTGAACGGTCCAGCTTGATGAAATCTACGCTCCGACCTACTCGTGCCGATATCCAAAACCCCGAGAGCTTTCAACTCGAGCTTTCGAACCGCTTTGCTTACCTGGAGAATCTTGCGTCGGTTGACGAGAAAACAACGGGCTAGTGGAAGCTGTCCGCACGGCGGGGGTTAAATACTTTAAGCCCCGCCGTAAAGAGAGACCTCAAAAAATCTCCGACCACACCCTAAACCTTATGGCTGAGCGACGTGCGCTGCGGCTGCAGTCTCCAGATGATGCGAAGTCTCATAGGCAGCTCAATAGACGAATTAGGAAGTCCTTGCGACACGACATACGTCTTTTTAATACCAGCCGGATTAAAGAGACCATAGAACGGAGCAAAGGTTTCAAAAAAATTAACCGAATATGGTATCCTAGGTTGTTTGTTCGATTGGTTTAAATCATACCTCAGCAATAGGGAATCTGTAGTCGTAGTCAATGGATACGAATCTAGACCATTTAAGGCACTTTCCGGGGTTCCACAAGGGTCGCATTTAGGTCCAATATTATTCAATGTATGTATAAATGACATATGCGACTGCTTCCTGAACTCAAATTTTTATTTATTTGCTGATGACCTAAAATTTCTCCGTATCATTTCCTCTCCTAATGACGTAACTTTGCTCCAGAACGATTTAAATCGGTTAAGTGATTGGTGTGACGTAAATGGAATGAGTCTTAATACTGGCAAGTGTTACTTGGTGAGTTTTAATAGGCTTAAATCGGTTTCTAAAAGAACGTACAAACTAAAGGATTTTTCTCTACAAGAATTAAATGAAGTTCGTGACCTAGGTATTATTATTGACCAAAAATTGCGATTTAATTCCCACATTGATACTATATGTAAAAATGGATTTAAAAGTCTGGGATTCATTTTGCGCAGTTGTAGCGATTTGAGTAATCCTAAAACTTTAATTACTTTGTACAACGCTTTGGTACGTAGTGGGATTGAGTACGGCAGTGTCGTATGGAACCCGTACTACGACATTTACGTCAAAAGGTTGGAAAGTATTCAAAAGCGTTTCTTATGGCATCTCTCTTATAAATATAGATTAGCTAAAAAAATTCCTTATTACAAAGATAGATTAGACTACTTTAAAATGAATACTCTTGCCGGTCGAAGATGCTTACTGGACAACATGTTCTTTTATAAATTAGTTAATGGTTTGTTGGATTGCCCAGAAGTTCTGTCGCGAATACAAATTTCTACACCATCCAAGTCTTTAAGAAGAAGCATACGTGCGATGTTTTCAGAACACGTCCAAAACTAATTTGGGGCAAAATTCTCCTCTTAACAGACTCATGAGATCATACAATGGTATTAGCAGAGATAACGAATTGGATATTTTCAATGACAGCCTGCTTAAATTTAAAAATAAATTATTAGTTGTTATAAGCACTAAGAATTGTTAGGTTTAGGTTATGCTTTTTTTTTCTATTAGTAGTCTGTAAATTTGTTGTAATCTATTACATTATTTTAGTTGTTGCTCATCTTTAACATTGTCATGTTGTTATCGCCTATAATTAAGATGCCACTTATATTCATTGTATATTCATGTGTTTGTAATGTTATTGTGTGTATTTTGTTGGTGATCTAATAAATAAATAAATAAATAAAGTGTTCGCAAGAGACGAGTCTATTGGGCAAAGCCAGTTGACAAAGCTGAAACGGAAAGATGGCAGTGTAGCGTCGACGAAAGCAGAGGTCTTGGGGGAGGTCGAGAGGTTCTATGGGCAGCTATACACTTCGGTCGCTAAACCCGTTGACAGATCGGCAGAAGATCCAAGAGCCATGCTGTCCCGACACTATACCGAAGATATCCCGGACGTCAGCCTATATGAGATTAGGATGGCCCTGAAACAGCTTAAAAACAACAAGGCGCCGGGTGATGATGGAATCACGTCAGAGCTTCTGAAAGCGGGTGGAACACCGTTACTTAAAGTCCTTCAGAAGCTCTTTAATTCCACATTGTTTGAGGGTAACACGCCAAAAACATGGAGTAGAGGCGAGGTGGTTCTGTTCTTTAAAAAGGGTGATAAAACACTCCTTAAGAACTACAGACCCATCACGCTTCTGAGCCATGTTTATAAGCTGTTTGCAAGGGTCATCGCGAATCGTCTCGAACGCAGGTTTGATGACTTCCAGCCACCCGAACAAGCCGGTTTCCGAAAAGGCTACAGTACCATAGACCACATCCACACGCTCCGGCAAGTTATACAGAAGACCGAGGAGTATAACCTGCCACTATGTCTAGCATTTGTGGACTATGAGAAAGCCTTCGATTCGGTCGAAACGTGGGCGGTGCTTGAGTCCCTTCAGCGATGCCATATTGATTATCGGTATATCGAAGTGTTGAAGTGTTTGTACAGAAATGCCACCATGTCGGTCCGAGTACAGGAGCAGGTCTCGAAGGATATTCCATTAGGAAGGCGTGAGACAGGGAGACGTTTTGTCTCCGAAACTGTTCACTACCACTATGGAAGACGCCGTCAAGCTCCTGGAATGGCAAGAATACGGCATCAATATTAACGGCGAGTACATCACTCACCTTCGGTTTGCCGTCGATATCGTGGTCATAGCAAAGTCGATGAAGGAACTTGGCATGATGCTTAAAGATCTCAACCGAGTTTCGCAACGGGTGGGCCTTAGCATGAACATGGATAAGACGAAAATCATGTGTAACGTCCATGTCGTGCCCACCCCGATCTCAATTGCAGGCTCGGTTCTCGAAATTGTTGACTCGTATGTCTACCTGGGACAAACGGTCCAACTAGGTAAGTCCAACTTCGAGAAAGAGGTCAATCGCCGAATCTAACTCGGTTGGGCAGCGTTGGGGAAATTACGAAACGTCTTTTCCTCAAAAATACCTCAGTGCTTCAAGACGAAAGTCTTCAACCAATGTGTGTTACCAGTGATGACTTATGGCACTGAAACGTGGTCTCTGACTATGGGTAGCATAGAGAGGCTCAGGGTCGCTCAACGAGCCATGGAGAGGGCTATGCTCGGAATATCTCTACGAGATATGCTCGGAATATCTCTCTTTAAATGAGGAACATCCTGTATTCCTCCCGGACAATAAATTAATAAAAATCTATAGTGATGAGTTGGGTAGGAATATGGGTGTGTTTCTTCATGACTGTTGTGATGGACAGTCTGTGTTTAATATTAGTATGCCAGGAGCTAGTTTTTCACAAATAATGAATAACATCCTGAGTACAACACACTGTCCTAACACAACTATAATTGTTATGGTTGGGAGAAGAAGTAATTTAAATAAAAAAATTATTACAAAGATTTTATGACAAATTAAATAATTTAAATATTGAAAAAATTATATTATATACTTTTCCATATGTCTCCGATATGCCTCAGGAAAATACAGTTAGATATAATCTGAATAATATGTTAACTCTGTTGTCTAACTGTAATTATGTAAAAGCTAATAATAGAGGAAGGGGTGGTAATTTGGAACCCTACTTTGTTTTTTGAATATTTAAAAAAAACTTTTGGACTAATCATCTTGAAAAGTGACTTTGTGTACTTCAAAACTTATTAGCTTTTATATTAGGAACAAACAAACAAAATAAAACCACTCATTATAGTAAATAATTAGCTTTATTGACAAAATGAAAAAAACGTATTTTGAGTTTTGGTGCGGGTATTATGGAACCCGGGTTCCAAATTACAAGTATGAAACAAACTTAATTACAAAAATCACAAATATAATATTCTCTTTCACATTCTGAACAATCAACATGCGCCCACAATTCACAAGATTGACATTGAACCCAAATTTCGCCCTGTTGATTATTTGAGAAACATTCAGAACAAAACATACAATAAGCATCTTGCTTTTTGGGCTGAGCTAGTGCGGCATAATTTTCTGCCACCGCAGTGTGAACTGAAGAAACAGATGATATTGTAATATCCGAAGAGGTAGATTTTCGCCTGTTCGAGCGAGCTCTAGAAGGGTTTGGCATACCCTGCCTACCACTACGCCCCCGAGGTCTTTCGCGACCTTTTCCTCTCTGCGCTATCGATTTAATTGACTGTTCAAGTTAGTGTTTGTAGGGAAAGAAAGAAAGAAAGAAAGAAAAAACTTTTTATTAACAGAAAACATACCTACATAAGAATATGATCCTGTCAAACGGGAAACCACTCAGCTTGTGTTGAAACTGACCGAGATCAACTCCAATGCTGGTTTTCAGTGGTCACCGTAAAAAAAAAAAAAAAAAAAATAAAACTAAACCTAAAACTAAAACTAAAAAGGAGAAACGCCAGTGACAACTTATAATTACAAATAAAATAAAATAACTCATTTTACAATGTTTACATTTTCTTTTACTGCCTTATGTCACCCCGTCTCATTTCCATTCGGGACTCCGTGCTACCCGCATGTCCGAGCATAGCGGGAGCATAAGCAGGCATATAAACAACTAATATTTATATAAAGTTTACCCTTAACCAAATAATTGAATTGAATTATATAATTAAATAAAACAGTCGTGTGTAACAAAACAGAAAAAAAAAAAATATATATATATATATACAGGGTCAGTACATGTTATGTGTTTTAATGGAAACTGTTTAAATGGAATACGATTTCAAGGCCATATACAAAATATTATTTAAATCGGATTACTAGTTTAGTCTCTAGACAGTTCTAAAGTTTTAACTCAGCGACGCGCTCAGAAAACACGATGTATATTTTATAACAACGAATGCACCTAACTACTTGAAATATGAATGGAAAAAGATACACCGTTGCCGCTTTGACAAAATTAAATTATACAAGGTCACGGCTATGAATCAGATTAATAAATTCGTAACATAACAAGAAAGCAAAATAGGTACATAGCGTGCGCTTCACTTCTAGGTGTAAAAGAAATAGAAATAGGTCAAATATTGCTATTGCATCCTTGCAAGCGAAAGCGAGACACCAATAAAACAAAATCCTGTTAATTAGTGTGCCGATGCTTATCTCTCGGGATGCACGTTACGCAATTCGGAAGCGCACGCGCCACTTTATTGTCGTAATCTCGCGCCAAAGTATTTGTGTTAAGTATTTGTTGTTATTGTGATAGGACACCGAAATTAATAGTAGATTAGTGATAGTACATATTTATTTTATAGTGACAGGACACGAAACTATAAGTTTTTACTTAATATTAGTGTTATTTTTGTTGTTTTTTATGTTTTATAGTGACAGGACACGGACTTTAGTTTTTAATTGTGCTAAAACACTTAACTAGAGTTTAAGACAATGTCTCGCATTACGTACACCGCTTCAGAATACACGGACATGGTTTTAATGTACGGGGAATGCCACGGAAACGCGGCCTTAGCTTTACGAACATACCGAGAAAGGTATGGTGAGAGACGCATGTGCCCCAGTAACCCTCGCATTATAATGCTGGCAGTTCAAAGGTTAAGAGACAATAAATGCATTGTGCCGCAACACGAGGGAGTCCCATCACGACAAATACGCGCCTCGTTGGGGGAAAGAATTTTACAGTATTTCTCTGACAACCCGACATCGAGCCTTAGTAGAGTAGTATTTCCCCTAAAACTGTGGTTTTAAAACGGAATAAACGCAAACCTTATAAATATTGTAAAACAAAAGCGTTGTTGCCGAGGGACTTGCCAGTGCGTAATAATTATTGCGAATGGTTTCTTAATAAAATAAATAGTGAGGTCAATTTCGTTAGCAACAACCACAAATTTAATAACGAAAATAGAAAATAATATTGTCCGTCGGTACGAATTATGTGTACAAGAAAATGGCGGACAGATTGAACATTTAAAAATTTAAAGAATTAAATGGGCGGAAGTGTTTCTTGTGCTCGTATATTGTCAACTTTGAACTTATCTACCTACGGCGACTTATGCCGCCGCGCCGCGACCGACGTAAGCGCACCCGCTCGCGCTCGGGCGGGCGGGGCGGGCCGACACGGCCCTCGATAACTCGACGAGCGGCGTTGCCACTTTGATGACTATACCTAGAGGTCAGTGACAGTTATTTACCATTTACAGGCTGTTTGCATTTTATTTCGACTATTTAGCGATTTAATTTGTTCGAAATTTTTTTTTTCGTATTTTTCATAGCATTTATTTTTCTACTGGTTTGAAGTGTTTCTAAATAGGAATAATATACGTAGTTTCAATTAGTGCACACAGTCCGCATTTACCCTGTATATATATATATATATATATATATATATATATATAAGGAGTTCGACTCTATACTGCGGTCATTCAAATGGGAGGTTCGGTAAGTGTAACTCATCACATTCCGCATAAAAAAAAAATTCCCAAAAATAGTTTTTAAACATTTAAAATATTTAAATATTCGAGCTCCACTGTTCGTGCGCACGCATTACACTATCTAAGGCGCGCGCAGCACAACTTCGGTTTACACTTACCTCGTAATGAGTAAAAGTGGTCGAGTCCATAGCACCTACCAATACGCAATCCGTAGGTTGCATATAAGGTTTGATACTCATGTTTCGAGTCATCCATTTAGTGTATCGTACTTTAATTTTCTTTTACACAACAACCGCACTTAACTCACTGTATCACTTAACAAAACCTTTAAAAACATAAACACTTTTTGGTGGACACACGAGTGTAAACGCGCGCGAAAGATAATTTAACAAAATAGCTAGGCGGGTCACTGATCTCAGTCAGCTGTTAGGTCATTGACCTACGGTACCTACCTAATACGTCTAATTACCTCAGGTATGATTCGAATTTACCGTCACACTTGATCAGGCATCGGACTGGCAAAGTAATTGTAACAACATCTCGTAAATAAATTTAATTGAATTTATCCCAATAGTTACGTAAGTGTACGTATAGTTACGTAATTTCAAAAATTAATCACGTAACATTAAAATCAAAATGTGTCAAAACAATTTGGCGTGTTTAAAAATTAGAATCATCTCTGTTTACCAAAGTCATTTAATATTTCAGAAACAAACTGACGAGCGTATAAATAAGAATTATTAATAACTGTGTTGCGACATTTCGCTAACATAACATTTTTTAAAACCTCAAACAAGCCTACTTAAAAACAAAAAAAGAAAATTAATTCTTCTTCTAATAATTATTAAACAAGTACATAAATATCACACGCGATCACAATCACTAGACACTCAAAACTAAATAAAAACAGATCATCTGTCTATGGCATCACGAAGTATCCTCCGAAACAAATAAACAAAATAAATCAAATTAGATAACACCAATTGAATATTTTATTCACAATTTTTATCAAATCATAATTTTGATGTCATTTGTTATACCCACTATATTATTATTTTGCACGATATTTGTCATAGCCTATACGTGTTTATTAAAATAACATATTTTCACTATTTTCACGAATTTAAAGTCAATTAAAACATTACAAATCAACGACTTTGTCACAACAATTCGGCATGTTTAAAAATTTAAATAATCCCTATTTACAGTAATATCTCTTTTTAAAAAACTATTATGATTATTTGAGTTTATAAAATTAAATTAATAGAAATTAGACAATATGATAACAACGCGTATAATATTAAACAAGTGTTAAGTTCTAACCTAACCTACACACTTAACAAATGAAAAAAAAAAACAAAGCAATATCAACTTGTAGTTGCGCGAGCAATTCATTGTATCGCAATTTCTAAGGGCTAACGAAATACTAATAATTCTAATAACCACGCCGACGCGCGACGTGCGATCCCGGGACCTCTCTGTCCCACCCCCTGCACCCGGCCTAACGATGAAGGAGAAAGACTCTTGCGCAGCGGCGATGGCCGTACCGCCCGTACCCCGCTCCCCACTTCCCATATCTCTGTTATTTTTTTATACATGCCAAAACAGAACAATAAAATTATTTTTGTTTAGCAAATTAGAATAATATTACTAGCTACCTAAAACAGATTTTTTTAATCTGCATTCCACACTGCCGTATAAAATATGATTAATTTTCTTACTAAACTGTTTTATTTTCGTACTTTTATAATATTTCAACAGTAATACATTTATTTATAAATAATAAAATGACGATGTTTTATCGTTTTATTATTTAGCCGTATTATTGAACCGTGAAATAGCGCCATCGGACGTTTATAACATTGTTTTCATAATACTCATATTAGGTACATACAACAACATCAACACTAATATTTATTATTGTCGTGTATTAATCAAAAAAAAATTTCAAATTCAATTTTACTTATGGAATAACTTTAATTTACTAAAACACAATAAAACATTCTGATGAATGAAGTCTTAAAATTTTATAAAATACGTAAGTGCTTAAGTAGAAAAATTATTTGTCTTATAATAGATTCTTGTTATTATTAAAAAGTTGTAAATAATAATAATTAAAAACAAAATAATTTTAGTTCATAAAAAATTGTTACGTAAATTAAGTGTATTCAATCCTTATCTTTCTTTGAAGTTGTATTGTTAATAATATGTTATTACATTATTAGTAGATAATAATAAGTCAAATATCGACTTATTTTTTTAATTGCAAAAATCACGGCTAATAGTAGTGACCTTGAAACTTGAATTATTTTGATATTGTAAATTAATTCAATTCGAGACATTATAGTACCTACCTCTTTCCACGTTCAGTAACTAGTAAATGAAGTAGGTAATATTTTTTTTTAACAAACCTAACCCATAGTTCATTTAGTTTTCGCTGAAGTACGGTTTCATCATTTTTTATAAAGAAAGCTAATATGTGGTTGATGATAAGGGTTTAGTAACAAAAACAAACAATTTAGAATTCAATAACTAAAATAATACGTAAGTTGCAGAGGTCATGCGAAAAATAAGACTTCATAATATTGTGTAAACTAGCGAAGTTCAATAATATTAATGTACTAAGGTATTTTTAAATAATACTTTTGAAAAAACGAATTACATGTTTAACACTCCGCAGTACTACTGTTGAGTAATATTTTATTTATTTTTACGTAATACGTACTTCTGTATTTTATAATTATGTATTAAATATTTTTAAATAATGATAATTCGTTTTAAGTTATCAGTTTCGCCGCTAGCGCGGCCTTGTCCTTCGAGTCTTCGTTGAGTATCTTCGTCTCACTCCCACTTGCATTTCTCCTTGTTTTTTTAACTTTAGTTGCAAAAAACTTCCGGTATCTCCAGACGTTAGAAATTACGCGTGTTACATTTTTAGTTTCGAATGTGTAAAAACAGTGAATTAATGACAATAATTGTGTTATTAGAAGTACAAAAATGTTTAAACAATGATTACTGTGAAAGATATCGTAATAAATATGTTTAATAGATACTGTGAAAAATAGTTCAGTGTTATAAAAACATCTATTCACGTAAGGATACTTGGTGAGCTATTTTTTTTTTAAATAATATAAATATTTTGTGTACGTTTCAGATGTATAGTGATGACATACGTGTGACACCATTTTATTTTATTAGAAAAGTATTTCATTACTTTTTTTATTATTTGAATAGGCTTGTTTAAGGTATAAAAATTATGATTGTTATTTAAGATAGCTTATGAATAATTAGTTGTGATAGACTATAAATACAATAGTAGAACATTTTTAAATCTAATAATTATTAAAAAATAGTATTTTAATACTTAATTAGGTAAAGGATTATGTTGTTACTTGAAATATTTTCTTACTAATATTATAAACGTGAAATGTGTATGTATGTATCGATGTTTGTTATTCTATCACGCAAAAAGTACTAAATGGATTTTAATGAATCTTTACAATAATAAAGCTTCTACATCAAAATAACACATAGACTACCTATTCTATCTACTTTTATCAACGTACCACGCGAGTGTAGCAGGCGGAGGCTAGTATAATAATTATTATAAATAGAGATGAGTCCAATTTTTAAACACACCTGATTGTTGTGATACATAGTTTATTTATTTAAATGCTATGATCAATTTCTAATACCTGCCTTGACGTTATTCAGTTTTGTTATATGTTTTTATGAATTTCATTAAGTTAATTAACATGATGTCACAATTAATTTGCCAATCTCAAGCCTGGTGAAGTTTGACGGAAAATTCGAATCATACTTAGGTAAAGTTAAGTAATGTCGTAGTTGTACGTAGTTTGGTAGGTCCATACAGCTGACTTTTGTCAGTGACTTACCTAGTGATTTTGTTCGCTTATCTTTCGCACACAATTTGACTCGTGGTTTGTGTGTACACTCGAAAGTGTTCGTTTTCTATCTTAAATTGTACGATGAGACTCGAATACTTCGTGATGCCATAGACAGATGATCTGTTTTTATTTAGTTTTGAGTGTCTAGTGATTGTGATCGCGTGTGATATTTATGTACTTGTTTAATAATTATTAGAAGAAGGATTAATTTTCTTTTTTTGTTTTTAAGTAGGCTTGTTTAAGGTATTAAAAAATGTTATGTTAGCGAAATGTCGCAACACAGTTATTAATAATTCTTATTTATACGCTCGTCAGTTTGTTTCTGAAATATTAAATGACTTTGGTAAACAGAGATGATTCTAATTTTTAAACACGCCAAATTGTTTTGACACGTTTTGATTTTAATGTTACGTGATTAATTTTTGAAATCCTTCGCATGTAATATAATAAATTCAATTAAGTTTATTTACGAGATGTTGAAGAATTACTTTGCCAGTCGGAAGCCTGATCAAGTGTGACGGTAAATTCGAATCATACCTGAGGTAATTAGACGTATTAGTTAGGTACCGTAGGTCAATGACCTAACCACAGCTGACTGAGATCAGTGACCCGCCTAGCTATTTTGTTAAATTATCTTTCGCGCGCGTTTACACTCGTGTGTCCACCAGAAAGTGTTTATGTTTTTAAAGGTTTTGTTGAGTGATACAGTGAGTTAAATGCGGTTGTTGTGTAAAAGAAAATTAAAGTATTACGATACACTAAATGGATGACTCGAAACATAAGTATCAAACCTTATATGCAACTTACGGATTGCGTATTGGTAGGTGCTATGGACTCGACCACTTTTACTTATTACGAGGTAAGTGTAAACCGAAGTTGTACGGCGCGCGCCTTAGATAGTGTAATGCGTGCGCACGAACAGTGGAGCTCGAATATTTAAATATTTTAAATGTTTAAAAACTATTTTTGGGAATTTTTTTTTTATGCGGAATGTGTTGAGTTACACTTACTGAACCTCCCATTTGAATGACCGCAGTATAGAGTCGAACTCCTTATATATATATATATATATATATATATATATATATATATATATATATATATATATATATATATATATATATAACTATCAAAAAAGGTATTCGAGTGGTCAACAGCAACATAAAGGTAGGTGTTATTTACACATATTCCATATTTCAATAAAACATATATACATATATATAAAACTCCTATAAGAAATAATAAATGTGTGTATTATTTTTTTTTTTTTTTATTAAAGAGGGTATTTGTGGCATGTTATTTTCTTAATAAAAATTCAAATTTCATTCCTACTAATTACCAACCTTGCTCAAGGAACATAATATAGTATGAAGAAGTTATAATAATTGCTGCTGAAGTTCTAATAAATGTATTTTGTACCTATTTTTGAAAGTTTTTATTGTTGTTAGGTTCCGAAAAGGTGGGGGAATAGTGTTCCAGCAATTTGTGGCAGCATACTTGAAGCTTCCATGAAATGCCGCTGTGCTGTGAGAAGGCACGTATAATAAAGATTTGGAACCGCGAGTGTCATAAACTGAAATACGATCGTTAGGCCAGTTAAGCTTAGTATAAAGGTATGTAGGCATTTTATACTTAGCAATGCCAAATAAAAGTGTGGCAAAGTGCAACTGTCTTCTGTAATCCATTTTTAGTAATTTGGCATTATTTAAATATGGTGTGACATGAGACCTTGGTGGAATGTTAAAACAATAGCGAGCGCAGGCGTTTTGAACTCGTTGGATAATATTTTTGGTTCGAGCAAGAAGTCTAGGTCCCATTACGCTGTCAGCATAATTGAATTTTGATAGAACTAATGCCTCACATAGGTTAATACGTACACTAGTGCAAAGAAAACGTTGTAGGTGATAAAGTAGTTTAAGTCTATAGAAACAATTTTTAACAGTACCAAGAATGTGTTTTTCAAAGTGTAGACCTTCATCCATTAGCACACCCAGATTACGTGCTTCCCTAACTCTCTCGATTATAGTGTTGTTTATATTTATATTAATATTGTAATTGGATATTTTGTTTACTTGTGTACTTGTTCCTAAAATCATATACTTAGTTTTTAGCGGATTCAATTGCAAGCCATTGTCTTTGGACCACTTTGCTATATTGGATAAATCTTCATTTAATTTATCTACCGCGAACAACGTCTCTTTAGGATTAAACGATATATATAATTGTATATCATCGGCATACATGTGATACCGACAATTTTTTATGCTCTTTGTTATATCGGCACAATATAATAGAAACAATAAAGGCCCTAATATAGAGCCTTGAGGGACTCCCCTAGCAATTTGACTGTACTTTGAAACTAATTTTGTACCATCTTCATTTGTAACTTCTACCATCTGACTTCTATCGTTCAAATAACTATCAAACCACTTAATTGACTCCTGGGTAAATCCATAATAATTTAGTTTCGCTAATAGTAATGTCAAGTCTATTGTGTCAAATGCTCTCGAATAGTCAAGTAATAATAAAATTGTACCTTCTCCCTTGTCCTGTGCACTTAAAATATTATCAACAACATCAATTAATGCTGTTGTTGTACTCCTTTTCTTTCTAAAACCTGACTGTGCACTAGGTAATATGTCATTAGTTTCTACGTATTCCAATAGCTGTGAATAGACGACTTTTTCCAAAATTTTAGAAAGACAAGGGAGTATGCTAACAGGTCTAAGATCTTTAAACTCCATTGGATTTTCTATCTTAGGAATGGGTTTAATAATAGAGTTTTTCCACACAGTCGGGAAACTACTGGTCTCAATAGACGTGTTCACAATTAGAATAATCGAGTCAATTACATAACCAATACTAGATTTCAACATTTGTAAAGATATCCCATCGGATCCTATGGCATTTGACTTCAGGCTGCGAAATGTATTTATTACAGTAATTTTGTCTACTGTTTTTAAACTAAAGCTATATAGACCAAACTTGTTTGATTTATAATAATCAATGTTCATAGAAGAGCCACCACAATATCCTGGAATATTCAAAAAATGTTCATTAATTTTATTAGGATTATTTAAGTTATGCGGTAAATAATAATCTTTTTTATTTCTATAATTAATATTTTGTTTTAAATGTTTCCAGAGTCGAACGGGATCTTTAGTGTTATTATTAATATGAGTTGTATAATATGTAGTCTTTTCTTTTATCAAAGCATATTCTATTGCAGCTTTAAGTTTTTTATAATAGTCAATATGTTTGTCAAGTTTTGTTTGTCGTGCTCTTATATGCGCAGCATCTCGTGTTCTCATCATGCTTTTTATATTGTATGTGATCCAAGGATATTGCGTCTCCTTTAGGAAACCTACTTTTAATGGTGCTACTACATCAAAAACTGCAAGTAAATATTTTGTAAATTCAGTAACCATATCATGCACACTACTATGAAATTTAAGCATTTCCCAGTTTACCGTGCTTAAATAAAAGTAAAGTTCTTCAGTATCTATATCCTTCATTAATCTATATATTTTGAGTCTAGATTTTGGTTTAAATTTCGGTATATTTGCTTCACAAGTAATAAATGCGTGGCTACTGAGATCATTTATGAAGTCCACCTCGATTTGACGGACGGGAATATTCGTACAAACAACATCTAAAAGCGTTTCACTATGGCTAGTAAAATGAGTCAGTTCATTTACTGTTTGACTTAAATTAGTAACAGTCAAAAAATCATTGAGTAATTTAGTGCTACTACAATTTTTATTAAGATAATCAATGTTGAAATCGCCTACTAACACGATATAATCATGATGTGAAAATGACCCATACGTTTCAGTCAGAGCGTCTAAAAAGGTACGAACGTTAAGCCATGGTGGTCGGTACGCAGTTCCGATTATTATAACTTTACCATTAATGCTAATACTAAGCCACATCTGTTCAACCGTCGATACTTCAGGGTGAGCTATGATTCTTACCGATATATCTCGCCTTATATAAAATCCTACCCCTCCACCTCGGGTGCGGACGTGAACAGGTCTTGGTTTATGTCTTAAACGGTAACCAGGTACAGATGGTGCTCGACCTGACTCCCCATCTCTTAACCATGTCTCATTTACGGCCATAATATCAACCTGGTGGCGACTCATAGCTATTTGGAATTCATCGTGACGATTGCCCAGAGAACCTGGATTAAGAAATCCAATTTTTAAACGACGTCGTCCTAGCTCTTTGTCCATAATCGTAAGTGTCTGATAAATTTAGAATAGTATTTAAAAAAAAAATCGTATAAATATATAATATATTAACATATTTATTTTTAATATATATATATATATATAACATAATATACTGGTACCTAATACATGATACAATATCCCATAAATATATTTTATTGAACAAGTACACCAAATAAACACATTAAGATAAAAAAACAAAATATATATAAATATAATAATATATGCACAGTATAACAATCTGAAATTTAACATGTGTGCACTTATTAAAAAAAAAAAAACTATTATTTCTAAAATACAATTGTTAATATTGCATTTGTACCGTACTGCTAACTTAAGAATGTGATAAAACGTATTTACTCGTATTATATTATCCAACGCATAACAAACCATCCGGCTACCTTCATAGGATAACTTTATATATAGTATTTTACTCTGTATCTCCATTAAATATTTGTACATTGAGCTAAATAATAAATTGACAGATAGACCATTTATAAATGAAAAACAAAGCACACGAGTATCATCAAAATCATACAATAAATAAGATACCGTCCGGTACTGTTTACAAATTAGACGATTAGGCATCATACAACACACTTTCCAATGCAATAAACAGTAGGCAATATGTAACAATTTAAAATTAATTATAAGCAAATTAAAAATAAATATTCTATAACTACAGAACTGGTGAAAGTATATTTTTTTAAACTTATATGTACATATCGTCCCTTAGCTAACAACACCGCTCAAGTCGAAAATTGGCTGTTTTTACATTTGAATGCCATTGGATAAAGCTGCGTATTGCGCGTCGAACCATTGGTCTCATGAAATAGATTTCAATAAATCAGAAGCTGTAATTCAAAAAATAGTAACAGCGCTCAAGTCGGTTGGCGTCGCAACACCGCACAAGTCGTTAGTTTGTCATACTTTTCGCGCGAAAATACTTCGCGCTCCGTGATTATTCCATTTTTATGTGAATTTTATCGCTGAAAGGTCTATGCAAGAAGTTTTAATAGAAGATTAATAGGTAAGCTATAGAATAAAGTAATGTTCATTGATTCACGCGTATTAATTTAGAAATAAATGATACAAGAATATCTTCACTTACTTAGGCGGTGTTTAGGACTGATGTCAAAACATAAACGGCGTAAACAAAGTCGCAAAGAAGATAAAAAAAGAATTAAACTAGGTTAGTAGTATGGGTTTGTTTTGAGGTCCGCATTTATTTTTTTTTGATATTTATGTTTTAAATGCAATAATTCCTACTATTTGTTTTAGATTTTAATCAAAAAGACTAGTTCTTCTGACACCAAAGAATGCAGTTTTCCTACTAAATATGAAACTATTGCAACACCAATAAATGATCAAAACTTCGGGGAGTTCATAAAAAGTATTATAAGTAGCCAGGATAATGTGAACACAATATTCGACCAGAACATAGACTTGGATAATATTGAAAACATTAACATTCACAATTTACAAGTTGTAGAAAAAGTTGGTAACGACTTCTTTGATTTGCAATATAATATGTTATATTATACCACCCGAATGGTATTATATAACATATAACATTAATTGCCATTCTTTTTATGATAACCTTCCGTACAACGTTTGGATATGAAACTTCAGTGGAACTCCCATTTGTTATCTCTTACGGGAAGACTCAGCTTCGCATCGTACGCGGTTAGAAAAGTTCGTCAACTAAACGATGTTGATACAGCTCGATTAATATATTTTGGTTATTTTCATAGTATCATGTCTTATGGATTGATGCTATGGCGTAGTGCTACAGATATTCATACTGTATTTATCTTACAAAAAAGAGCTGTTCGTGGTATTTATAATCTAGGAGCTCGAGACTCCCTTCGGGATATTTTTAGTAAAATAGGTATACTTACTGTTGCGTCACAGTACATTTATAACAATATAGTTTACATTCACAAAAATATTCATTCTTTTGAAAGAAATAGAGATAAACATAATATTAACACGAGAAAGAAAGATAAACTTATAACACCTTGTTTTCGACTTCACAAAGTAAATGTTTCCTTTCTGGGGCAAGGTATTCGTTTTTATAATAAAATACTACAGAAATGTTTGCAGTTTTCGATGAATAGATTTAAATCATATGTTAAAAAGTCACTAATAGCTAAAGCATATTACTCTATACAAGATTACGTTGACGATAAAGATGCGTGGGCTTAGTATATGCTGAATTTCGTACAGGATAAATAATCAATTTGTAATCATAAACTGTGTTGTATTGACAATATTTTAAAAGAGTAACTATTGAGTTTCTTGCCGGTTCTTTTCGGTAGAATCTACGTTCCGAACCTGTGGTAGCTTCATTATTGATGTAATTTTTTTTATTTTTTCGTGTATTGACGACTCAGAAGTGCTCGTGAGAGCCTACTTGAATAAAGTATTTTTTGATTTTGACAGCAATCACTAAAGACTGCAACTAAACTAAAGACTAGAGATATCGAGTATTCTTTATTATTTATATTATTTTATTAATACTATTATATCTTATTACTTTTGGATTAACATTTAAAATATTTACGTAAAAAAAAATATTATTTTATTTACGTTCTAACTAGAGGTGTGTGTTACCAAATAACTTCAAGCAATTGATCTCAACAATGTGATTCTTAAGATTTAAGTTTTAGATACCTGTGTTATAAAGAACGTTAATTTTCTTTAAATATTTCTCAATAAACGCTTTTATTTGCAAATCATTTTTAATACCATAATCCCTAACATTTCCACAAACAACACCGCCTAAATCTAATAAAATATCAGTCAACACCGCTCAAGTCATAAAATAAAAGTTAAAATAAAAAAAATCGACGAAATAAGTATAAATAATTATTTCTTAACCGCTAACTAGAATATGTATTAAGTAGCAATAGAACAAAACCACAGATATTTTAAAATAGACAGTTTTTTTTGTCTCCTGTAAAGTTGGTAATAATGACTTAAGCGGTGTTGTAAGCTAAGGGACGATATGTTATTAAACTTTCCTAATTCATAAAAAAATAAAAACAAAAATGAATTGGTAAGTAATAAAAATGTTATCAAATAGTACAAACTCCAAAAAACTTTTGAATGTCTGATTCCCTGCGTATTCGGTGTACCTCTGTGTCAACATTCCGACGAGCATAGATTCGTCCACCTTTAGTCCATACGAAACGCCATCCTTTTACGCGCCCCTCCTCTCTTGTTTTATAAAATAGGTAACGATTCGTAGGTGTGAGACGTTCGTTGAGATAAAGTCGTCGCGGGCCGCCTTCAATGATGTCGGTCGAATCGATGGAGCGGCGTACGCGCGCCCCTCGCAGCAGATCGTCCCGCAGCGCCCTTCGCGTCAAACGAACGGCAATAGGTCGCGGCCGATCTCGTCCATTGTTAACGGAGTGGCGCGGGCCGGATCGCTCAGCGCTGACTATATCATTTTCATTTAAATTAACACCGATTTTTTTTGCTACCTGCAGCACAATATGAACAGTATTTTCACCTGATTTTTCCTCCACACAGGCTAACTCAAGGTCGTTAAGAAGATGTTCTTGTTCTCTTTCATTGAGCTCATTTCGTAACAGAGTGATAGTTTCCGATACGTCCAAAGACTGATCCCTTTGTCCATCTTTGTTTTCGAGAACGTGTAGCCTATTTTCAATTAAATACATGCGGTTACCGTAGTCGGCTACAGTAGTGTTTAACCGGGCTATTTCTTCTCTAAACAACGCCATCTCTTGTCGCATAGCGGAAATTTTATGTCGTAACAATCGGAATTCTTTGACAATAGTAATTGTGACACTTTCTTCGCCAAGGTTTGAATCGCTGAAAGTGTCCTCCGTGTCTTCCATACAGCCCTGAGCCACACTGGCCTCTTTCACAGGCGGGCACATTTTTGTTGCACCTATTTTCTTTATTTTACAGCCCTGACATAACCACTTAGGAGGTATTCGACTGTCTGGGCTAATATGCGCACACCAACGATGAAATATAGAAGAGCATTTCACACACTTTGCACCCTCGGGGGGCGATAAAAATTTTCCACAATGATTACATTTATTAACCATATTTATATGTATTTATACAAAAACTGTTTATATTTTTAAGTATTTCTACGATTTGTCAGAAGATGGCGCCACTAGATAGATATCTTTCGTTTAAAATACTCATTCCAACCAATTTACTATTGTTTCAATGTAATTACTTTTACAGAACTTTTATATCGTAATTCACTGTATATGTAAGAAAAGTCAAAGAAGTTTTTATCAGTTTTAAACTCACTGTATTTATATTTCTTCCTTGTAGGGTATATTAAAACAAACACAGCTGATCGAAATTTCTTTGTCCATATTATTTCACTGTATACAGGGTCAATGCGGACTGTGTGTACTAATTGAAACTACGTATATTATTCCTATTTAGAAACACTTCAAACCAGTAGAAAAATAAATGCTATGAAAAATACGAAAAAAAAGTTTTCGAACAAATTAAATCGCTAAATAGTCGAAATAAAATGCAAACAGCCTGTAAGTGGTAAATAACTGTCACTGACCTCTAGGTATAGTCATCAAAGTGGCAACGCCGCTCGAGTTATCGAGCGCCGTGTCGCCCCGCCCCGCCCGCCCGAGCGCGAGCGGGTGCGCTTACGTCGGTCGCGGCGCGGCAGCATAAGTCGCCGTAGGTAGATAAGTTGACGATATACGAGCACAGGAAACACTTCCACCCATTTAATTCTTTAAATTTTTAAATGTTTAATCTGTCCGCCATTTTCTTGTACACATAATTCGTACCGACGGACAATATTATTTTCTATTTTCGTTATTAAATTTGTGGTTGTTGCTAACGAAATTGACCTCACTATTTATTTTATTTAGAATCTATACGCTATAACTATAATGCGAGGGTTACTGGGGCACTTGCGTCTTTCACCATACCTTTCTCGGTATGTTCGTAAAGCTAAGGCCGCGTTTCCGTGGCATTCCCCGTACATTAAAACCATGTCCGTGTATTCTGAAGCGGTGTACGTAAGGCGAGGCATTGTCTTAAACTCTAGTTAAGTGTTTTAGCACAATTAAAAACTAAAATCCGTGTCCTGTCACTATAAAACATAAAAAACAACAAAAATAACACTAATATTAAGTAAAAATTTATAGTTTCGTGTCCTGTCACTATAAAATAAATATGTACTATCACTAATCTACTATTAATTTCGGTGTCCTATCACAATAAAAACAAATACTTAACACAAATACTTTGGCGCGAGATTACGACAAAAAAGAGGCGCGTGCGCTTCCGAATTGCGTAACGTGCATCCCGAGAGATAAGCATCGGCACACTAATTAACAGGATTTTGTTTTATTGGTGTCTCGCTTTCGTCTGCAAGGATGCAATAGCAATATTTGACCTATTTCTATTTCTTTTACACCTAGAAGTGAAGCGCACGCTATGTACCTATTTTGCTTTCTTGTTATGTTACGAATTTATTAATCTGATACATAGCCGTGACCTTGTATAATTTAATTTTGTCAAAGCGGCAACGGTGTATCTTTTTCCATTCATATTTCAAGTAGTTAGGTGCATTCGTTGTTATAAAATATACATCGTGTTTTCTGAGCACGTCGCTGAGTTAAAACTTTAGAACTGTCTAGAGACTAAACTAGTAATCCGATTTAAATAATATTTTGTATATGGCCTTGAAATCGTATTCCATTTAAACAGTTTCAATTAAAACACATAACATGTACTGACCCTGTATATGTTTTACGATAGTGTTTATTATTAATATATATTTTTGTAAGCACTTTGTTAATGTTTTAATAAATTTTTTTATCACAATAATTGTTTTATTTACATAATATACTTAAAACATAACTCAATCAGCTGTCACTGACGTGACTCCACACACACACCTTCCAGGGAGATCCAGTCAGCAAAGTAGCCGCAGATGACTTGCGGCCTCTGGTAGATTTTTTCTTTTTTGGTGTTGGTACTGGTAAAATATCTCCAGGAAGAACAACAGGATTGCTACCAATCGCTTGCAGGGTAGTTTGATTTGTCTGGCCACTAGGGCCTGGTTGAGGTTCTAGCTGCGGTAATTCAACGGCAACATGAGTGCTCGTAGACGACAAATGAAGGTCATCATCAGCAGCTTGAGGTTGAAGAGCGGTCGCATCACTTCCATCTGAACATGCTATGTAGTCGGCTTCAGTAAATACACTTCTATTCAATGAATAAATGCCAGTTACTCTGAACCCATTCACAGCAATAGTTCCTGTTTGGCACCTGAGATAGGCACGTCCCAGCAATTCAGCTATTTCGTATGGAGTCAACATTCGGTTGGATGTGAGTAACCACTGTCTAATTTCCTCACTGTAGTAGGTTTTCAAGGGACCCATGAAAGACCTGTCAAGAGGTTGCATCTTGTGCGTTGAATGTGGAGGTAAACTAATAATTGTGACATTATTAGCTCTAGCTGCCATCAACACGTCTAAGTTGCGTGTGTGCGAATAATGACCATCAAGAATCAAAAGCACAGGTGAAGCTTCAGTTGGGTGAGTCTTTTCAATGAAATGATTGAACCAGTCCGTAAACAGGTTTGCCTGAATCCATCCTGATGGGTGGCATCTTCCTATAGAACCTGGCGGAGCTCCTTTCATTAATATTTGCGTCATGTTTTTGCGGGGAAATATCAGCAATGGTGGAATAAATATGCCGCTGGCGCTCATTGCTGATACCACTGTCATTAGTGATCCACGTTCAGCCGCAGTTATGCTACCTACTTGTCTTTTCCCTCGCAGGCCAATAACTTTTACCATTTTACTCTGTACGCTTGATAGCCCGGTTTCGTCAACGTTGAAAATTCTCTCTGGAGGAAAATTATGTTTTTGGAATTCTTGCTCAAGGATGTCAAAGAACTTTTCCACTGCTTCTTTATTGAAACCTTGCGACCGAGCATTCGAGGTTCCTGTTGGTGATCGAATAGAAAGTTTATCTTTGTGGCGTAATAAGAAATGGTCAAGCCATGCTCGCCCTGCTATGTTATCTCTAAACGGGTGTTCGATATTATTTTTTATAGCCAACTGATAGGCCATTTTCCGAACATCTTGACGGGTGAATCTTAATGAGAAGGTATGACACAAGGTTTTCTTCAAGTTGAGATGGCAAGACAGGTTTTCTTCCTATAGTAGTTTTTACAACTTCTTCGGGAGGCTAGTCACTGTGCACAAACCTTTGCAGAGTAGTTTTTGGAACATTATAAAGCCTAACCGCCTTTTTTAAACCCATTTTCTTTTCTCTTACTGCTTTTACAGCTTCAATCATATTATTCGTGGTCCACTGTTTTCTTTTTGTTTTCAGATTTGCCGAGAATTGAGCTCTAGGCATGACTGGAATCAAAACAAAAAGATGTTAAATATATTGCGGGTAATTTGGAACCCGGTTCCATACTACCCGCACCTATGGGGTTCCAAATTCAAAATTTTACTAAATTAAAAAAATAAGCAAGAAAATCACAGCTAGTTAAAAGATACATTAAAACTTACCTTCGATAATCTGACTTAGTGTGTATGGACTCCCTATAACACGCACTCAATTTGTTTTAAACTAAAACAAAAACTTTTTACAGTTTTTCCAATGGAGAGAAAAAAAAACATTTAAGTTTGATGTGAAATGTCAGATGTGTGTGACAGATCAAATTCGATGCAAAATTGGCGCTAGTGGTAGCAAATACGCTCTATGGTACCAGTACAACGTAGTTACATAGTTTTTTGATAGATGTCACTGCCCGTTTCTGAGATACTAAGGGGTTCCAAAATAACAACAGGTACCAAATTACCACCCCTTCCTCTAATATAAAAAATAAATTCCATGTTATTGACATTAATAATATTATTAATTATAATTATATTTCATTGACATGTGATAGGTTAAACCTATCTAACTTTTACAAACGACAGATAGCAAAGTCGCTATCATATTATTTAAGTTTTAACTCAGCCAAGCACTTGGCTACCCCGACCACTGCTTCTATTGAGCAGGCTATTACTTTGACATGTTATAAAACATTGGAATCCGTTCCAAGTAATTTAAATTAAATAGTGTGACAACAGAGGATATCTCTTGCTGTGTATACTTAGAAAATAATTATAATATCAATAATAACATCTTATCAATTAATGTATGTGATAAAAAATAAACAAAAATAATGAAATTGTAAACCTGGTGCACCAAAACTTGCAAGGATTACCCGGTAAAGAATTAGAATTGGAGTTATTTATGAAATATGAAAATATTCATATTTTGTGTATTACAGAGCATTGGCTCCGCAAATATGAATTCATATTTAACTTCCATGGTCACCAGGTGGCTAGTGCGTTTAGCAGAGAAAAAGCGAAATGCGGTGGCTCGCTGATTCTTATAAGTAACAAATTTAAATTTTAGGAACGTAAGGATATAGTGAGCTTCTCTGTTGAGCGTACTATTGAGATAGCCTGTGCTGAGCTTGAGCGCGTTATTGTTGTAAGCATATACAGTCCCCCAGATGCGTTATATGAATTATTCGAAAATGTATTAGAAAAATTATTATTAAAATTATCTGAGTCTAATAAATATATTATGATATGTGGTGACTTCAATATTAATTTATTAGAACATTCCACCATAACTATTAGATTTAGATCCTTGTTAAATTCATATAACTTAACTAACTTATTCTTAGAGCCAACAAGAGTTACTTCTACCTCAGCCAAGTGTATTGACAATATATTTTCTAATTTTAAACCAATATCAAATTCAATTATAACTAAGTTGAGTTCAGACCACTTTGGCCAGTTTGTTTCTTTTAATTTAGAGACTATTAGGAACACTAATAATAAAAAGTTTGAGTTTGTTCCTGTTACCACTAATCGAATGGAGAAGTTTAGAAGTAACATTATAGCAAAACTCACTAATTTTACTTTTAATAATAAAAATAAAAACCCAAATATTTTATATAATACATTTTTAAATTAATAAAAACTGAGTTTAGTGCTGTATTTACTTCTAAATCAGTCAATTCAGGAGGTTTCTTGTCATTTAATGATTGGGCAACCGTTGGTATTCATAAGAGTAGGCAAAGATTGTATGATCTTTATAGTGAAAGATCATATAATCACAGTAAACCATTCCTCACATATGTTCGTAGCTACTCTAAACTTTTTAAGCAAGTTTGTTATGTGGCAAAGTCCTTATATATTAAAAAAAAACTTATAGGTGCTCCAGATAAAATAAAAATGACATGGAATATTGTAAATTGGGAAACTGGAAAAGTAAAGGATCGCAACTTCGACTACAATCTCAATGTTGATAATCACAATATTAATTCAGACCAGGAGGTTGCGACTGCCTTTGAAAATTTCTTTTCAAACATTCCAGTTTCTACAACGAACTCCTTAATCTCCTCAACCAGCGTTGCTGAATCATTATTAAAAGAAAACGTTGATAGTTGTAACATAAATTTTAATTTTACTCTTGTAAACCCCAAAGATAAAAGATAAAGAATAAAGACGTTTAAATCATTAGACATAAAGAAAACTGCCGATCTTTGGGGTATGTCAGTAAAAGTAGTGAATTCTATAATTGACACGATTGCACCTCATCTTACAATTATATTTAACAAATGCGTTGAATATGGCGTGTTTCCTGACCTGATGAAACATAGTAAAATTATACCTATATTTAAATCGGGAAGAACTTCAGACCCTAATAACTTTAGGCCAATTTCTGTACTGCCAACTCTTAGTAAAATTTTTGAAAAAATCATACTTAACCAAATGTTGTCTCATTTTACTAATAACAAGCTACTACATGACAAACAATTTGGTTTTACTAAGGGTCGGTCGACAACAGATGCAGGTGTTGAACTAATTAAGAATATATTTGAGGCCTGGGAGGAGTCACATAATGCTCTTGGTATTTTTTGTGACTTATCTAAGGCCTTCGATTGTGTTCAACACTCAACACTGGTCAGCAAACTACGCCATTATGGTATCAGAAGAACCGCACTCGACCTTCTAATGTCATATTTAAGTAAAAGAATTCAAAAGGTCGACGTCAATGGCAAGAGATCTCCTGGGGCTAAACTAAATATGGGAGTCCCTCAAGGTTCTATTCTTGGGCCATTTCTTTTCCTCATCTACATAAATGATCTGCCCTATCTTATAGAAAAGAAACATAAGATTGTATTAGAGCTAAGATTCTTTAAATCGGACAAACAATTATAAGATAAAATTGTTTAACTCGAACAAACAATTTTTTGCTGCTACCCAAACCGTATAAAAGGGCGATAACAGTTGTTTGGGGGCACATTCTCTTGTCGACAGTCCGAGAGGTCGGATCGCTGGTCACGTGAGCCCTTTAATTACTTACTTTTGTTTACGTTTATTCCTAATATCGAATTGCTGTGTGTTTTTGTTAAAGTGTTGATTGATATTTTTGTTTCCTTAAATAAATTGTAAGAAATAGAAATACAGAGTGTTTGTCATATTTGTTATTTTTTTTATCTTTAACCACTTCTGATCCTTACATCAGAAGTGGGATAAAGAACACCAACGCTGCCCACTTTTTAAAGGAAACAAAATATCAACCTCCACAATCGTATTTTTGTTTGTTTTTCTTTAAAGTCACATTTTTTTGTGTTTCTAAAATGGTACGTAGTAGTACTCGGTTTCGTTCGCGAAGTGGCTCGCGTGACCGAAGTCGACACCGTCCTCGTTAAAATTCGCGTACTCGTACGAAGCGATACTCGCGCAAACACTCCCGTTCTCGTGGTAGAACCCGTCGTTATTCGTGTAGTTCGAGCGATAGTACTAGATCATCTCAAAGTAAAGTTCGCCATAATTCACGACATTGCCGTCGCGGTCAACGTTCAGATTCACATTTACGTCATCAACGCTATTCTAAAAGACTATCGCGGCATTCGTTAAGTAACTCTCAGGATAGTAGACGTCGCGAATTTAGAGAACGCACTAACTTTACTCGAACTCCTAGTCCGCCCACAAACAAACATTTGCAACCAAATAATACGGAAACAGTTCCTACCTGTTCTAACACCACACCACACACGTCCATATGTAACATCGCGTCTAATCGGAATAGCTCTAATACAGTCAATTCTCTTCATCAACATACGTGTCCAGAATCGGCTGGTCGGTGCTCCGAAGCATCTTTGCTTGCCCAAACTTTAATAGAAACTCTCAAATCTACTCAACTCATAAGATCACAAAATTATTTTGTGTATAATTTTGACCACTCTATAAATAACATCGAAGTGTGGTGCGAAGAAGTTGAACGTGCCAGAGACGCTAATGGATGGACCGATAGCGAATGTTTATCGCGAGTAACTTCATGTTTAAAAGGAGACGCTAGATTGTGGCTTAGCGAATGGGTGACCAACGACCGAAGTTGGTCTAATTTCAAGCGCGAATTTAAACCACTTTGCCCTACAAAATTAGATTACGCTAATATCCTTTACGATGCAATGAATATGACATCCGATAAATATCAAACTTACGCTGAATATGCACGTCGTACTCTTTTACGTTTACGAATAGTTCAGGGACTTAGTGACGAATTGAGGACACTTATTGTTATTCGGGGTATCGATAGCCCTCAGGTTCGTGCAGCCGCTGCAAACGCGAATTTAACCCCAGACAACCTCTTTTCCTTTCTCTCTATTTACACTAAGCCAAATAAAGACAAGCCTAAGTTCCCTTCGAAGAAACCCCAATTACAAAAGCGTGGATATACTTCAAACATTAATTGTTTTGTGTGTGGCCAACGAGGTCACTTAAGTCGAAATTGTTCAAAAAAATTAAAGTCTACAACTAGTTCGTCGGTTCAACGCAATACTAATATTTGTAATTTTTGTAAGATACCGGGACACAACGAAGATGTCTGTTTCGCGAAAACACGTTCAGAACCGCGTAATTACCGTAATGTTAATCTCTGCTCCGATCGATCTAGCTCGGATGTACAAAACCGCGACATAACAACCGCTGTGGTAGAAGGTATTCCCATGGATGTTCTCATAGATAGTGGTGCTCTAAATGTCTCATTAATTTCTTCCGATGTTCTTAAGTACATTCCATGTCAACAAAAAACAACTCGTTGTATACTAAAAGGTATAAGCGACACCGAAATAGTTGCCACTTCGTTTGTTACGGTCACAGTTGAATTTAAAGACATTAGCATTGAAGTTTTTTTTTTTTATTTATTTCTCAAATAATAACATTGTTAGAAAATGATACAAAATCGCCAAACTGTAAAACAGTTTGTTGGCGAAAGAGGCGCTCTTACTATTAATATATTATGTTATTTTCTTAACTAATTATAATAATGAAATAATGTATGTGTATGTGTACATACCCATACACACACCCACACATACATATATACATATACATACACATACACACACAGACACACACATATGTATTTTAATCTTAAACTAAGTTAATCATAATTATGTATCTAATCTATTTATTCATTTCAAATTTTCTAACAATTTACATTTTAGTTTTTTTCTCAGGGATGCTTTGCTTATATCTTCCGTTATGTTCCTTATCATATCTATCTTATTATATATGACCGGTGTCAGTATTGTCTTGTCCGTTTCCCATAGTAGTTTGTTATGGTAGGAATTACATATTTTCCCTGCTTGACCTGTTTAGTGTAATATTTGTGTGTTCTTATATCTTTGTATTTATTTGTATTATATTGCTCTAAGGCGATAAGATATTCTACTTTTACATGTACAGGGAGTATTTTACAGAGGTTAAATAATTTGTCGTATTGTGGTTTACATTTTAATTTTGTTTTTTCTGTAACTAGATACTTTATCAACCTTATTTGTAATTGCTTTATACGATCCAGGTATGTTTTGAATGTCAGGCCATAACTGCTTAAACCATAATTAATTAATGAGTCAGCAAGTGCATAATATAACATGAACATAATTTTCTTATTTATTATTCCACTAAGGTGAAAGAATTTACCCAGAACCGACTGTAACTTACTACAGACATCATTTACTTGTAACTTCCAATTAAAATGACAATCTACTATTAGGCCTAAATATCGGTAATGATCTACTGTTTGTATACTTTCACACAGGCAGCCATCTTTATTGTTGTGCAAACACTCGTACGTATGTCCAGTTATCTTTATGTTTAACCTATCTTGCTTAGCGTAATTACTGTAGGGTGAACATATTTGTATAGATTTTGTTTTTGAATGATTTATGATGATGCCATTATCATATGCCCACTTAATAATATTATCAAAATCTCTTTGTAAGTAAGATTGAGCAACATTCGAATCTTTACACGAATATAATACGCACATATCGTCTGCGTACATAAATGCTTTGCAGTACTTTATTACATTTACTACAGATTTCACATGCATTATGTAGCCGACTGGACCGAATACGGATCCAGTCGGTACTGCGAGTTTAACGCTTACCTCGTCACCAGTTGTTCCATCGATCGACGTGCAGAGGGACCTATTCTCTAGGTAGCATTTAAACCATCGGTTGATCGGGCCCCTAATACCACACTCCTGCATGGCTTGCAGTAATACGTCGTGCTCCAAGGTGTCAAATGCCTTTTTATAATCAATAAATATAGCAGCCACGAATTTACCCTCGTTAAGACTGTTGTTGACGTACTCGGTGAACTGCGCGAGCGCCGAGTCGGTGCTGCGCCCTCGACGGAATCCGTGCTGTGCATCCGATATTATATTATGTGCCTCTAGGAAATTACCTATTTGGTCAACTATTATCTTTTCTACAATTTTATTTATTACTGATAATATCGCGATCGGCCTATAATTACTATAATCTAAGAGATTTTCCTGTTTATAAATAGGTCGTATTACCGATTTTTTTAGGATATCCGGGTAAACTCCTTCACTTACACACATATTTACAAATTTAGCTATTTTCAGACTTATTTCCTTATTTACAGTCTTTATATCTTGTACTCTAATCATATCTAACCCAGGCGCTTTATTATTATTTAATTTATTAATATATTTTTCTACTGTATAAGCATCAACTTTCTTAAAATAAAAGGACACGTTACTCGGTGTTACATAGGAACTTCTTACTAAAAAGTAATTATCACAATTATGTTTTATTTTTTCTATTTCACCCGTAAATGTTTCAGAAAACTTGTTACAAATATTAAATATACTATCAGTTTTAATTAAGTATTTTATAATTACATCGTCCAGTCTCGTTTTCTGTTTACCTGTCCACGTATTTAAAATTGACCAAATTTTCCTAAAATCATTATAACATTTCTCTATTTCTTTCTGTCTGTTTCTATTCTTAGCAATATTCACTAATTTATTTATTTTATTTCTGTATCGCGTATATATTAATCTATTATTCATATTATTAGGCGCCGATTTCCAAGCTCTGAACAGAGAATCCCGATATTCTAATTTTTCCCCAAGATCACTATTAACCCACGGTTGAGTAATTCTTTTTCCTTTAGATATTATAAGCATTTTACTTTTCTCGTAAATATCAGCAAAGACTTGATATAATTTTTCATACAGTAATAGGGGGCAACTTATTTCTAATAATGCCGTCCATTTAACACACTTTAAACAATCACTTACAATTTTTTCGTTTAAAATAGTTTGTAATTTATTATTACTATTATTTACATGTACATTCCTCGCCTCAGTCAAGCTATTGGATGGAATACTTTTCAGTGTACTATTTAATTCTGCGATAAAATTTAATTTATTTTTGTTTGGTGGTCTGTATATAGCCAATATATGCATAATATTTTTCCCGTTTCTCAATTTTCCATGAATTATTTCTGTTGTATTGTATCGTAGTCTTGGTGTTACCGTAGTGTATTGCAAATCATCTCTTACGTAAACTAGTATCCCACCTCCTCTCCTCTTTTCTCTAGTATTAGGATATACCAAATATCCCGGAATCATATATAAGGATACTTCTTCATTCAAAGGAAAAACGGAACCCTTATAGGATCACTTTGTTGTCCGTCTGTCTGTCTGTCTGTCTGTCGGGATGTCAACCCTTTTTTCTCAGAAATGCATAGACGTATCATGTTGAAATTAATATCATATACTCAAGTCTACGATGACATGCGGCCGTGAAAATATTAAAGTTCTAAGTCAACGCAATCAAAAGATAATGGAAAATATGTCGTATATTTTGACCATTTTAGCGTTTTCGCAAGGGAATCAAAACCTATAGGGTACTTCCTATTGACCTAGCACGATGAAATTTGGCAAGAAGTAAGATCTTACGGTACAAATAAAGGAAAAAATCTGAAAACTGTAAATTTCTGTATGTATGTTTGTCTATTTGTAAGTTTGTCTTTCAACTTTTTTCTCAAAAACGCGTGAAGGTAACAAATTTTTATCAACGTCAAGTACTCAGAGTTGTAATTACTAAGAGCTGTTAAAAAAATCAAACTTCTAAGTTAACGCAATCAAAAGATACGGTCATTTATATCACATATTTTAAGTATGATAGCGTTTTTAACGTTTTCGCATGGGAATCAAAACCTATAGGGTACTTCCCATTGACCAAGCATTATGAAATTTGGCCAGGAGCAAGGTCCTTTAGTATACATAAAGGAAAAAATCCGAAAACTGTAAATTTCTGTTCGTGTGTCTGTCAGTCTGTACGTCTGTCTTTCAACCTTTTTCTCAGGAACGCGTAAATGTATCAAGTTGTAAATTGATCAAGCGGAAAATATATTAATCTTAGAATTAAAATTATATGTACTTGTAACAAATTAACATACAAGTTGACCATGGTCAAAAAAACAATTTTACAAACACTGAGAAGAAATTTGTATCAATACGAAAACATTAAAAAGCAGCAAACCTTTATAAACAACGCAATGCAATCTATATATCGCAGCTAACAAAATGATAGCGCGATGTAGCGTACAGCTAATGCCATCTATTACAACATTATGACATTAACTGTGATATAATTCTGCTCGATTAATATTTTTTTATTATTTTAATTATTATTTAAACGCGCTAAAAATAATAAAATAAACTTTTCATTTAAAAGTTTTATCGTTCATTTATAACGTCATTACGTAATTAATATTCAATATAAGAGCTTCACGCGATTTGATTTAAGTACTCGTATTGACTTAGTACAAAAATTTTAAAATTAAATTCAAACAGATCGAGTTATTTAATTTACTTATTTATCTACACATATAAGTCTTCTGGTTATTAGTAATATAATTAGTTGTTTATAAATAAACAATTAGTTTTGTTCGAATTAAGGACTAATTATTTTCGTGTTGGCAACACTTTATTTGGCAATATATATTTTGATATTTTGATTGATAATGTAAATCTAAATATTTTACGAACGTAGTGCAGGGGTAGTGGAGTGTAGTAGAATATAAATAAAAATAAAACGAGAACAAAATATAATATAATTATGTTGTTAATGTCAAAGTCAACAAGTTAGTTCATTGAAATTGTCAAGAGATGGCGCTGAGTGTATCCTGAATCGCGCTATAACTTTGCTTTTTTGAAAGTATAAGGTGTATTAGTACTTAAAATAAAATTTTGAGTTTCCATGGATTGCATCCATGATCGTGTTTTAAATTAAAGTGCTCCTAAGTAGTTTCAAAATGGTTTTTGGGACGTGATCCAAATTTACATAATATTTGATTATATTTAAGCGACTTCTAAAGAGGAGTGTTTTCAATTCGACCTTGTATTTAATTTTTTTTTATGTTTGTTCGCCGATTACGCCGCCATTTGTGTACCGATTTTCAAAATTTTTTTTTGTTTGAAAAGGTATACTTCCAAGGTGGTCCCATTGTCTTCAGGTCAGGATCAGATGATGGGATCCTGGAGAAATTGAGGGAACTCCTCAAATATTATAGGCAAGCGTATACCGATTTAGGTATTTTTGATAGTAACTTATGTTGGAACTGATGATGAAGACCACAAATGGCGTAGATGGGTTAGTCTTATATAGATTTCTATAAGTTTGTACGGAACCCTCGGTGCGCGAGTCCTACTCGCACTTGACCAGTTATTTATATTCACCTCTGTTAGCACTATTATATTTAATGTTCTCTTAACTATGCAGTCGTGTAATACTACAAGTAGTTGGTTAAATTGTTTACGCAGTGACCAAATATTTAAATGTATAATATTTGTGTAATGAATTGAAAAATTTTTTGGGGGGCGATGTTGCTCGCGGCCGTAGGATTTACCATCTTATCCTAGACTCACCCTACACGTGTCCCCTGGGTGGTGCCAAACGAGCAACAACAACGCCGAGCAACAGGCGGCAGTCGAATAACCTGTATATGGCTACCACAAGCCAAGAGGCACTAAATACCCTCTAAACAATGGTGGTAGTAGTACCTTGGGAAAGTACTATTAATATACTCCCAACCACCTTTTTATTTATGGAAATGTCAAGAATGGAATGCGATTTATCATGCGACCCGGAAAACCTCCGGCGCCCACTGGTACCCGGGCCAGAGGGTGTGAAATATGCTACCGAAGTCTCCGCAGGAGTAGGTGACCAGGCTCCTGTGACAGATAATACTACTGGAAAACGCAAAATGGTGCAACAGGCCTTCCACCCATCCCTGTTCATAAATAGACCTAGAAGTCACTCGCTAGGTAGTAAACCAAAAACTGGTTCCACCCCCAACAACAGCATAATTGATGATACAAATCTTCAAACTAGCTCTCAACCAGAAGTGAGGCCACCAGAGTGGCAAAGAGTGCCTATCAACCGAAATAAGAAGCGTAAGAAGAATTCACAAACTCCTTCTCCAAACAAACTAGACACTAGCAACAGATATAGCACATTACTAATAGACCAAGAAGATAGAACAGAACCTCATGAAAAGAAACCACCCAAACCACCACCTATCATTTTATATGGTATCGATGATGTCAATAAACTTACAGGGATGATAGAAGCTGTAGCCAAAAGAGATCAATATACTTATAAAGTGATAAACAGAAACCAACTAAGAATAAACTGTGCTGAAGTAAACATATATTAGTCAATTCTATCTACTATTCGAGAAAATGGTTTAATAGGGCATACATTCAATAAAAAAGAAGAAAGGTGCTATAGAGTAGTTATAAAGAATCTTCATCACTCCACGCCCCTTGAAGAAATAAAAGCTGACATCGAAAAAACAGGCAATGTAGTTACGGGAGAGATAATCAATGCCAAATTTGGTATAGATAAAAAACCAACCTCCACTTTTTTTGTAAACCTCCTGCCAGGATCTCAAAATAAGGCAGTAAAAGAACTGAAATACATTTATCACCAAGCTGTTGTTATAGAAGACCCTAAAAAGAAAAAGACTATTGTTCAATGTCAACGATGTCAGCAATACGGCCACTCTAAAAAGTGTCTGAGAAAGGATGGGCCCGAACGCCTCAAGAAAAGGTGGATACATTCGCCCATCATCTGGAAAAAGTATTCACAAGTAATAATAACCTAGGCTCTCAAGATGAAGAACTTATAAATCAGATGTTCCATCAAGATTTCCAAATGTCACCACCATTGCAACCTGTTACAGTACGTGAAGTTTGGAGAGTCATAACAAAACTAAAAGATAAGAAAGCTCCTGGATATGACCTTCTCACCAAGGAAATACTCAAACATCTACCAAGAAAGGCAATAGTCTTTATAACATCATTATTTAATGCCATACTGAGACTACAATATTTCCCCCTGGCATGGAAAATTTCTCAAATCATCATATACAAGGCAGGTAAACCACCTCATAAAGTGTCCTCGTATAGACCTATAAGTCTGCTTCCAATTTTGTCAAAGGTATTCGAGAAACTACTGGCACGCCGATTATTACCACTTCTGAATAATGAGAATGTAATTCCTAATCATCAATTTGGCTTTAGACAAGATCACTCTACTACTGAACAAGCTCACAGGGTATGCGATAAGATCAGAAAGAGTTTAGAAGAAAAACAATACTGTGCCTCAGTGTTTTTGGATATCCAACAGGCTTTTGATAAGGTTTGGCATAAGGGTCTCTTGTATAAGATAAAAACCCAACTTCCTTATCAGTACTACTCTTTACTAAAATCTTACCTCATTGAAAGGATTTTTCAAGTAAAAGAAGCAGATGCGAAATCTAATTTCTATAATATTACAGTTGGGGTCCCGCAAGGATCAGTTCTTGGACCACTCCTTTACACACTATACACTGCAGATCTACCGCAAGATGAAGGGGTAACCACAGCAACGTTCGTTGATGACACTGCGGTCTTGGCAAGTGACGCTAACCCCATTATAGCGTCCAAAGTTTTGCAATCGAACTTGGATAAAATAACAGTATGGCTACAAAAGTGGCGAATAAAAGCGAGTGCAACCAAATCAGTCCAGGTCACATTTACGCTGCGTAAGGGTAATTGTCCATCTGTTAAACTCGAGAATGAACTACTACCACACCAAGACAATGTAAGGTATCTGGGACTACATCTTGATCGTCGTTTAACCTGGAAACATCATATAAAAATCAAAAGACACGAACTCAACATCCGTTATAAAAACCTGCATTGGATCATGGGGCGGAACAGTAAGCTAAGCACAGACAACAAACTTTTGATATATAAAGTAATTTTAAAGCCAGTGTGGCTTTATGGAATTCAGCTATGGGGAAGCGCTTGCAAATCAAGCATCACCATAATTCAAAGAGCTCAAAATGCTATATTGCGATCATTAAGTAATGCTCCTTGGTTTACCACCAATACTGAAATACATAAATTCCTGCAGATAGATACTGTTGCCGAAGAAATTAATAAACAAACAATAAGATATCAGGAACGATTAAATACTCATCCTAACGATCTGACTGTTGCCCTTAGAACAAGAAGCTAGAAAGAATAAGAAAAGGCTAAAAAGAAAGGACATCCTACAGTCTAATTAATTAATTATAGGAATTATGGAGTAGATGATTCAATGGAGTCACGCTCCTCTTGCCAATTTCAAAAATCTTAACATATCTGATAAAAGTAAAATACTGATTGCAGATTGGAAGACAGCAAAAAAAAATTGAAAAATTTCGTGACCAGTCGTTTAGGTCCTGATATCTAATGTAATTAATATCATATAAGTCCATTTCCACTGTCATCTTTTGAGAATCTATACCTATCGTCATCGGCGACAATACCCTCTCTTCACCGGTAGATTTTTGACATTCTTCACAAATTTCTGTTTGTAAAAATTGTTTGAGACTTTTGACACATTTTTTATGAAACACACTTTCACATGTTCCTTTGCATTTCACAATTTTATGTTTTGTTGTCGATAAAAATAGTTTACATTTTTTACACTGCACCATTTTTATGCTTTAGATACGTAAGCGCGGTATAGTAAACACGTCCACACGCGGAGCGCACGCGCGCGTAATTTAGATGACTTTTTGCGTGGATGGTTGTAGTGCCTTCCATTTATATGAATACGCCCATCATTATCGGGACTGACGTTCTTAACCGTGACGGGGTGACATACATACATACAAAAGACGAACAGTATCTCACGCGTTCAGATAAACCATCATCTTGTGTAAATACAATTCTAACCGTATTGCCTTGCATTCTGTGATTCCCGAGTTTTCTGAATATTTAATTTCCGGTACTGCCACGACTACTGTAAAAACAGGGGAAATGGAAATAAAACTTACATGCACTACCCCTGTAGTATATCGTCCATACAAACTCTCTTACGCGGAAAAATTGAAGGTTAGAGAGATTACTAATGATCTTTTGAACAATGGTATAATTCGAAGATCTAAATCCGAATACGCAAGTCCAATTATTTTGGTTAAAAAACGAGACGGTTCGGATCGATTATGCGTGGATTTTAGAGCTCTCAACCGAATCACGGTTAAAGATCGATATCCATTACCTCTAATTGACGACCACATTGATAGGTTAGGGAATCACAAATACTTCTCTAGCCTTGACATGGCCACTGGTTTTCACCAGATACCCATAAAAGAAGAATGCATCCATTTAACGGGGTTTGTGACACCGGAAGACCATTTTGAATATGTCAAAATGCCATTTGGTCTAGCCAATTCACCCATAGTCTATCAGCGTATAATCAACGATACCTTACGTGACTGTATTAATGAAGGAAACGTATTGGTTTACGTGGACGATGTGCTTCTTTTGAGTAATTCTGTATCAGAAGGGATACAGTTACTTCGTAAAGTACTGTACCCACTTACGCAGGCAGGTTTTTCCATTAACCTTAAAAAATGTTCCTTCTTAGTAACCGAGGTAGAGTATTTAGGCAGGCTTATTAGCCAAGGTCAGGTGAGACCGAGCCCGAGAAAAATAGATGCTCTCTTAAATACATCACCGCCTAAAAATGTGAAGCAGGTCCGACAGCTTCTTGGGCTTGCCGGTTACTTCCGCAGGTACATATAGGGATACGCCATTAAAACCGCTCTTATAGCGCGCCTGACGAGAAAGGGTATTGACTTTCAGTGGAGTGTCGAGTGCGAAGCAATTCGTCAAGAATTAATTACTCATTTGACTTCAGAACCAGTGCTCACAATTTTCAATCCTCAGCTTCCAACTGAAGTACACACAGATGCGAGCAGTGTTGGCTATGGAGCAGTGCTACTACAAACCCATCCGGATGGTAAGAAACATGTAGTGTCATATTTCAGCAAGGTGACCCAAGGTGCTGAGTGTAAGTACCATTCATATGAGCTTGAGACACTTGCTGTTGTTAAAGGGCTTCAACACTTCCGACACTATTTAGTTGGCATCAAATTTGTAGTTGTTACCGACTGTAACGCTCTAAAATCCACAGAAAAGAAGAAAGATCTTGGGCCTCGTGTAGCGCGCTGGTGGATATATCTCCAGGATTTTGATTTCTTCATCGAGTATCGCAAGGGAGAAATGTTGCCTCACGTGGACTACTTGAGTCGTAATCCAGCCGGCACTGTCAATTATATTTCTAGGCCTCGCAACTCAGCGCAAATAGCTCAAGCAGCTGACAACGAAATACAAGACCTTCTTCAAAAGCTTCGAGATGGCAGCCTTGATACAAATCGGTATGTAGCCCGCAACGATCTACTTTACTATAAATATGTACCGGTGGGTGAGGAGCCTCGTCTTCTTTGCTTCATCCCAAAAGGGAATCGTCTGAGCCTACTTCGAATATTCCACGACGAGCACGAACATATTGGAGCCGAGAAAACCATGGATCTGATATTGAAACATTTTTGGTTCCCTGGACTCAAGCAGTTCGTTGATAAGTACGTTTCCCACTGTTTAGTGTGCCTATCAAAAAAACGCGTACCACGAAATCCATTGCAGCCCATTACGTCGTGGGAAAAGCCAGAGGTACCTTTTCAAACTGTTCATATGGACGCATTAGGTCCACTGCCGGTGTCTAAAGGATATAAATTCATAATGGTGATGGTTGATGCTTTTTCAAAGTATTGCTTGTTGTATCCCATTTCGCGACAGGATGTAGAGGAGCTTATAATTACCGACAAGGGACGTATGTTCGAATCGACGGAATTTGCAAAATGGATCAACGAACTCGGATGTGACCTCCACCACATAACACCCGAAATGCATCATGCCAACGGACAAGTCGAGAGGTACATTCGCACAGTATTGAATATGATTCGGATCCAGGTCAACTACAGAAATGCTTCATGGTCGGACACTCTATGGAAGATTCAACTGGTTCTAAATATAACTAAACAGAAGACAATTCGATCTTCTCCACTAAATATCCTGATCGGAACTGAAGCAAGCACTCCGGTTATCCGTGCCTTGGTACGTGATGTAGCTCTTGATAGCACATCGCCCAATCGGGAAGCCTTGCGAGAAATGTCACGAAGTAGAGTTCGTACACTGCTTAAAGACAACCAGGCCAAACAGGACAACCGCGTGAATAAAAACAGAGACGAGCCACGAAAGTTTAACCTTCATGATTTTGTTTTTGTTATTAAGTTTTCACAGGTTACTGGAAAGCTCGACCCAGGCATGCGCGGTCCATACAAAGTCGTGAAGATCTTGCCGAGTGGACGCTATGAACTAAAACTTCTTAGCGGTGGTTATGGCAAGACGACTCGAGCGGCAGCACAATACATGATACCATGGCGGGGTGAATGGTGCCCGGAGACATGTGCTGCGTTCTTTGAAAGTAAGCAATTTTAATGCCCTGTGTTTAATGATTCGTAATAGCGTGGATTTGCTCGTCTCAATCAAAGTTGGTGTTAGTTAAACTAAAAAAAAAAATGAAAAAAATAATTAAACAACTTAAAATAATCAAACCCATTTTGTTTAAATATTTTTGATTTAGATGAGCAATGAAACAAATCATTAAGTTTGCTTATGAGTCACAGATACAGATGGTCTGATGAGGGAGCTGATACGGTCTTCCTCATCACGGCGTTCTCGGGCGTTGGTTCTGTTAACCAAGGCGTCCTCGGGCGTTTGTTCTGTTAACCAAGGCGTCCTCGGGCGTTGGTTTTGCTGATCAAGGCGTCCACGAGTTCTAGTTTTTATAAACCAGGGTATTATGGCGTTGACTGTGTTTACAAAGTCGTTGATAAACGTCTACACATGTCAAGTCGCCTCGTGCGTCGAGTATTATCGTTCTCGAGTCGCACTGGCGTCGACCGCTTTGGTGTCGAGTCGCCTCATGCGTTGACATATTGTTGTCAAGTCGCATTGGCGTTAACAATTTTATTGTCAAGTCGCCAGGGGCCCGTAGCATGTTTGCTAGGCGGGCAGTCCCGTTGTTTGCGACAATGTTGCAAGTGGAAATTTTCCACTACAAATCCAGATCCCAGTCATGTATTAGAACAAGTACACAAAGAGAGACATCTCTATATCGTTGTCTTAGATTTTCGCGATTATTATTCATGGAAATGAAACTATTTTAAACGGATTTAAATCGCGTATATTAATTATTTTTATCATCCCGACGTTTCGAGCACTTTGCAGCGTTCGTGGTCACGGGTAGACTAAGGTGATATTTGTCTATTTGAGATTTTAGAAAATATTATTTACAACTACCGCCAACAGTTTCTTAAATGATATCTTGAATAACGTTCCGGTTGCACGCAGAAGGCACTAACTGTATCTTTTGGTCTGGCAGTCTGTTGGACTTGGGATTTTAAATTTTTAATAAGTGGATCCCAGGTGTTTGAAAGTCTCCAACCATCTTCTCTATTGAAGTTCGGATGTTTTTGAATTTCAATAGCCTCGCGTATCATTCTAGGAATGAATCTGTGTTCTCTAGCGAGGATCTGTGGTTTATTAAATCGGATAAAATGGTTAGGTTTATCCAAGGCATGTTCACAAACTGCAGACTTTGAAGAACGCCTATTCTTGACATCTCCTATGTGTTCCTTGACCCTAGTACCGATGCTTCTTTTTGTTTGGCCTATGTAAGATAAACCACACTCACATTCGAGTTTGTATACTCCCGCAATCTGTAAAGGAATATTACTCTTGATAGGTCTCAAGAACTGGCTCACTTTCTTATGAGGCTTGTAGATGGTTTTAATCGAAGCTCGCTTCAAGATGTTGCCAATTCTGTCTGTAACTCCCTTAACATATGGTAGAAATGCAGGTTGTCGCTCAACTGTAGGTGGCTTGATACGGCTTCTACGATGCTGGCGAGGCACGGGCAGCTTGTTCTGGTGGAGTGCAAGCTTGACGTGGTGTAGCTCGTCCTCTAGGTGTTCAGCATCGCAGAGATGGTGGGCTCTCTGAAACAAAGATTTGCCAACGGTAGCTAACTGACTAGGGTGGTGGTGTGAGTCACCATTGAGGTATTTATTAGTGTGTGTGGGTTTCCTATAAACTGTGTGACTTAATGTGTTGTCAGGATTCTTGATAATAAGAATGTCAAGAAAAGCTAAAACATTATTTGCCTCTAATTCCATAGTAAATTGAATGTTATTATTAATAGAATTAAGATGTTGTCAAAATGCAGACGTCATATCACTAGGTAATATTGTGAAAGTGTCATCTACGTACCGCTTGTAAAACCGAGGTGTGATTGGTCCGGAGTGAAGAGCCCTCTCCTCCAGGTCTTCCATGAATAAATCGGCGACCACGGGGGATACTGGAGAACCCATTGCAACTCCGTCGACTTGCACATAGAATTCATCATTCCACAATAAATATCCAGATGTCAGACAGTGATGTAACATGATGATTCCGGTTTGTGGAAGGATCGCGCCTAAGAAGGACATAAAGCATGGTGATAAAATACTTAACCAGGCAAGTAAGAAATTGTTATTACAACTAATCCGGGAACATCGGTTTGAAGCGCGACGGTTAAACGACCAAATTGACAGCTTAAGTAAAGAACTCGAGTTAAGTTTATCAAAAACAGATTGGCAAAAATGCTACGATTTTACTAATAAACGAGCCGCTATAAAATATAATAATCTAAAATTAAAACAGATAAATAAGTTTGAAAAACTTAGCGGAGTGAAATCAAATTCTAATAAATTTAACAATGGCAACACCGGGGAAATTAAAAACCAACCTGCGCGTACGTCACTTGTCAATCTGTCAAAACAAACTTTAGATAAATCAACCATTACGGTATTAAATAAAGGCTTAAATTTTGCACCGGCTCCATCCAAAATACCGTTTGAAGACATTATTTGCCACGTAGAGGTCTTTTTAAGAATAATGTCACGAAGGAAGACTCGGAAGCAATTCGACAGGACATTTCGAGTGTTTTACGTCGAAGCCGGCCACCGAAAAGAAACCTTACTCGTGATGAATCTATTGCACTGAAGAACGTACGCAATAATAAAGACATTACAGTCCTCCGGGCAGATAAGGGAAACGCGACCGTTGTGATGGATACGTGTGACTATAACTTATTACCGCGATCTTATCGGATGAAAAAACTTATAAAAAAGTAACAAAAGACCCTACTAATACTATTCTCAAAAAGACATCCGCGTTAATAACTAAACATCAAGAAAAGTTAAATCTGGATAAAAAATCACTCGTGCCTACATGTACTAAGCCCCCAAAATTGTATGGGTTACCTAAAATACACAAAACTGGTGCTCCGTTGCGTCCTATTGTAAGCCAAATCGATACACCAACATATAGATTGGCTCAACACATAGCAAGGATATTATCACCACTCCGAGGACACACGGAAGCTTATGTGAAGGATTCTTACCAGTTTGTTGGTGAAATCAAAGACCCAAATTAGCCAACAATGAGACAATGGTTAGTTTTGATGTCCAGTCATTGTTTACCAACCTACCCATACAAGACTGCATCGAAATTGTCAAGAGGAAGCTACAAACAAAAAACATGCCTATTGAGTATGCAGAGCTGTTACATCACTGCCTGACATCTGGATATTTATTGTGGAATGATGAATTCTATGTGCAAGTCGACGGAGTTGCAATGGGTTCTCCAGTATCCCCCGTGGTCGCCGATTTATTCATGGAAGACCTGGAGGAGAGGGCTCTTCACTCCGGACCAATCACACCTCGGTTTTACAAGCGGTACGTAGATGACACGTTCACAATATTACCTAGTGATATGACGTCTGCATTTTTACAACATCTTAATTCTATTAATAATAACATTCAATTTACTATGGAATTAGAGGCAAATAATGTTTTAGCTTTTCTTGACATTCTTATTATCAAGAATCCTGACAACACATTAAGTCACACAGTTTATAGGAAACCCACACACATTAATAAATACCTCAATGGTGACTCACACCACCACCCTAGTCAGTTAGCTACCGTTGGCAAATCTTTGTTTCAGAGAGCCCACCATCTCTGCGATGCTGAACACCTAGAGGACGAGCTACACCACGTCAAGCTTGCACTCCACCAGAACAAGCTGCCCGTGCCTCGCCAGCATCGTAGAAGCCGTATCAAGCCACCCACAGTTGAGCGACAAACTGCATTTCTACCATATGTTAAGGGAGTTACAGACAGAATTGGCAACATCTTGAAGCGAGCTTCGATTAAAACCATCTACAAGCCTCATAAGAAAGTGAGCCAGTTCTTGAGACCTATCAAGAGTAATATTCCTTTACAGACTACGGGAGTATACAAACTCGAATGTCAGTGTGGTTTATCTTACATAGGCCAAACAAAAAGAAGCATCGGTACTAGGGCCAAGGAACACATAGGAGATGTCAAGAATAGGCGTTCTTCAAAGTCTGCAGTTTGTGAACATGCCTTGGATAAACCTAACCATTTTATCCGATTTAATAAACCACAGATCCTCGCTAGAGAACACAGATTCATTCCTAGAATGATACGCGAGGCTATTGAAATTCAAAAACATCCGAACTTCAATAGAGAAGATGGTTGGAGACTTTCAAACACCTAGGATAATAATAATAATAATAATAATAATAATAATAATAATAATAAACTTTATTGTACACCACAAAGACACAATATATAACAAAAGTGATAATGTAAAAAAAAAAGAAATAAATTAGATGTACAATAAGGCGGTCTTATCGCTTAGTAGCGATTTCTACCAGACAACCTTACGGGTTTGGAAACAGAGTTGCGATATGTGAAGGGTGTTGCATATAAAATCAATAAATAAATATATTATACAAATAAACCTACACTATTAAATAATATATACATATATATCCACTTATTAAAAATTAAAAATTTAAAATCCCAAGTCCAACAGACTGCCAGACCAAAAGATACAGTTAGTGCCTTCTGCGTGCAACCGGAACGTTATTCAAGATATCATTTAAGAAACCGTTGGCGGTAGTTGTAAATAATATTTTCTAAAATCTCGAATAGACAAATGTCACCTTAGTCTACCCGTGACCACGAACGCTGCAAAGTGCTCGAAACGTCGGGATGATAAAAATAATTAATATACGCGATTAAAATCCGTTTAAAATAGTTTCATTTCAATGACATCTCTATAGGTTGTGATGTATGAAAGCTTAGTAATGTGAGAGGTTTAGTGAATGACGAATGAATTAAGTGACTGTTGTGTGAAAGGGGAATACTCGAGATTGAATGGAAATGATGCACTCTCTAAGTAATTAGTTCTAATTCTTTAATTCTGTTTTTAGGCGAAAATGAAAGCTCCAACCAGGTGAGTTCGGTCGAAACTTCATCCGAACTACCCGTGGATGAAAATCTGGAGGCAGGATCATCAACTACCGAGGCGGCTGGCTGTAGCACTACGGTCGAGGGCGACCTACAGTCAGGAGAGGCCGTATAAGCTAAGATTCTTTAAATCGGACAAACAATTATAAGATAAAATTGTTTAACTCGAACAAACAATTTTTTGCTGCTACCCAAACCGTATAAAAGGGCGATAACAGTTGTTTGGGGGCACATTCTCTTGTCGACAGTCCGAGAGGTCGGATCGCTGGTCACGTGAGCCCTTTAATTACTTACTTTTGTTTACGTTTATTCCTAATATCGAATTGCTGTGTGTTTTTGTTAAAGTGTTGATTGATATTTTTGTTTCCTTAAATAAATTGTAAGAAATAGAAATACAGAGTGTTTGTCATATTTGTTATTTTTTAGGGTTCCGTACCTTAAAAGGAAAAACGGAACCCTTATAGGATCACTTTGTTGTCCGTCTGTCTGTCTGTCTGTCTGTCTGTCTGTCGGGATGTCAACCCTTTTTTCTCAGAAATGCATAGACGTATCATGTTGAAATTAATATCATATACTCAAGTCTACGATGACATGCGGCCGTGAAAATATTAAAGTTCTAAGTCAACGCAATCAAAAGATAATGGAAAATATGTCGTATATTTTGACCATTTTAGCGTTTTCGCAAGGGAATCAAAACCTATAGGGTACTTCCCATTGACCTAGCACGATGAAATTTGGCAAGAAGTAAGATCTTATGGTACGAATAAAGGAAAAAATCTGAAAACTGTAAATTTTTGTATGTATGTTTGTCTGTTTGTAAGTTTGTCTTTCAACCTTTTTCTCAGAAACGCGCGAAGATAACAAATTTTTATCAACGTCAAGTACTCAGAGTTGTAATTACTAAGAGCTGTGAAAAAATCAAACTTCTAAGTTAATGCAATCAAAAGATACGGTCATTTATATCATATATTTTAAGTATGATAGCGTTTTTAACGTTTTCGCAAGGGAATCAAAACCTACAGGGTACTTCCCATTGACCTAGCACGATGAAATTTGGCAAGAAGTAAGATCTTATGGTACGAATAAAGGAAAAAATCTGAAAACTGTAAATTTTTGTATGTATGTTTGTCTGTTTGTAAGTTTGTCTTTCAACCTTTTTCTCAGAAACGCGTGAAGGTAACAAATTTTTATCAACGTCAAGTACTCAGAGTTGTAATTACTAAGAGCTGTGAAAAAATCAAACTTCTAAGTTAACGCAATCAAAAGATACGGTCATTTATATCACATATTTTAAGTATGATAGCGTTTTCAACGTTTTCGCAAGGGAATCAAAACCTATAGGGTACTTCCCATTGACCAAGCATTATGAAATTTGGCCAGGAGCAAGGTCCTTTAGTATACATAAAGGAAAAAATCCGAAAACTGTAAATTTCTGTTCGTGTGTCTGTCAGTCTGTACGTCTGTCTTTCAACCTTTTTCTCAGGAACGCGTAAATGTATCAAGTTGTAAATTGATCAAGCGGAAAATATATTAATCTTAGAATTAAAATTATATGTACTTGTAACAAATTAACATACAAGTTGACCATGGTCAAAAAAACAATTTTACAAACACTGAGAAGAAATTTGTATCAATACGAAAACATTAAAAAGCAGCAAACCTTTATAAACAACGCAATGCAATCTATATATCGCAGCTAACAAAATGATAGCGCGATGCAGCGTACAGCTAATGCCATCTATTACAACATTATGACATTAACTGTGATATAATTCTGCTCGATTAATAAAAATTTTTATTTTAATTATTATTTAAACGCGCTAAAAATTATAAAATAAACTTTTCATTTAAAAGTTTTATCGTCGATTTATAACGTCATTACGTAATGAACATTCAATATAAGAGCTTCACGCGATTTGATTTAAGTACTCGTATTTACTTAGTACGAAAATTTTGAAATTAAATTCAAACAGATCGAGTTATTTAATTTACTTATTTATCTACACATATAAGTCTTCTGGTTATTAGTAATATAATTAGTTATTTATAAATAAACAATTAGTTTTGTTCGAATTAAGGACTAATTATTTTTGTCTTGGCAACACTAATATATATTTCGATATTTTGATTGATAATGTAAATCTAAATATTTTATGAACGTAGTGCAGGGGTAGTGGAGTGTAGTAGAATATAAATAAAAATAAAACGAGAATAAAATATAATATAATTATGTTGTTAATGTCAAAGTGTTGACTTTGTTGAAGTTAGTTCATTGAAATTGTCAAGAGATGGCGCTAGGTGTATCCTGAATCGCGCTATAACTTTTTTTTTTGAAAGTATAAGGTGTATTAGAACTTAAAATAAAATTTTGTGTTTCCATGGATTGCATCCATGATCGTGTTTTAAATTAAAGTGCTCCTAAGTAGTTTCAAAATAGTTTTTGGGACGTGATCCATATTTACATAATATTTGATTATATTTAAGCGACTTCTAAAAAGGAGTGTTTTCAATTCGACCTTGTATTTAATTTTTTTTTATGTTTGTTCGCCGATTACGCCGCCATTTGGGTACCGATTTTCAAAAATATTTTTTTTGTTTGAAAAGGTATACTTCCAAGGTGGTCCCATTGTCTTCAGGTCAGGATCAGATGATGGGATCCTGGAGAAATTGAGGGAACTCCTCAAATATTATAGGCAAGCGTATACCGATTTAGGTATTTTTGATAGTAACTTATGTTGGAACTGATGATGAAGACCACAAATGGCGTAGATGGGTTAGTCTTATATAGATTTCTATAAGTTTGTACGGAACCCTCGGTGCGCGAGTCCTACTCGCACTTGACCAGTTATTTTTATCTTTAACCACTTCTGATCCTTACAGTATTGTTTGCTGATGATACTTCACTGTTATTTAAAGTGAGACCTAACTCATCCACATATGACGAAGTAAACAATGCTTTCTCTGATGTTGTACATTGGTTTATACTATAATATTAAAGATTTCATAGATGATGACACACCTTGGGAATAATGCGATCGCTTCCAGGCTCTCTCAAAATATTTAACGTATTGTAACCAATCTTGACGTTGTTAAAAAAAAAACTAACAAAAAAAAAGTCCCGCTAAGTTTCTTTCGCGGTTTCTTCTCAGGCCTGAGGTTATACTTTTCCGAAACCGTGGTAGATTCATTTTCTTGACGTTCAAAAAGAGAATGTAAATTCCTATTTTGAATAAAAATATTTTGATTTTGATTTTGAGATCGAGTCAGGAATGATGAGATCCGTAGACAGACTAAGGTAGTCGACATAGCCCAGCGGATTGGCAAGTTGAAGTGGCAATGGGCAGGCCACATAGTTCGAAGAACCGATGGCCGATGGGGCAGAAAGGTTCTCGAATGGAGACCACGGACCGGCAAGCGCAGCGTAGGACGTCCACCTACAAGATGGACAGACGACCTTATTAAGGTCGTCGGAAGACGCTGGATGCAGGCCACGTCGAATAGGTCGCTTTGGAGATCTTTAGGGGAGGTCTATATCCAGCAGTGGACTTCCTACGGCTGAAATGATGATGATGATGATGATTATTGCACCATCTGATAGTGTAACATATTATAAGGATCAACTTCAGGGAGGTAATAGTATACAGTTAACTGCAACAAAAAGAAAAGGCAATTTTTTTACAAAATTCTATCAAATTCATACATTAAAACTTTAGTAATTCTTCAAAAAAAACGATCATACCTAAAAGTGAAATTTTAAAATTATAACGGGATGTTGTAACGCTAATAGCGGGTGAGTACAATAGCCGAGTCGAGTGAAATGTACATTTCAATAAATCAATTTTTTTCAGAATTATCTAAACCTACCGGACCTTTGGTTTGACCTTTGGTTTGGTCCCTCACCTAGAGGGGGACCAAACCAAACGTCACATTCTATCAACTTTGTATAGCTTACATAGAAAAAATAGACAAACATAAAGGAAGTTACTGTGAGTTATTCATTTTATATATTTTCGATTGTATTGTTCACACTCTTCCTTACTTTAGTAGGTGACTAGCATTTTGATGCAACCTATAAACAAATCGTTCGAAGTAATGCAGACTTTCTTTCTAAACTTACCGGGACCCGTGATTTACCCACATATTTGATTATGTCTGTGTAGAATCGATTACTTAACTTCTAATTAATGTAAAGATTTAATATAATTTTGTAAAACAATAAATCTTTTCCTTTAATTTGTCGCTTACTATTACTTCCCAAAAGTTGATCCTTACAAGTGACACTATTAGGTGGTGCAATAATACAGAATGAATTTTTTTTTCAAAAATACCGCTTTTTTTCAAATATCGATACGTTTCACTATGTTACAAATCAATTTAAAATAATAATACTTAGTTAATAATAATAACTGCTTGACGGCCATGAATGTGTTGCTCAATATGCCCGCCTTGTACTTCTATGCATTTACGGCATCGGGAAATAAAGTTAGCACGTACATTTTGTAAGACAGATGTATTTGATTTTATTTCTTCGAAAGCTGTGATGATTCGTGAACGCATTTCAGCCTCAGTATCGCACTTCTTTTTGAATACGGACTGCTTTATAGTACCCCATAAAAAAAATCCAATGGCGTTAGGTCCGGTGACCGCGCAGGACAATTAATTGGTCCACTGCGACCAATCCAACGTTCACCGAATTCCGTATTCAAATAGTTTCTCACGGCGCGGGAAAAGTGTGGTGGCGCACCATCATGTTGAAATCACATACGGCGTAAATGATCTAAGTTTAAATTATCAAGCTCCTGGCTTAGTTGTTCTCGCAGGAAGGAAAGATAACTGTCACCACTCATAGACTGGGGTAAAAAAAGAGGGCCAATTATTTTGTCTACAATAATACCGGCCCAAACATTAATTTTCCATTGATGTTGGAAATGGCTAGGTTTAGTAACATGTGGGTTGGTGACTGACCATACATGTTCGTTGTGCGTGTTAAATACGCCTGTTCTAGCAAAAGTTCACTCATCACTAAAAAGTATACGGCTCGAGGATTCACTGTCTACATCGTTTTCGTTTAAAATCCATCTGCAGAATGCCATTCTAGGCTCGAAGTCGGTAGGAATTAATAACTGTACTCGACGATAATGGTACGGGTGCCGGCCATTTTCCTTTAAAACTTTCCATACACGCGTATGGTTGACACCGAGTTGATGTCCCACCGAGCGCGTGCTTTGCGTAGGGTCCTGTCGAAAAACATCTAATATGTGTTCCTCTAGATCGTGATTATTAACCCCCGGCCTTCCCGCATTAGCACGTTGTTGTTCACGGCCATCGACATTTCCGAAATTTTACATGCATTAATGAAGACGCTGAAATGCCTTAAGTGACGGTAAAGGTATGTTTCTTGGAGAAGCATACAGTTCGTCATAAAGTCTACGCGATTCCGCATAATGACAATCACATTTCCCTAGACACATTAACATATTGAAATATTCCTGGTTGGAGTACATTTTATAAAACAACACAATTTTATAAAACCGTAACCAAAAAGTAATAAACCCGGAAGAAATTTTCACGAGGAACTAACTAATATTTTTTTTTATGAAAAGGGCGGCCTAGCCTATGCTTGAATAAAAAATATCGATAAATGAAATTATCGATAATTAATAATCATAACAATAAATAAATATTTAATATTCATAGTATTTCGATACTTGTTTTGATATATAAAACATTAATATTATTTTTGATTGTAAAACACCATTTTTAACAGAAGTAGATTAACGATTTATCCTAATAATACAACATAGTTAATTTACCTGAAGAAGTTCCAAATTATAATATTGATTAATAATATTTATTATTAATAAAAGTTATTTTAAATGAAATTATTTTAATGTGAAAAGCATAACTATTTATAGCAATATTGAAAATATCGATAGAATATTCATCGATATACCCAATTTTTAAACTTGCAAATCTTTATTCGAAAAACTAACAAAAGACGCGTCGCGCCACGCCGGCGCCCCGGCGCCTGCGATGAATGGCCGCGCGTGCGCCGGCGCGACTATATGGCGCCTTAACCGTTTAATAACGCGTACTTTTTTGCATATAAAATTTTATAGGTAATATTTAATATGACAAAACTAAGCAAATAATAAACTAAGTAAATAAATAAAACTAACATATCATATTGAATTTTATGAACTATTACTGAAATAACTCATATTACAACTATTTAAAACAATATCCTTAAGGTTTTTACAAAATAAAAAATAAAAATGTTCTAAAATAATATGCATCATAGTATTGAGGAATAACAAGAATAAAACATAAAAACAAATAAAAGTAAATAGTATGTATCATATTATTCGGGAACACTTTTTAGAAGATTTTTTAAAAGTAGTGTTTAAAGTAAATTTTAAGTCGGTATTTATAGGGTTAAGGTAAGCTGGTTATTTATGGGTCAGATGTTTGAAACGTTTTTTCAAATAATGTCGATTTAAAACTTATTTAGCCTATGCACTGTAACTGACCTCTGCTTGATATTTTTTAAGTTATACTATTTTTAATAATAAGCTTATACTTATATGTATACATGCCTTTAAGGGAGGACACAGTTTTTAGAACACGCTGTATAATACAAGGAGAACCTCGGCGGGAACATACTGTTTTACAGTCGAAATTTTAAAGACTAACACCAAACACTTTTCTTCAACATTTATAGTGAAAACCGTGGAGGAATACCGTATCTGAGTTAGTGTCTGCTTATAAATACAACCAGAAAGTTCCCAAATCCAAAGTAAAAAGGTCCTTTCTGGAGCAGTACCGCAGACTATTATAACCTTGCTTCGCAGGAGACACGCCAAGCATTCTGTAATCCACGCGAACGAAGTCGCGGGCACAGCTAGTTAATATAATATATTAATGTTGTATAAAGAGAATAATGATCTTATGTATGAAATCGATACAGGTAGTCGTATATCAGCAATAAACGAAAATTGTTATTTAAAATTATAAATAAAGAAATTTTAAAAGATAATATAATCTTGCGTAGTTATGCTGGGTCACAAATTGATGCCCTCGGAAACATATTAGTCCGAGTCCAATTGAATTCTATAAAAATTGATGAATTAAAATTGTACATAATAAAGGGCGGGGGCCGGCCACTCCTGGGCCGTGATTGGTTACGGTCTCTGAAGATATTACAGATAAATATTAACGAAATAGTGGAAGACAATCAGTTCGTGGCCCAGTTGTAAAGAATATCCAGAAGTCTTTAAGGATAGTTTGGGAACATGTAATAAAAAACTTGTAACATGTAAACTAAAAACACTGCGGTGTTATCTACGAGCTGCAATTGAAGTTTTTTGCTGCTGCTGTTATATGCTGGCGCGGCCGGTGCCGCTTGCGTTGCGCGAGCGGGTTGAGCGCGAAATGGAGCGGCTTGAGCGAAACGGTACGATTTTCCGCGTCGAACATTCCGACTTCGGAACTCCAATAGTACCCGTCATTAAAAGTAACGGTGACATACGTATATGCGGAGATTATAAGATCACGATTAATCTAAACTTAAAAAGAAATTTTTACCCTTTGCCTCGCATAGAGGAATTATTCGCGAATTTAATCAATGGTGAGGAATATAGTAAGATCGATTTAAGACATGCATATGAACAAGTCATCCTTGAGGATGAATCTCAAAAATATACTACTATAACAACGCACGTCGGTACGTACCGGAAAAATTTCAAAAATTAATGGAGGAAATTTTACGCGGGGTACCGGGCGCGGTAGTTTTTCTTGACGATATATGTGTTACGGGTGTTAACCGGTAGACACATTTGAGTAATCTACGAGCTGTATTGTAGCGCCTACGAACGCAACAATTAAATTAAATATAATAAAATTCTTACAAAAAAATGTAACATACCTAGGATTCATAATCGATAAAGAGGGATTACATACCGATCCCAACAAACTGGAAGCGATCAAAGCAATCCCAACGCCATCGGACGTGACACAGCTTAAGAGTTTTCTGGGTCTTTTAAATTATTATGGTAAATTTATTCCTAATCTAAGTACGATATTACATCCGTTGCATGAACTTTTAAAGAAAAGTGTTCGCTGGCATTGGGATTCCCGTTGTATCGCCGCTTTTGAAGAAGCTAAGAAATATTTATTAAGTAAACGTGTGTTGGCGCATTATCAGGAAGGTTTGCCGCTCGTACTGTCAGTAGATAGCAGCGCGTACGACCTAGGTGCCATAATATCCCACCGGTATCCGGACGGGCGGGAGCGCCCCGTGTGCTGTGCCTCTCGTACATTAAACGAAGCAGAAAAAAATTACAGTCAATTAGATAAGGAAGCTTTAGCTATATATTTTGGAATAACTAAACACCATCAGTATTTGTTTGGCCGACATTTCGTTATAAAAACTGATCACAAACCATTAACTTTTACTTTTGGGGATAAAAACGGTATTCCCCAGACCGCGGCGAGTAGGTTACAGCGATGGGCGGCACGCCTGGCGTGTTACGATTATACAATTGATTTCGTACGGTCTGAACATAACGGGCCAGCGGACGCCTTATCACGGTTGCCGTTACCGTACGAGTGGCCCTTCACTCATGGTCTCAATTATATTAATCTGTTAGAAGAAACATTGCCTGTTAATTTTAAAGATATTGCACATGAAACTAAAAATGATGCTATATTAAGTAAAATTTTAAATTATGTAAAGTTTCATTGGCCATCATCGGTAATTGATGAAAATTAAAAACCATATTATTGCCGTAAAAATGACATATTTGTTGATTTAGGTTGTCTATTATACAAGTTTAGAGTTATAATTCCGTCAAAATTAAGAACAAAAGTATTAAGGGAGTTGCATGAGGGTCATTTAGGAATGAATAAAATGAAGAATATTGCGCGAAATTATGTTTATTGGCCTAGTATAGATCAGAATATTGAGGAGACGTGCCGTGGATGCGTGACATGTAGGCAGGTGCGCGACGCCCCCGCCCGCGCGCCCCTGCACCCGTGGGAGTTTCTTCGCCATCCTTGGCAACATTTACACGCCGACTTTGGGGACTGTGCGGGCAAACGACTCCTAGTAATCGTGGATGTGCATTCAAAGTGGATTGAGGTAGTTTTCATGACTAGTACCACGGCTACTGCGACAATTAATGCATTTAGAACAATTTTCACTAGATTTGGTTTACCGTCACAGCTGGTTACCAATAATGGACCACCATTCTTTTCGGAGGAGTTTAAAAGTTACTGTATTAGAAACTGCATTAAATATACGACATCAGCACCTTACAGGCCACAAGGAAATGGTGAAGCCGAAAATGTTGGATAAAATTGTTAAAAAGTGTATCAAGCGGGCTATCTTTGAACAATCCGATGTAATAGCCGCATTAAACAAATTTTTATTTCAACATCGGAATTGCGAACATGCCACTACAGGCATATCACCCGCGGTGGCATTGCTAGGCCATAGGCTAAGGGGTAGGTTAGACGCCTTGCGACCCGATATCAAATCGGTCGTGCAGGACATACAGAGTAAGCAGATAGTGGTTAGAGAGGGACGTCGTACTCAATTTAATGTGGGGGAGCCGGTGTTGACTCGAAATTTTTCGCAAAAGGGGGACAAGTGGTCTGAAGCTCACATTTCGGCTAGAACCGGTCCGGTACCTTATAGAATTAAAATTGGTCCGGGTATTGAATGGTGTAGGCATCTCGACCAAATAGTTCCTATTCGGAATAAAAATAGATATTCTTTATCTCGGGCTAGCACGGTTTCTTCCGAGAATAAAAACGAAGACAATGTCAAGTTCGACGTCGAGGTACCTGGCGAGGACAAACAGATTAAAGAAGTTAAACAGGGTTCAGATTATGAAGATGCAATAGAAATATCAGATTCAGAAGACAAGAAATCGCCAGGTGCCTCGGCACGAGCTTGGAGGGCCTATAAACGCTACAAGCGTTAATTAAAATTTGGTATATTACTTTTACCTATCTCGAATATATTAAAAAAAAAAAGATTTATCATTTGTTATTTTATAGGTGTCTCTTTTATGATACATAAATGTTACAAATGTTATTTATTGAAATGAAACTATTTTAAACGGATTTAAATCGCGTATATTAATTATTTTTATCATCCCGACGTTTCGAACACTTTGCAGCGTTCGTGGTCACGGGTAGGCTAAGGTGACATTTGTCTATTTGAGATTTTAGAAAATATTATTTACAACTACCGCCAACGGTTTCTTAAATGATATCTTGAATAACGTTCCGGTTGCACGCAGAAGGCACTAACTGTATCTTTTGGTCTGGCAGTCTGTTGGACTTGGGATTTAAAATTTTTAATAAGTGGATCCCAGGTGTTTGAAAGTCTCCAACCATCTTCTCTATTGAAGTTCGGATGTTTTTGAATTTCAATAGCCTCGCGTATCATTCTAGGAATGAATCTGTGTTCTCTAGCGAGGATCTGTGGTTTATCAAATCGGATAAAATGGTTAGGTTTATCCAAGGCATGTTCACAAACTGCAGACTTTGAAGAACGCCTATTCTTGACATCTCCTATGTGTTCCTTGACCCTAGTACCGATGCTTCTTTTTGTTTGGCCTATGTAAGATAAACCACACTCACATTCGAGTTTGTATACTCCCGCAGTCTGTAAAGGAATATTACTCTTGATAGGTCTCAAGAACTGGCTCACTTTCTTATGAGGCTTGTAGATGGTTTTAATCGAAGCTCGCTTCAAGATGTTGCCAATTCTGTCTGTAACTCCCTTAACATATGGTAGAAATGCAGGTTGTCGCTCAACTGTGGGTGGCTTGATACGGCTTCTACGATGCTGGCGAGGCACGGGCAGCTTGTTCTGGTGGAGTGCAAGCTTGACGTGGTGTAGCTCGTCCTCTAGGTGTTCAGCATCGCAGAGATGGTGGGCTCTCTGAAACAAAGATTTGCCAACGGTAGCTAACTGACTAGGGTGGTGGTGTGAGTCACCATTGAGGTATTTATTAGTGTGTGTGGGTTTCCTATAAACTGTGTGACTTAATGTGTTGTCAGAATTCTTGATAATAAGAATGTCAAGAAAAGCTAAAACATTATTTGCCTCTAATTCCATAGTAAATTTAATGTTATTATTAATAGAATTAAGATGTTGTAAAAATGCAGACGTCATATCACTAGGTAATATTGTGAAAGTGTCATCTACGTACCGCTTGTAAAACCGAGGTGTGATTGGTCCGGAGTGAAGAGCCCTCTCCTCCAGGTCTTCCATGAATAAATCGGCGACCACGGGGGATACTGGAGAACCCATTGCAACTCCGTCGACTTGCACATAGAATTCATCATTCCACAATAAATATCCAGATGTCAGGCAGTGATGTAACAGCTCTGCATACTCAATAGGCATGTTTTTTGTTTGTAGCTTCCTCTTGACAATTTCGATGCAGTCTTGTATGGGTAGGTTGGTAAACAATGACTGGACATCAAAACTCATGGAAGACCTGGAGGAGAGGGCTCTTCACTCCGAACCAATCACACCTCGGTTTTACAAGCGGTACGTAGATGACACTTTCACAATATTACCTAGTGATATGAGGTCTGCATTTTTACAACATCTTAATTCTATTAATAATAACATTCAATTTACTATGGAATTAGAGGCAAATAATGTTTTAGCTTTTCTTGACATTCTTATTATCAAGAATTCTGACAACACATTAAGTCACACAGTTTATAGGAAACCCACACACACTAATAAATACCTCAATGGTGACTCACACCACCACCCTAGTCAGTTAGCTACCGTTGGCAAATCTTTGTTTCAGAGAGCCCACCATCTCTGCGATGCTGAACACCTAGAGGACGAGCTACACCACGTCAAGCTTGCACTCCACCAGAACAAGCTGCCCGTGCCTCGCCAGCATCGTAGAAGCTGTATCAAGCCACCCACAGTTGAGCGACAACCTGCATTTCTACCATATGTTAAAGGAGTTACAGACAGAATTGGCAACATCTTGTAGCGAGCTTCGATTAAAACCATCTACAAGCCTCATAAGAAAGTGAGCCAGTTCTTGAGACCTATCAAGAGTAATATTCCTTTACAGACTGCGGGAGTATACAAACTCGAATGTGAGTGTGGTTTATCTTACATAGGCCAAACAAAAAGAAGCATCGGTACTAGGGTCAAGGAACACATAGGAGATGTCAAGAATAGGCGTTCTTCAAAGTCTGCAGTTTGTGAACATGCCTTGGATAAACCTAACCATTTTATCCGATTTGATAAACCACAGATCCTCGCTAGAGAACACAGATTCATTCCTAGAATGATACGCGAGGCTATTGAAATTCAAAAACATCCGAACTTCAATAGAGAAGATGGTTGGAGACTTTCAAACACCTGGGATCCACTTATTAAAAATTTAAAATCCCAAGTCCAACAGACTGCCAGACCAAAAGATACAGTTAGTGCCTTCTGCGTGCAACCGGAACGTTATTCAAGATATCATTTAAGAAACCGTTGGCGGTAGTTGTAAATAATATTTTCTAAAATCTCAAATAGACAAATGTCACCTTAGTCTACCCGTGACCACGAACGCTGCAAAGTGCTCGAAACGTCGGGATGATAAAAATAATTAATATACGCGATTTAAATCCGTTTAAAATAGTTTCATTTCAATGAATAATAATCGCGAAAATCTAAGACAACGATAAATGTTATTTAGTTCAAGTTTAATGTAAGTAACGTATTCTAAATCTTTTGTAAACACGCTTTATATTTAAGGGGCGAGATATGGAGGGTATGTTGATAATAAAACAGTTAGCTGTGAACCCGAGTTTCATTGACACTGCAGTTTGAAAGGCTATACTTCCAATTTGGTCCCATTGTCATAATGGATTTGCTCACGGAAAGCTACATTTGATGAGGTGGAGCTGGTAATGAAGACCACGGATGGGCACCGGAACCACATTATGAAGGGCTGAGATGTCGCATCCGTTGGGAGATGTTGTACCCTTTGATGACTAATTTTTTTCGCATATGTGCACTTTGGCTATAAGTAAGAACACAATTTACATAGTTATATTTTCGAAGCGTAGGTGGGTTGGTCTTATAAATATTTCTACAAATTTTGTACGGAACCCTCGTTGCGCGAGTCCTACTCGCACTTGACCAGTTAACTTTTAATAATATGCTGAGTATGAGAACCTCCGTTCAATCGGTTATCGAGTATAACTCCTAAAAATTTAGCCTTGTCTACAAAGTTAATGCGCTGATCTTCATAAAACAAATCGAAGTTGGGAATCATACTTTTTCTAGAAAACGTAACTGCCTGACTTTTGGCTATCGATAGAGATAAGCCATGATCAGACAGATAATGTAAAGCAGAGTTGAGACGAAATGTAATATCTTCTACTGAATTTGATTGATAATAAATTGCAATGTCGTCAGCATACTGTCAAATGTTGCAAAAATTGTTAACAGATAATTCGAGATCATGGGTGTAAATGCTGTAAAGCAGAGGACTAAGGACACTGCAGTGGGGGAGACCTTTCCAGATAAGTCTGGGGGGAAGAGAAATGGATTGGTGTTTTATCACTATTCATCTGCAAAAAATGCCTATTACATATGAAATGTATCATCCTCGGAGGCATACTCAGCTGGGGCAATTTTTTCCTGAGTAATGGGAGAAGAACATTGTCATATGCAGAAGCTACATCCTGAAAAACACTTACAAGGTACTCTCCTTTTAGAAATCAAAATCGAATTGTAATAATACTGAGACTATCGATGGTGCTCAAACCCTTTCTAAAGCCAAATTGAGAGGGTGAGAGAATATTTCTACTTTCCATTATCCACTCACGGTCAAAGACGGTTCTTTAAGAGATATTCAGTTATTTTTGCTAAAGTAGACGATAGTGCAATGGGTATTAAAATATGAATTATTAAGTAAGACTTCCAAGAAACTGGAATATCACCTGTCAAATAAAATTGGTTACTTATTTATGAAGAATTTCAGAGATTTTTCATTTAAGTGTGTGATAAAAGAATAAGGAACACCATCTTCGCCAGGACAAGAATTTGTGAGACCAGACAGAGCACATTGAAGCTCAGAAAATGAAAATGGGGCATCCATTTCATCTGAAATAGGTGCAGGAAGGGAAGAAAGAAAGTTATCCTGAAGGGGGGGGGGGGGGGGGGGCTGGGGAAAGTTTGTCAGCAAAATTGTTCAGCCATTCCAATGAATTATTGGAGGTAGAATTGATAGAATTTAGGGAACGGCAAATTTTTTTAAGTTTCAACCAAACTACGTAAGAAGGAGAACGAGGGGAAAGGGATTCACAAAAGTCAACCTATCCAAGTTTTTTTTTTTTTTGTAGTGTCTCTTTATTTTAGCGTCTAACTGTTGATGTCTTTAAAAATTCAGAGGAGGAGGAGTAGACAGAGAATATGAATCCTCTACAACCGTTCTTTGAGTAGTTAGAGAGTTGGGGTGTATTGCAGCGTCTAGTGTGTTATAACCTTGGAATCTCACCAGTCGGCCTTTGAAAGGAGGTGGGTTTTCCACTGATCGCAGACGTTCTGCAAACTCTCGCCAGTGGCTCCAAGTAGCTGTAGTGCATACAGTTGCCACACCCCGGTAAACTGCGTCGGCTCGCGGGCTAAACCTGGTAGAGGGAGCCTGGTGTTGAGGCAGGCTTTACAGCGGATTTACCGCTTAGTGCACGAAGTCTATCCCGGTGGGAAAGGCGACTCATCGCAGATATGCAACGAGCTTGGCGGACCCGGCAGGATAGCAAGGCCTGGTGGACGGCTCAGGGCGATGATAGAGGACAAAGTTATCATCGGCCAGACACATCATCTGCACCTGTCTCCAGTCGTATCGGTCTCTCCGTTCCACTGGATCAAGATAGGCGAAGACGAGAGTGTGCACATGCGTTTGCGCGTACGCTTGTGCACGTAAATATCTCCTGCGCAATTGACTGCTTCCGAATATGGACTCCGATTTGACGGAAAGCCCCGTGGCGATGGGCCGAGGTAGAGAGGTCCGGTTTGATGCAGATCGGGCTTTGTCTGAGGTCTGCACGCGGGCGGCTCCGGGTGTGGTCCTAGAACATCGTGGTCGTTCCTTCTCTGATATGGGGAGACAGAGAGGGCTCGGCAGCACCTGGAGCGACAAAGCAGCCCTATTCAGGGAAGCACTGCGTTCCCTGCTCAGCCAGGGAGGGGGCTAGAAAAGGTGCCCTAAAAATTGCTCACCCCAACACTTCAGGACTGTAGTAACCGCGGCTGCCTCCGCATCGCTAAAATCGCGGTCGACGTCACAAAAACAAATATACAAATAATAAAACTCCCATCATGAAATTTAGGGCATGGAACGTACGTACCCTCCTTGATCGCGATGAAAATATCTGCCCCGAACGGAAAACCGCCATCGTTGCCCGTGAACTTCGTCGCTATGATATAGATATGGCTGCTCTCAGCGAAACACACCTAGCTGATGAAGGGGAACTGGTGGAACGCGGTGGCGAGTATACTTTTTTTCTGGAAGGGACTCGCTGCCTCTGAGACGCGTTGGTCTGGTGTTGGATTTGCGATTAAGAACAGGCTTGTTAACCAGCTACAAGAATGTCCGGTTCATATTTCAGACCGCATTACCACACTGCGCCTACACTTCTATAGTAACAATTTTCTTAATGTTATCGGTGTCTATGCCCCGACCATGGATAAGTCTGATGACATTAAGAATCAGTTTTATGAGAAGTTTTCAGGGTTTATCGAAAGCGTAAGACCTAGTGAGCAGATTCTTCTGTTGGGTGATTTTAATGCCAGAGTAGGACGTGATTATGATGCATGGCCTAATGTTTTGGGCAGACATGGAGTTGGTTGCATAAACGGCAACGGCCAACTTTTACTTAGTTTATGTGCACAGTTCCACCTTGCAATAACGAGTACCATGTTTAGGCTTCCCGCCAAATACAAAAATACATGGATGCACCCAAGGTCGAAACACTGGCATCTAATCGACTACGCAATCGTGCGACAGCGTGACGTCTCCCAAGTCCTCGTCACCCGCGTTATGCGTGGTGCGCATTGCTGAACTGACAATAGGCTTGTTGTTACTAAGTTACGTCTTCGTCTCCATCGTCCTCGAAGATCTGGTAGATCAAAGCACAATGCGCGTCTTAACGTAGATGGGCTTCAAGATTCTGACATGAGAAAAGAATATGCTCGATCTTTGGTTTCTGGATTGCCATCCATCAACAAAGAAGGCGGGTTTGCCGAATGCGACTGGAGTGCTCTGTCTTCTCACATACTGGACACGGCCAAAACTACTTTAGGTCGCAGAGTCCGTAAGAACGAGGACTGGTTTGATGAGCATGACGAAGTATTGACGGAAGCGATTGACAAGCACCGCCCTCTTCTCCGACAACATCGCGGAGCTGACCAAAATGAGGGCGTTCGGAAAATCGCTAGGTTCGGAAATTAACTGGCACAACCTCTACTGCCAAAATACCTTTCAAGCCGTTATCTGGCGTAGGTTTACTCAAGAGCAAAGAAGAAGTACTAGCACGATAGGCAGAACACTTCAGCACTCTGCTAAATGTGGATCGGGCTGCTGACCTGGAACACATTCATTCGAATCCTCAACTCCCTGTCGCTACTGAGCTGGACGAGACACCCACTCGTGAGGAGATTGCTCTCGCCATCAAACAACAGCAAAACAGCCGTGCGGTAGGCATTGACTTTATACCGGGAGAACTGCTTAAATACGGCGGTGATGAATTGCATTTGGTTATATGGGAGCATTTTGTTCGTATGTGGCAAGAAGAACAAGTCCCATTTACTTTTAAAGTATCACGTATCAGGGCGCTATATAAGAACAAGGGTGACCGGTCCGACTGTAATTCATACCGTGGTATTTCACAACTATCAGTCCCTGGAAAAGTCTTTGCACGAGTCTTGCTGAACCGCCTTATGACACTTTCCGAAAAACTGCTTCCCGAAACCCAGTTCAGCTTCCGGCCAGGACGAGGTACCAGTGAAGCTATATTCTTAATGAGACAATTACAGGAGAAGAGCAGAGAGCAAGGTCGTCCTCTATATCTCTGTTTTGTTGACCTTGAGAAGGCCTTCGATAGTGTGCCTCGTGAAGCCCTCTGGCTTGTACTTCATAAAATCGGGTGTACGGAGAAATTTGTGAGACTTTTAAGACTCCTACACGACGACATGCAGTGCTGCGTCGCTGTTAATGACGAACAGTCCGATTTTTTCCCCGTCACCTGTGGAGTGAAACAGGGGTGCGTTCTGGCACCTACACTGTTCGCGTTATATTTTTCAGTCGTAGTCAAAGAGATCTCACAAATGACTTCTGAAGGTGTCCGCATCCGTTTTCGGACGGACGACAATATTTTTAATCTCGCCAGACTGAGAGCCCATACCAAAGTGTCGCATGCCGTGATCACTGAGTTGATGTACGCCGATGACCTGTGCTTCGTAGCAGAATCTCCAGGGGCCCTGCAACAGCTAATGTCCGACTTCCACGAGTCGTGCCAAAAATTTGGTTTAAACATCAGTGTCAAAAAGACTGAGGTGATGTCTTTGGACATGCATGGTTGTGAATCACTAAACATTACACTCGGGGGGGGATGAGCTGATGCAGGTGGACAAGTTTCGCTACCTGGGGAGCACAATATCATCTAAGTGTGATCATGATTAACAGCAGAATCGGCGCTGCTGCAGCGGCCTTTGGCAAGTTGGACTCTAAGGTCTTTAGCTCGCATGACTTAAAGTTGGCAACGAAGATCGCTGTCTACATGGGAGTCGTGCTACCCAATATCTTATACTCTGCCGAAACCTGGACAGTGTATGGCCGTCACATCCGTATCCTAGACCAATTCCACCTAAAATGCCTACGGAAAATACTTCACATCAGATGGTCTGACCGCGTACGAAATACTGAAGTGCTGCGAAGGGCCAATGTTGGTGGCATTGAGTCATATCTTATGCGGCGTCGGCTTCGGTGATGCGGACATGTGACGCGTATGACGGAGGAAAGAACAGCTAAGCGCATCTTTTATTCAGAACTTGAGGAAGGCAAGCGGAAGCATGGCGGACAACTCCTCAGGTATAAAGATGTGCTGAAGCGACACATGAAGCAGTGCGACATCAATCCTTCTCTGTGGGAGCGGCAGGCTGCCGGACGGCCGGAGTGAAGAGAGCTTATTAAATCTAGAGTTAAAGCCTTTGAAAACCGGCGGCTCTTTCAGCTGGATGCAAGACGAGACGAGCTGAAAGCCCGACCACCTGCGGCTATCAGCTATAATGTGAACGGTATGCTCACATGCCCGCAGTGTGCGCGGATTTTTACAAAAAAAATTGGCTACACAAGCCACATGCGAGCACATCAACGGCCAAACCGGAGTTGAAGACAGTCGCCGTGGCCGAAATCGGCCTGGATTTACACACACACACACACACAGTTAGAGAGCAGCGGGAGTATTCCTCATCCCACCAGGGGGTGGAAAAGAAAGAAAAGAAACTCAAAGAATGTTTCACAATAAAAAGTGATATTTTCATCACCTTCAGACTCTGGAAGAGAGTTCAATTATATTATCAACAGAAGTAGCATAGTCGAACCAGTTTGCATTTTTCAGGGAATATTTAAGAAGGTTTAAGGTTTGAGGTAATAGAAGGAATGGAATTTTGATTGAGGGAAAGGAGAATAGGGAAATGATCACTACCAAAAGTGGATAACAGGACATTCCAGGAAAGTTGAGATGCAAGAGAGAGAGAAGATAAGGATAAATTTACTGCAGTCTTAGGGTTCTGCGAAGAGTAAACTCGACGTGTCGGCAAACCATCATTGAGGATGCAAAGATTGACATTATCAACGACATCCACCAACAAATGAGCAAACCCATCAGTAGAGTGACAACCCCTTGCAGTATGATGGGCATTGAAGACGCCCATCACAAGGATTGGAAAAGCAAGTGAAGAATAAAATTCAGGAATAAGAGAAGAGGATGGGTAGGGAGTATACAAAGATAGAAAGGAAATGTTAAGGGATTTAACAGCAACACCATTAAAATGCTGGCTGGGGGGAAAAGGGATTTGAGAGAAAGGGATAGAATGACGGATAAAAAGAGCACAACCTGCATACCCATCACTTCTGTCATCCCTCAAACAGAAAAAACCAGGAACCCGAAAGCGAGAACCAGGAATTAGCCATGTTTCAGAGATGACAATAATGGAGGGACTATGCAGATTGATAAGGGAGAGTAATTCGTGTTTTTTGGGACGGATGCTGTTACAGTTCCAATGAAAGAAGCTGGTTGGGGCCATTTTTAAGGACGAGGAGTAATTGAGACAGGTTATCGGCAACGTTGGACGGTAAAGGAACATCGCTACATGCTGTAATAATGTTAAGGATCATTTAAGACAGGAGTTCGAGTAGGTTCATACCTCATGATTGGCTGGAATAGGATCTACATTATTGTTTAGGGTACAACCATTAGGAGTGGAAGAAGAGCAATTGCCCACTATGGCTTGGTGGGCTTGTTTATCAAACCCTTTACCAAAGGGGGCTCTGGGACGAACGGACCTACCTACAGTTTGCCGGTAGGATTGGGCAGATTTATTTGGAGAGGGAATAGTTTCAGAGGGACTGGAAGAAACATAAATGGGAGGGAGGGAAACATGTCCTTAGCGATCTCTGCATAGGATCTGCGGGCTGGAGGGAATTTTGCGAATGCTTCAATATAGGAAACATTATCGGATGCTATGACTTACTTTATTGAATGCTGTCGCGAATACACGGGACATTCTTTATCAGAGGCAAAATGCTTGCCCGAGCAATATAAACATGTGACATTGTCCTTGACGACATCACATGACTCGCCAGTATGCTGTTGAGAACATTTAAAACATCTAAGTTTAGTAAGTCATTGAGTTTTTACGTGACCATAGCGGCAACAGCTTAGACACACAATGGTCGGAAGATTGTAGGTCTCTACGGGAAGGGAAGTGTGGTATGAGTAAACTTTAGGAGGCAATATTTGTCCCATAAAAGGTATGACGATGAAATGAGTGGGAACTCAGGTGACGACATCCTCAGTAGAAACCTTGCGGTTCAACCGTCTCGCTTTTATAACATCACCACATCCAGAAGGAATTTCTAATGAGTCGACGAATTTCCTCCATCGAACATTCCACAGGAACGCCTTTAACTAGACCCATTCTAGTAACATATCAAAAACAAAATATGCTTTATTCAAGTAGCCTTTTACAAGCACTTTTGAATCGTCAATACAAAAACAAAAGAAAACTAAACACTAATTAATTAAATAATTTACCACCGGTTCGGAATGTAGATTCTACCGAGAAGAACCGGCAAGAAACTCGATAGTTACTCTTTTTAAAAGTTTTACGATGGGTACATACATTTATGAGTTACGAATATATAAAATACCCTGTGTGAATCCAGCTTATACTAAATCCAAGCATGTTTATCATCTATATAATCTTGAACAGAATAATATGTTTTAGCTACTAAGGATTTTTTAATATATACTTTAAATTTCTTTTTTGTAAACTGTAACACTTTCTGCGGAATTTTATTATAAAAACGAATACCTTGCCCCAAGAAGGTAACATTGACTTTGCGGAGTCGAAACTTCGGCGTTATAAGTTTATCCTTTCTTCTCGTGTTAATACAATGCCTGTTACTGTTTTTATCAAAAGTTGATTCTTTTGAATATACATAATAATAATAATAATAAAGCTTTATTTATTCCATGCATAATAATAAACTATAATAATTATTATAACATTCGATTGCAATTTAATACCCTAACTAGATTTTTTTTTAAATGTGTTCCAGTTCCATTTTTCTTTCGTCATGATGGTCGAAGACTTTATTTGGCCGGTACTTATTTAGACGTCCTTGTCTCAATCGTTTGCTCTTAAATTTGGAAGCGACTACTCTTTTTTTCCCCCTTTTTTTTCCTTTTTCTTTATTTTTTCCTTTCTCTTTCTTTTCTCTCTCTTTTTTTTATTATTTACAATTTTTTATGCATTATTTATTTCCTTTTTTTTTTAAATATATGTAAGTAGTATTTATTGGAGTATTACATGTCTCATTTGTTTGTTTGTTTATTTTTTTTTCCCGTTTCATTTGTCTTTTCTTATTTTACTCGTTTGCCTATCTTAATTACCTACCCTTTATTAATAATTATTGTTGCTATTTTAAAGTGTTCTAAAAATTTATTTCCCGTTTCTTTACCAGTGATTAAGGTCGTCAACGTATTCTTCTCTACTTTTATTCCAGTTTCAATTTCAAAGTTTGATTTTAATGCAGCGAATTTGTCACATTCGGTGATAAGATGGATTATTTCTTCCTCCGATGTATTATCGCACTCACAGACACCTGTGTCTTTTTTCTTAAATTTGTATAAATATTTGCCAAAACCTCCATGGCCTGTAAAAATTTGCGTTCTTATTTGGTTTAATTTCGCCCTTCTGATAAATTTGTACGCTTCTTTAACGTTTGGTAGAAAAACTTTCGTTGTGGAAGCTGTTTCATCTTTCGTGTATCGTTCCTGCCAAATTTTTAAGGTTTCTTCTCTTATTTTTTTTTTTACATAAGATACTGGGCATGCTCTGTAATCTGGTGCAGTTTTCGTTCTTAATGCCACATATTTTGCGAGGTTGTCTGCTCTTTCATTACCCTGAATGCCAACATGCGCTTTTATCCAGTAAAGCCTTAGAACCGCCCCCCTCCCCCGGATTTTCCCCATATCCTTCCGAATTTGATGCACAAGTGGGTGTGCTGACGTTCGGTTCTTTAACAGGTCGAGGACCTTGAATCACTTAAGATTGAGGCCTCTCCTGTCCCCGTCTCTAAGACCATTCGTACTGCCCTGTGTAGGGCAAAGAGCTCCGTCTGAAAGACCGTGCAATAAGATTCGAGTTTTAGCTTCACCGATCGGATTTCCAGGTTATCCCGCCACGCCGAAATCGCCGCACCCACCTTACCCTCAATTTTGCTGCCATCTGTAAAGACGAGCAAGTCTCTGATTTGGTGTTCGGTCATTGTTTCTGGGCTTAGGCTTTCAAGGCAAGTATATTCGACGACTTCGGCGTACGCTGGACGTTGGTTTTCCATGAAGCTAACTTTTCCCTCGATCTCATGATCCGCCGGGAGGAACTCCAGTGGTTTTCCTCTTTTTGCCTCATATATTGTGGCATTTTCCTTCACTCATAGATCCAGAGGGATTAAACCGGATAGGATCAGAGCCGAGTGAAGGGAGACGGTTCTATAGGCTCTATAGATTTTTTTATGCAAATCCCCTTTGCAATGTGTTAAGTAGTTTTTTATGGATAGTTTTTCCGCAGCTTTGGCCTACACACTTGATGCATACAAGATTGACAGACGCGTTGGCGCAATGGTGACTGCAACAGACTAAAGCGTTAACGGTCGCGGGTTCGATCCCCGCTCACGGCAAACGTGTGTATTGGCCATACGGATGTTTGTCGTGATCTGGGTGTTTGTCTTAGTGTTGTGTTTCCGGACTCCCGACACAAGGTCATGAGATCTTAATGGGGGCCGTTGAGTGTGATGCATTATTATTATTATTAAGATTATGGGCTCAATCACCGCCACATATATGTATGGACCCTGTTCGGGTAAAAGCCTCCCCGCAAGGATTGCCATACTTTTCTGTCGATAGCTCTTTCAAGCCAACTTTCACCTGCGCACGCTACAATTTCGACTACCTATCTGGCCCTTGGTCGACCTCTTGATCTGGTGCCTTTTGGCCCAGACCACTTTACTGACCGTAAAGTCCACCTGTCGTCCCTGTAATTGGCTAAGTGACCAGCCCACTTCCATTTAGCCTTCATTGCGCAACTTAAGGCATCGCTTACTTTGGTCTTCTTCCTAATGTCAACGTTCTTTACCTTATCCTTCAATTTTATACCTAGACAGCTTCTCTCCACTCTTCTCTGTGTAGTTTGGATTTTGTTCCTGGTTTTGAGATCAAGGGTCCAGGTTTGGCAACCATAGGTAAGGCTTTTTTTTTTTTTGTAATAAAACTACATCCATGGGCTCGCAATTGCCCATGCCTTTTTTTGATAGATTTATTTATTTTTGTTATAGTGGGCGTACAATTGTAAATAGTGTAGTGTCTCTAAGGGCGTAAGTCCATACCTGACTTTTTTTTTTCCTAGATATTTAAGTTTGTATACAGCATTTTTTTTTTTATTTATGTTTTACTATCCCTATCTATATTTTATCTATATTTTATTGTCATTAGCTTAGTTTATGTTAGTTTTATGAATACAAATACAATTACTCGGAACCTGCCCCACTCCGAATTCTTTTAAGCATAGCCTCAATAACTTTCGTGTCACGCTTTCGCATCGACATTTTGAGGCTATGCTCCACGATGGTCTTCGTTGAGGCCTCCACCGCTCGGCTGATGAACCTGCCGATGGCGTCATCTCCATCGTCGGTATAGTATACACAGGTCTTAGTGTGTCTTGACACCGCCACCACTGCGTGTGGAAGGCTGTCGTGGATCCGGAGTCTCTTGCTCCTACTCTGGATGATGATAACCGCCTCATAGGTCTGTCCTTGGGCTTCATGGATGGACACTCGACCCTGCGCCGGTTTCATATCCTTGGTCCAGCAGGATTTTCTTTTCTTCCTGTGTATGGACCAAGTATAGGGTTCCGTGTTGAGCGGTCGGTATTCAGGCGCCTGTAAACCTCTCCATGCTTAAGGAGTGTACGGTGGACTGGGAAGAATAAATGGAGTTGTACACTTCCTTGAGGGCGTATGCAACGTCCATGGGGTTTCGGTGCGTGCAACACAACTCTCGGGTGATGTTTGTCACCATGTCTGGCCGGCAATACCTTAAATCGAATAGATTTTCTCTATCGATGTAGGGCAGCTGGTTCACGTCTCCGATAAGGACTATGTCTGCCACTCTCGACAATCGTGCCGCCATTACTATGGCTCCAAAGTGGTTAATGAGAGTTTCATCTACGATCAATCGATTGTAGTTTTCATTCTCTCTGAACCCGTTGACCAGAATGGAGGCCATAGTACGCACCTTTAATTTGGCCCTCTCGCCAAAGCGGTGCGCCAGCTTCGCCCTAAGGTCTTTCGCGGCTTCAATTGTGGTTGTGGCTACTACGTCTTTGGTCTCATCGAAGATCCCGATGACATAAGTCGTCTTGCCGCATCCTGGTACCCCGTCAATCCATTCGAATCTCGGTAGTTGCCAGTTGTCCTATGCTGTGTCGACGCTGGGGAACTCGGAGATTGCTTTAGCATTATCGAGTATCCTGTCGTCCAGCATGATTCTTGTACATCTGGCCACCACCACGATCGGGTCTCCCTCAGGTGTTAGATATTTCGGAGGTCCGTCTTTGTGTCCCTCTGCTTCAGCTAAGCCCACGAAGCCTCCTGTGGCGTTATAAGCGGCGATGTACCACCCCGACATGTTTCCTTTCTTGACTTGGAGCGTGTCGTTGTCGTAGATGGCCGCTTCTGCTTCACCGAGTTCCACCTCCAGCAGCTTGTCGTTGCCTCGCTGGTAGGTGTGCAGGATCTTTTTGCATTTGGCAATGTTGACTTCTCTAGTCGCTGTTACGATTGCCTGGAACTCGATAAACGCATTAATCGCATGGTTAAGTGGGCTAGACGCTTGCCGCAGAATGGGTGGGTTTACCTGTCCCTTATCGGCTCGTTTCCGACAGGCGCTAGGCACCAAGGATTGCGTTTCGTAAGGTGTACTGAAAAATTTCCTTTCTGCACGCGCCTGTCTGTCGGTTCTAGCTAATGATTCGGGATCAGGGTGGGAAGACGAAGAGGACCACTTCTTGGGCGGGACTAATCGATGGATTGTTTTGCTCCACGCCCTCAGCGTTGTGTTCTTTCCGTCGAGATCTTACCGGGCTTCTGGGCTCGCTGCCGTCCTTTGCGCTGCTATTTTGGTCTGTAGACGTTCAGAACCGCTCTGTGGGGGTTCTGCTGGAGTCGACTTTGGAGAGGGAGCGGATGATTCGACCCTAGCTTTTAAGTAGCTTAGATCTTCCCCTCTTGCCTCGTACACGATTAGTTCGTGTATTTTGGAGGCTAATAGGCATCCGTAGCGATCTGCTACGTCGCCTTTTTCAAAGCCGACGACCGCAGCATCCACGCTTATTTTGCGTGGTATTCCGTCGTGGCTCCCCTCGCCAAGTTTAGACAGCACTGAGCATACCTGGGCAAAGGGGGTTTCCTCACCCCATTCGAACAGGGCGATCAATTTGTTCCTGAATCGCAGCCATCGGTAGGTTTGGTCACCCGACATTTGATCCGTTAGCGCGTCGATCTTATTGCGCTTTATGCTCGTTTTGTTTGTGCTGCCTTTTATTAGCGAGCCCCGGCGAGATCCTCATTCGGTCTGAACTCTCCAGACGGCAGAACCCGATGCCTATATTTTCGGCATCGTTGTCCATAAAGAGAGCCACGCCTCTCAATCTTACGTACGTACGTACCGCGGTCGAACCGTTTGTTCTTGCGGCCGTTTGGACGGCCTTTCTCGCGAATGCGAGGAAAGGTGTTCTTGTAGCCTCTTCCTCCAAGATGGTGTGGAGTGCAAACTGGTTAATGTTGAGTTGTAGCTGGATTTCCAGCTCCAGTCTGTCGTGGCTAAATCTTGGGCAATCCAGAAGAATATGGAATATCGTTTCCTCGCATTCGGGATCGCAGACGCACGAGGGGCTGTCTTTCAGATGGAATCGGTGGAGATACGCCGCGAAGCCACCATGGCCGGTTAGAGCTTGGATGTCGGCCGGTGTTAGTGCCGTTTTCGCAACTATGCTCTTTGCGGTCTTGACGTCAGGTAAAAATACCTTTGTGACCGAACCGGTTGTGGAGGAGTCGTAGCGCAACTGCCACCTTTAACAGTCTCTTCGCGTATCCGCCGTTTGACGTGCGATATAGGGACTTTATCGTAGTCAGGGGCCGTCTTCTTCGTCAGGGCCGCTTTCTTGGCTAGTTCGTCCGCTCTTTCGTTGCCCGGGGTTCCTACGTGGGCCCTCAGCCAGAAGAACTTCACAGTCCTGCCCTCCTCCTGGATTTCTCTGACGTATCTCTTCATTTCTAGGGCCAAAGGGTGCGTAACCGAGGGACTCTTCAATAGATCGAGCGAAGATCTAGAGTCGCTCAAGATGTTGGTCGAGCCCGCTTTCGATTGGCGCACCATTTTAACCGCCCTGAAGAGCGCGTATATCTCCGATTGGAAGACAGTATTGTGTTGCTCGAGTCGAAATGTCGAGTACCTGGATTCCCTGCCTTCATTCCACCACGTTAGGGCAGCTCCGACTTTCCTCTCAATCTTGCTGCCGTCGGTGAATATTTGGGGTCCGACTATGTGGTGTTCCTCAAGCGTTTCTGGATCCAGGTTCTCTAGGCGCACATACTCTGTTTGTATGAGTTGTGATGGGTGGGGATTCTGTAAAGGTCCCACCCTGCGCTCTATTTCTCTACCTGGCGGTATTAGGTCCACGCTATATCCCTTCTTTATTTTAAAAAATGTGGCGGCCTCTTGAACGCGAAGGTCCAGTGGAAGTTGGCCCGACAGGATGAGTGCCGATGTCAGGGACACCGTCCTGTATGCCTTTTTTTGGGCGAAGCCCCTTTGCAGAGAGTCTAATTGATTTCTTATCATCAATTTCTCAACTGCTGGGGACCATGCGCTTGCTGCATACAAAACGATAGGCTCTATCACCGCCACATAGATGGTCCTCACGATGTCTCTGTTCAGACCCCATGTCACCCTCGCCGCACATGCTAGTTGTTTATAAATGTCTGCTGTTTTCCTACAGGTTGCAGACACATGTGCATTGAAAGTGAGTTTGGAGTCTATGATGAGACCTAGCAACTTTATTTCCGTCACCAGATGCAGCTGAGTGCCGGACATGTGGGTCATGGGGTTGTCATATTAGAGCTTCTTCGTAATCACCATCGCGTTGGTTTTATGCGCGGCGAAGCTCAATTTGTTCTCGGCATCCCATTCTTGTACGACATCTAAGATGGATTCAGCTGCTGTCTGTAAGTCACTAGTTCGGTTGCTCGAAAAAACGAGGACCACATCATCTGCGAACGCTTGGCAGTATACGCCTAACGTGGCCATCTTTTGCAAGAGTGAGTCCAAGATCAGGTTCCAGAAAGTCGGTCCACCTATGGATCCTTGGACGCAACCTTTCGTGGTCTCCTTTTCTATGGACGCTCTTGCGTAATTCACTTTGACCTTCCGGTCCTGCAAGTAGGACGCCACAAGAGCATAGAGGTTTCTCGGGCAATTTTTTCGTACCAGCTGTTTTTTAAGGGCCGGCCACCATGCGTTATCGAAGGCCCCCTCTATGTCAAGAGAGAACAGTAACACGATCTTTCTCGACTTTACCTCTGTCCTTATGTGTTCGACGAGGTCGTAGAGGGCGTCCTCGGTTCCACGCTGTGGCATGAATCCGTACTGAATAGGATGGAGTGTTGGTAAGAGGCGCCACTGGATTCTACCTACCAGGAGCTTTTCTACTATCTTCCCGAGGATAGATAGTAGGCCTATGGGTCGGTATGACTTTGGGTGGGTATAATCTTCTTTTTCTGGTTTGCGAAGTATGCACACATGGGCTAGTTTCCACTGCTTTGGAAAGTACGACAGCGACAGACACTTACTGGCTATCGCCGTGAACACCTCCCTACTGCAGTTTATCGCTGCTGTGCAAATGTCGGACGTCAGACCATCACGGCCTGGAGCTTTCTTCGGGTTTAGGCTCATGAGAACCATCTCCAGCTCCGCGGCCGTGAATAGCGGGTCATCGTCCGACAGGTCTTCAATCTCCGCTGGAGTTTTGCCTTCGGTAAAATGCCTGATCTGCTGTTGTTGATCAGTTTCGGTATGCACAGAGTCATCAGGGTAGAACGTTGCTGCTAAGAGTTCAGCTGACTGATCTGGTGATAGCGTTTCGCCAGCTGTGTTTCTCAACAGCATATCGTCCTGTCTGCTTGTAGTTTTCCTTATGACTCTGTAGATACCGTCCCAGACACTTTCGCGATCTTGGGTTGTGCAAAACTCCTTCCAGTTTTGGGTAGCTGCCTCTGTCGCTCTAATTTGATAAGCATCTCTAGCCTGTACGTACTCATTGACAGTGAATTGTCGCCTACTAGGTTGCATTTCGGATTCGGCGTTTTTTCCTCGTGACGTCCTTTCTTAATTCTTCTAGGGGCGTTGCGCTGCGGTTAGACATAATTTTAGTTTTTTCCAGATTCATTTCCAAACCAGTTTTTATACTAGCCTGATTCAATTCGTTTACCATTTTGTTTAGTTGGTGAGGGGATTCTGAAAGTAGAATAATGTCGTCGGCAAATCTGAGATGACTTACGTGTTTTCTATTTATATTAATACCTTTATTGTACCATGACAACTCTCCCATTATGTGTTGCAAGACGGCTATGAATAATTTTTGTGAGATCGGGTCTCCTTGCCGGACGCCTCTTTTTATGTTGATTATTCGGGTCGGCGGGTAGACGTAAAATAAGAAAGTCATATTTTTTGAAGCTCTATTTTATTTAATTATTTAAAATACATGAGTGCATATGTATTAAAATTTTTATTACCTTTTCATAAGTAGACTATCACTACACTCTCACACATATTTTCACCACTGAGAAATGGATACGTCAGTTGAGCACCTACTCAAGAATATGGAAGAACTCCCTTCTATGTTCAGCCCAAGGATGGGCGAGTTTGAAAAAAAACTTAATGCCATCAGGTATTTCAGCTCCTACTAATCCGACAATAAAATCTTTGTCAGCGGAGTTTTATTCCTTCAAGTCCCTAGTGTGGAAGTCACTAGGAATACTCAAAGCCCAAATTAAAAGAACATGTCGCACTTGATTGCATTGAGACACAGTACCGCAGGAAATTCTCCTCTTCCATGGAGTAAAGGAAAACAAAGAAGAAGATGTCCTGAAGAAAACACTTGCTGTATTAACCGGCCAATTGAAGTTGTCCGATGTTGTATCAGAGGTGATTGATTCGTTTCTTCGTTTAGGAGTGAAGAGGGATTCTGCTCGGCCAATATTTGGGAAATTTTCATCTGTACGTTTCCGGTCCAAAGAGTGGAATGACAAGACAGCGCTCAAGGGTTCTAAAATAACTCTTACAGAATTCCTAACTAAGTCTCGTCAAGGTGTGTTTATGGAGGCTCGCAAGTACTTTGGTATTAAGAAGTGCTGATCTGCAGATGGCGAAATAGTTATCCTTTTTCCAGACAATACTAGGAAAAAGATTTCATCTATGCCTGAGCTAAAACAATTACTCACTCTGCATCCAAAAACCAACAACTGAATACGGGTATATTGTTTACTGATACACAATTTGGTTGGATTATAACTTCTTGCGATAATAATTAACTTTAATTTATTTTTAACATTTTCAACTCTATAACCATACTTAACTTGTTTAAAAACTTTTAATAAAACTACCTTTCTAAATAAGATTATAAATGAAATGACAATTAGTGTCAGTAGTCTATAGTTTTGCAGCTCTGGATTCATGCTTTTGAGACTTATGACAACTTACTTTTCTTTTTTTTCTTTTATTATTTTTTTGCCATTTAATATTTGTTTTAATTTTTCTTTTCTTTTTTTTATTGTATTAATTTTCTATGTTATCTACTGACTATACAACTTCAGTGTATACATTTACGAAGTGTGTTACCTACCTACTAACTTATGTCTAAGGTCTGTGTATAGTGGTTAATTGGCAATGTTTTTCTCTTTTTATTATTATTTACGGTATTAGTTATTTATTATATTATAAGCAGAACTCATTGAAATTTATTGCGATCAGTGACGTCATCGCCACCTGCGAGTATTTAAGCAATGATCTGCACGTGCTCGGGACATTTGCTTATCGGTCGTTGAGTAGTAAGATGGTTCGACATAATTTGTTACGATTCATATTCATCGTTTATTGCTGAATCATTCAATTGCTTTTAGAAGCAGCTGATGTCAATAACAGATATTCTAAGCCATAAAGTAATTTTGTTATTGAGATTTGTTTTTGTAAAATAAATATTGTTTTCAAAAAATTAAACCGACTTCAAAAATGAACTTAAGAGATACAAATAAACTAAAATGTATAAAATAAATGTTTTCTACAATATTTTGAAGTCGGTGCCAGTAAATAACACGAAAAAGGTCTTACTTGACGCCGACTTCGAATGTTTTACTAGGCAAATTTTATTGTACATTTTTCAGTTACGAATATAGTAAGATTAAGTGATTTACCTTAGTTACAATACCCTAATGCCAACTGTTCATCGCCGTCAACAATATATATCTTTTCCCGATTCAGTGCTGTTAATTATTGAGGAGTTCTCCTGGTGTTGTATCATCAGCTTCGCTTCACCATATGCATTGTGACGAGCGTAAATTGTTTAGCATTTTTATCGAAATAATCGAATCGCAAGCTGTGAAATACTTGTTATTGAGTAGTTTTGGTGGCCATCTGTGGTCTTCATCATCAGTTCCACTTCACCAAAAGTGATTTTCTGAAAGTAAATACATAAGTTACTATCAAAAATACCTAAATCGGTATAGGTGTGCCTATAATATTTGAGGAGTTCCCTCAATTTCTCCAGTCATCAGATCCTGACCTGAAGACAATAGGACCACCTCGGAAGTATACACTTTCAAACAAAAAAAAAAATTGAAAATCGGTCCACAAACGGCGGAGTAATCGGCGAACAAACATAAAAAAAATATACGGTCGAATTGAGAAGTAGGTCTCGCTCGAGTAAAAATTATCGTAGATCGCGTTCTCGTAGTCGTAGTCAAAGCCGCGATAGTTCCGTTAAACATGCATTACGTGCAATTATGACTCGTTTAAATTCTATTGAAGGGAGTAACTCTAGTATATCGCGAACTCCTATTCCTCTTGAACGTCCTAACATATCACAACAAAATAATGACGCCTCATCTGCGACCCAGGCTCTCGCAGATGCACTTATTGCATTTAATCGTGGGAAATCACATAACTATTTTGTCTCGAATTTTGATCCGGCCGTAAATTGTTTCGAGGTTTGGTGCGATGAAGTAGAGCGTGCTAGGTTAGCTAATAACTGGGAGGATCTAGAATGTTTATTGCGGGTAGCGTATTGTTTGAAAGGGGATGCTAAAACCTGGCTAAACGAATGGGCAACAAATGATCGATCGTGGTCTAATTTTGTTAAAGAATTTAAATCTCTTTGCCCACAAAAAATTGATTCTGCTCAAACCTTATACGAGATTATGAACTCAACCTCAGTTCAATTTCCCTCGTACGCAGAATACGCGCGGCGTTCACTTTTACGCTTACGCATAGTCCAGGGTATAAGTGAAGAGTTAATGGTCCGAATAGTTATCCGTGGTATAAATGATATTTATGTTAAGGCAGCCGCCGCGAACGCTAATCTTACTACTGAGAATCTAGTTTCGTTTCTAGCTATTTATGTTAAGCCTGGTTATAAGCGAATTTTTCACCGCGAACCTAATTCTGCGTTAAAGAAACGAAAAACTTATCCAGCCGATTCCAATAAAACATCAAAGTGCTATTTTTGCCATCAGCCTGGACATATAAGTGCTTATTGTCGAAAAAAATATAAAACACCCGAAAATAATTCTAAAATAACGTGCTCCTTTTGTAAAAAACATGGTCATAATGATAGCGTATGTTTTGCAAAAGCACGATCTGCTAATAATAACAATCAACGAAACGTAAATTTATGTAATGAAGCCTCAAAAATAACCGGGAATAACGATATTTGGACCGCGGTCATACAACGTATACCCGTTGACATTTTAATTGACAGCGGAGCGCTGAACGTATCTTTGATATCATCGGCAATCGTTAAACATTTTTCTTGTTCACGCAAACCAACTTATTGTGTTCTTAAGGGAATCAGTAGTAACGAAATAATAGCACGCGATTACGTTACACTTACGGTTGAATTCAGTAATATTGCACTGGAAGTAGATTTTGTCATTGTTCCTGCAAATTGTATGAACACGCCTATAATAGTCGGAACAGATTTCTAAATATGGACGGAGTTACTTTTGTCCGTACGAAGCACAGACAGTTTTTGACGCACACTCCTAATTTCGATCTAAAAGTTGCTTCCGTTATCACGAATAAATTGGATAACGCGAATACACCTCTTCAAGGTGAAGATCTTGATTTGTTAATGTCGGTAATAAACGCTTTTTCTACGTTTTTTATATCCGGAACTCCTACATCTACAGTAAAAACTGGTACGATGCACATTAAATTAACAAGCGACGTTCCTATAGCTTACCATCCTTACCGTTTATCTTATCAGGAAAAACTAAAAGTCCGCGAGATCATTAAGGATTTATTAGACAAACAAATTATTAGAGAGTCCAATTCTGAATACGCTAGCCCAATAATTTGTAAAAAAGAAAGATGGTGCGGATAGAATGTGTGTTGACTTTCGGGCGCTCAATCGCATCACCGTCAAGGATAGGTACCCGCTTCCGCTTATAGATGATCACGTTGATCGTCTTGGTCGAGCCAAATTTTTTACCAGTTTGGATATGGCATCGGGCTTTCACCAAATACCAATTGATGAAGACTCAATACATAAGACCGCTTTCGTGACACCCGAGTCTCATTACGAGTACCTAAAAATGCCATTTGGTCTCTTGGTTCTTGTACATTTTAAAGCTAATAATATTTTCCATAGTGAACAGTACGGGTTTACGAAAGGTCGTTCTACGATTGATGCGGGAGTGGCCCTTCTAAAACATATTTATGGTGCTTGGGAAAAGTCACAGAATGCTATCGGTTTTTTGTGACTTATCAAAAGCGTTTGATTGTGTTGTACATGAAACGCTATTGAAGAAACTTAATTATTATGGTATTAAAGATAAAGCTCTTGATCTAGTTGCTTCATACTTAAGCGGTAGAATTCAACAAGTTACTATTAACGGAACAAAGTCTTCTGGATCTGTTCTCCAAATGGGTGTTCCACAAGTATCAATTTTGGGTCCTTTTTTATTTTTAATTTACATTAATGGTTTGCCTTTTTATGTTAACAATATTTGTGATATTGTGTTGTTTGCTGATGATACTTCATTAATATTTAAAGTCGACAGAAAGAAAGATAAGTATGACGACGTAAACAATGCACTATCTCATGTACAGAAATGGCTTACTCTAAACAATTTAGTTTTAAATGCCAAAAAGACAAAATGTGTCGAATTTGCACTACCTAACGTTAATAAACAAAATTTTAATCTTGTTTTGAATAATGAAATACTTAATGTAATTGATAGTACAGTATTCTTGAGCATTACTTTAGATTCAAAACTTCAGTGGAAGCCCCATTTGTCATCCCTTGCAGGAAGACTTAGCTCCGCAGCTTATGAAAAATTAAAAATTTAACTGATATTGATACTGCTCGTTTAGTATACTTTAGTTACTTTCACAGTGTTATGTCTTATGGTATATTACTTTGGGGTAATGCCACAGACATTGAGACTGTATTTGTCTTACAAAAAAGAGCTATTCGAGCAATATATAGTCTCGGAGCTCGAGACTCCCTTAGGGATGTATTTAGGAAGATAGATATTCTGACGGTTGCGTCACAATACATTTACGTTAATATTTTATATATCTTTCAAAATAGTGATGGTTTTCCTAAGAACAGTGACAGGCATTGTGTAAACACTAGAAGAAAAAATAAACTTTTCATACCAAACTTTCGTCTTCATAAAGTCAGTTCATCGTTTCTGGGGTTAGGTATTCGCATCTATAATAAAATCCCGCAAACAGTTTTACACTTAATAAGTTTAAAGCCTACGTTAAAAAATCTTTAATAAATAAAGCATATTATACCATACAAGAATATTTTGACGACAAAGAGGCGTGGATTTGATAAGCGTTGATTTTCTATCCGGATAACATAATTAAATGTAATAAAAATACATTATGTATAAATGATTTTAAAAGAGTTACTATCGAGTTTCTTGCCGGTTCTTCTCGGTAGAGACTACATTCCGAACCGGTGGTAGCTTTATAAAAATCAAAAATGAAAATATGACATGTAACTTGACGATTCGAAAGTGCTGTTAAAGCCCATCTGAATAAAGTATATTTTGAGTTTGAGTTTGAGTTTGCAATTCACCAACGGTTTATCAGCGAATAATTAATAATACTCTCCGTAAATTTATTGACTCGGGTGACGTTCTCGTGTATATAGATGACGTTTTAATCTTAAGTAATTCTATCAGTAACGGTATTAAAATTTTGCGGAAAGTATTGGTAACCTTAACTGAGGCAGGCTTTTCGATTAATTTGCGAAAATATTCTTTTGTTACCACCGAAATAGAATACTTAGGTCGTGTTATAAGTCATGGTCAGGTTAGACCGAACCCTCGTAAAATAGAAGCACTAGTTAATACCCCTGTTCCGGGCAATGTTAAACAGGTCCGTCAATTTCTTGGCCTGCCAGGTTATTTCCGTCGTTATATTAAGAGTTACGCAACAAAGACGGCTTGTATTTCACGTCTTACCAAGAAAGGGGTTAAATTTGATTGGGGACCCGAACAAGAACAAGTGCGCTTAGACCTTATCAAACAATTAACAAGTGCGCCAATATTAGCTATTTTCGATCCTAATAAGCCTACTGAGCTCCATACAGATGCGTCTAGTTCAGGATACGGGGCCGTTTTAATGCAATTATCCACGAATAGACGCAAATGTGTGATAGCTTATTTTAGTAAGGTAACGCAAGGCGCAGAAAGCAGATATCACTCTTACGAGTTAGAGACTTTGGCGGTTGTCAGGGCATTGCAGCATTTTCGACATTATTTAATTGGCCTAACATTTAAAATTATAACTGACTATAACGCCTTGAAAGCCACCGAGCGCAAAAAGGATCTGCTTGCTGATTTATTTACAAGATTTTAATTTTACTATCGAATATAGAAAAGGGGTAATGATGGGTCATGCCGATTATTTAAGCAGGAATCCACCAGCGATAGAAGTAAATCATATTGACAGACCCTTGAACTGGGCTCATTGTGTTTTCCATGACGAGCACGAACATATTAGTGCGGATAAAACGTTAGACCTTATTCTGAAACATTTTTGGTTTCCGGGACTTAAAACATTTGTAAAAAAATACATCTCACATTGTTTAATTTGCATTTCAAAAAAACGTGTACCTAGAGCCCCTCTACAGTCTCCCCCCTATTACGTCATGGGAAAAAATCTGATGTTCCATTTGATACGGTACATGCTGACGTCTTAGGGCCGTTACCTGAATCTAACGGGTATAAGTTTGTTTTTGTCCTTGTTAACTCTTTTACCAAGTTTTGTTTACTTTACCCTATATACAGACAAGACTCCGACGAACTTAAACGCGTTTTTAATAATGCAATTTCTTTATTTGGCACCTCAAATTATTGGTCTGTGAAATGCACCATGCAAATGGATAAGCCGAACGTTACGTACGAACCGTTCTTAACCTAATTCGTATTGAAAGTTGTAATAAAAAATCAACATGGTCTACGGCTCTAAACAAAATTCAATTGGTACTCAACATAACAAAACAAAAAACTACACAGCTATCACCTTTGTATTTGTTAATCGGTACTAATGCGACCACACCCATTATTCGTTCGCTTATTAGAGATATAGCAATTGAAGATTCAAGTCCCAATCATGAGGCAAAAAGGGAACTCAGCAGGGGTCGAGCAAAAAACTTACTCCAAAATAATCAAAATTATCAAGATTCTCACGTAAATCGTCACCGGCATCCTCCCAGGGTATTTAAGTTGGACGATCTTGTTTTTGTCATAAAATATTCCCAATAGATAGAAAAAGTAGACCTGGGCATGAGAGGCCCATACCGGGTTGTTAAGGTGTTGCCAAGTGATCGTTACGAGCTCAAACTCTTGAGCGGAGCTCGTGGAAAAACTACTCAAGCCGCAGCACAGTACATGGTTCCTTAGAAAGGAGAGTGGTGTCCCGACAGTTGCGCTGCATTTTTCACAAGTAAATTTATTAATTAATTTGTGTACATGTTGCAGTTTTTAGATGTTCAGTAGCTCTTGGTTAACGTGGCGTATTTATGATATAGAATGAGCAACTGGAATATGAGAAAGTTGAATGAATCCTCGTGGAGGCATCAACGATGGCTCTACTCAGCACACGTACTACAAATGGTGTATTTGGGCTCTGGCCTTGCAGACACATTTTTAATGTGTAATGGACTTATATCCTGCAGACACAGTAAACTCAAACTCAAACTCAAAATATACTTTATTCGAATGGGCTTTAACAGCACTTTCGAATCGTCAAGTTACATGTCATATTTTCATTTTTGATTTTTATAAAGCTACCACCGGTTTGGAATGTAGTCTCTACCGAGAAGAACCGGCAAGAAACTCGATAGTAACTCTTTTAAAATCATTTATACATAATGTATTTTTATTACATTTTAATTATATATTCATATATTAAATTAATATATTTTATTACATTTTAATTATATATTCAGATAATCGTCATATCGTCGTGACGTGCGGTAGACTAAGTGTTCGCCCCGTTTTATTAATCAATAATTTAGTTATCCCCTACGTTTTGTCCAAAAATTTATGATAACTCGTTAGTGTGACATTAATCTTACGTGTTAAACAATTAATTAGCCCTAAAAATAATGAAAAAGTGACATAAAATAACTTTTTTAAATATATTCACGTAACGAATTCATACAAATTGTGTAAGTTAGTGAAGTGCACGATACAAACGCGTAAGCGACGCGTATTGCATGGCGCTTACGCCGTTTTAGTCGAGACTTCGGTGAGACTGATAGAATAAGCGGCGGCTGCAGTATAACAAGTGCGTAACGTCCTACCTACATACGTTTTTGAGAAATAAAAATCACAACAATGAATAATTGTAATGCTTGTAATAAATACGTAAAAACAGCAGAGAGAATTATATGTTCCCAGACAGGTTGTTCTAAACAGTATCACTACCTGTGTGTTGGACTTAGTGTTGATATTCACAAGAAGCAAATACCGTGGTTATGTCCTAACTGTAAAATAAAAATACCTCGGTTGGCAGACAATAGTGATACACCTGTTAAGAAATTAGGTGAGCACGAAAGCACCGATTCCATTACGTTAAGACGCCAACCTACATCCTGTAAACAACAGACTGGCGATTTAGAACCTTTCGATCATCACTCGGAGATATTAGAAGCTATTAGAAACGAGTTACCTGGTATTATTAAAAACTATATATCTCGAGAATTTGCTTGCCTAAAAGGAAACCTTAGCGAAATCGAAAAGTCACTAAAATTTATGTCAACCCAATACGACGACGCCATAAAATCGATAGCTGCTGTTAAGGAAGAATTGAATAATTTAAAAAAAGAAAACGAGACATTGCGCACTAACTTCAAAGAATTACAGGGAGTTATTAAATCTGTTGAACATGATTTTAGTAAGCACGAACAGTGGTCTCGTCTTCAAAATATAGAAATCCTGGGCATTCCTGAATCTCATAATGAAATTTTACCGGACATGGTTACAAAAATAGCTGAAAATGCTGGATTATCTATCACTAATACGGACTTCAAGTTTATTCACCGAGTGCAGCCTAAAAAATCATCAGGAGGAAAACCACGAGCGATTGTGGCGCGTTTTAAAAGTCGACAAACTAAAGATGCCTTCCTTTCCGCTGTGCGAAAACGTAAAAATCTGAACACCACTGACATTGGAACAAAGGGTGAAAGCAAGAGATTTTTCGTAAACGAACACTTAACGCAACGCAACAAAAAGCTTTTATTAATGTGCAAGACTAAAGCAAAAGAATTTTCCTATCAGTATGTCTGGACAAAAAATTGTCGTATCTACGTCAGGAAAAATGAAACATCTCCGCATTTTTTAGTAACCTCCGAGTTAGATTTGTTAAAAATTATATAAAGCAACGCAGGATATGCTGCTATTTTCTATGTTTATATTTTATATATGTAGCATTTAGTCCATGGTTTTATAAAGCAACATGTAACATTTTTATTACATACCACAAAAATAAAATATCGCATCAACACTACTCTTACATTACACGTGACAGACATAACACACTTCTATTTTCCTGTATTAAGGACACCCTATATTCTTATAATTTAATACATCTAAAAAACATAAATATTTTTAATTTGTTAATACTAAATTACACAAGTTCCTTGTTATTTATGCGGCTCGTATTGCCAAAAGCTTGTTACAGACGTGGATAGTAACGTATCTTTGTCTATTTTATACCAAAACGTTAGGGGACTACGAACTAAAACACGTGAATTCTATAATAACGCTTTATGCACAAAAAGCGATATTATTGCTGTCACAGAGTCTTGGCTTTGTGAGGGAATACAAGACTCTGAACTATCGGACTCCCGACATGATATATACCGTCGAGATCGTCGTGACGGTAGAAGAGGTGGAGGTTCTTTATTTCTAACTTGTCATAAACTTGATGCCCGTCGTAGATCAGAGTGGGAAATTGACAATATTGAATGTTTATGGTTAACTATAGACTCTCGAACATTAAAGTCATCACGTAATCTTCATTTGGCTGCAATATATCTGCCACCTGACAATAAGTTATATACTCGCGTAAACACTTTTGTTGATATGCTTGCTAATATTGTATCTTACAATCCAAACGATTTCTTTATAATTTGTGGCGATTTTAACCTCCCTTGTATCCGCTGGACCCTCGAGGGACCAGTTATTATTAAAAGAGGATTAACTCAGTTACAAGATTCTGCTAGAAATTTACTGAATATCACAAATTTATTAGGTTTTCAGCAACATAATAATGAGTTAAACTCGTGTGGTAATACATTAGACTTAATTTTTAGTAATTTTAACATAGCTGTTACAAGGTCTTTACTGAACATGGTGGAAGAAGATGCTTATCATCCTTCGCTGTCTATTGATCTAACTGATATTATTGTGCCCCCACTGAGCATAAAAACTAAAACTAAATTTAAATATATATTTAAAAAAGCTAACTATGACATGATACGTGATAATTTAAAAACTTTTGATTGGACTAATATTTTGCATAATGTCCCAATCGATGAAGCCACTCAAAAATTTTACAACATATTGTATAATCTTATTGATAAGTATACCCCGAAGGCTGTATCATACGGTCAATGTTTGTACCCTGTATGGTACACCAAATCTCTTATACATATTATTAATGAAAAAAATAATATACATGCTCAGTGGAAAAAGTATCGTAATCCCGTAGATTATAATATTTTCTCCCTTTTACGAAAAAGGTCCAAAGATCTGGAGAATGAACTATTTGAAAGGTACATAAATAACACAGAAAGTCTAATAAAACGCAACCCAAAATACGTTTTCAATTACGTAAAAAGCAAGCGTAAAGTTAAAAACAATTACCCAAAAATTATGTTTTATGAGAATAACAATCTAAATAACGAAGAAGATATAAGTATAGCGTTTCGTAATTTCTTTGTAAAAATGTTTCAAGAACCATTGGCAACATATAATCACATTTCTTTTGATTCCTTTGAATCCGCGGATATAATCAGTGGCATTTCAGTTAACAGTGAAACAGTATACAAGTATTTGGCTAGTTTAGATCTCACAAAGGGAGCGGGTTCTGATAACATACCACCACTTTTTATCGTACAATGTGCTGATATTCTTGCCCACCCCTTAAGTATACTTTATAATAGATCATTTAAAGAAGGTTTAGTACCATCTATATGGAAGGAAGCACATATTGTACCTATCCACAAAAAAGGTTTAAAAACTAAGATTGAAAACTATAGACCGATTTCTATCCTGAACACATTTAGTAAGGTTCAAGAAAAAATCGTCTATAAGAATATATACCCTATTGTCTCAAACTTCATTCCTCAAGAGCAACATGGGTTTACAAGGGGCCGCTCCACTCTTACCAATTTATCGACTTTTACTAACAGTATATTATATAGTATGAATTACCGCACTCAAGTTGATGTGATCTACACGGACTTCGAAAAAGCTTTCGACCGTGTAGATCATATCATACTTCTACAAAAACTTTTCGCCTTAGGCATAAGCGGTGATCTCCATCGCTGGTTTAAATCTTATATAATTAATAGATCCCAAGCTGTCATAGTGGGCAGTAGTAAATCTAATTATATTAAAATTATCTCAGGTGTGCCCCAGGGGTCATTATTGGGACCTTTGTTATATTCTTTGTATATTTATGATCTAGGTAATTGTATTCAGCACGCTAAATTTCTCTCATATGCCGATGACATGAAAATTTACAAAGTTGTAAAGACGATTGAGGACTGTGTACTACTTCAAGACGATTTGGATAGATTGAGTAAGTATTATTCCGATAATCGAATAACAGTTAATACCAACAAATGTGTTCAAATTTCATTCTCGCGTAACAATATCTTTATTGATAACACTTACAATTTTGAAAATGTTCCAGTCAAGAGAGTTCATTCTGTTACTGATCTTGGTGTCACGCTGGATTGCAAGATGACCTTCGGAGAACATTTCGAACTCATTAGAAACAAAGGTTACAAGGCACTAGGTTTCGTATTGAGACTCTCGAAGGATTTTAATAATATAAATACAATAAAATTACTTTATTTTTGTTACGTTCGAAGTGTCTTGGAATATTGTTGCCCTGTGTGGAATCCTCAATATGTTACATATGTTCAAATGTTAGAAAAAATTCAACAGAAATTTGTTCACTATCTAAATTTCCGTACTAGACGTTTTACTCATTCAGATTACCTTACTTCATGTACTCACCATAATATTCTTACGCTGGAAAATCGCCGGAGCCTGGCCGACATGATGTTATTGTATGATATTTGTGCTGGTTCTTTCGATTGTCTCAATTTAACAACAGAAATGCTGCAGTTATATGTTCCTAATAAACGTACGAGGCACACAAATTTATTTTATGTTCCTTTCTGTCACTCGAATTATAGTAAGAATTCAGTAGCATCTCGATTACCGCGGCAATATAATAAACGTTTTGAAAATGTTGACCCGTTTTTCAAGTCTAGGCGATCCTTCAGAAACGCCATAATACAGGAGCTTAGTGGTGGTAAGGGTAAATAAAAGCAACGTATATACACATATAAGACCATATCTTATAAATCAACAATGCACATACACTCACACGTACACGCACACCCAGGCACACATACATACACTTACTCGTCTTTATAGCAACCATGGTATTTTTTAATCTCACTATTATTTTTCTTTGTTTGGACTGTTAATATTATTTTAAAATTCAATTAGTACTGTACATTTTTTATCTTTTTCTCATATATTCTAATTCTTTATATAAAATTACTTAGTTTACCTTAACTGTTAAACATAAATAATGTAAATCCGAAATTGGCTTCATTTGGGCTTGTTCGTATTCTGTTATATTATTTACTTATTATAAAGCTGTGGATTTTGTAATAATAAATAAATAAATAAATAATAAATAAATAAATTATGTTATCCGGATAGAAAATCAACGCTTATCCACGCCTCTTTGTCGTCAAAATATTCTTGTATGGTATAATATGCTTTATTTATTAAAGATTTTTTTTAACGTAGACTTTAAACTTATTAAGTGTAAAACTGTTTGCGGGATTTTATTATAGATGCGAATACCAAACCCCAGAAACGATGAACTGACTTTATGAAGACGAAAGTTTGGTATGAAAAGTTTATTTTTTCTTCTAGTGTTTACACAATGCCTGTCACTGTTCTTAGGAAAACCATCACTATTTTGAAAGATATATAAAATATTAAGTTTTTTTCGCTTGCGTTGGCTCTGGTTGACACACGTGTTAGAGAGATTTAGAAAGAAAGAAAGAAAGAAAGTATACTTTATTGTACACCGAGGACACATATATACAATAAAATACAATAACAAGTATAAGTACAATTGGCGGCCTTATCGCTAAACAGCGATCTCTGCCAGGCAACCATGTTGCTGAGGATATTATGACCAGAGGTAATAGGGTTATTGGTGTACACTGTATATACTAATATAAAAAGTAAATAAAAATATTATAAATGTATAAACTTATTGCTGTATTCTTATACATATGCAAATATAAAAAAAAAATATGTCATATTAATAAATTAAAACTAATATATATGTATATTTAATATATACACATAAACATATACACACACATATATATATATATATATATATATATATATATATATATATATATATATATATATATATATATATATATATATATATATATATAATAATACATACAAATAAAGGAGAAAAAAAAATCATAAGCCAAAAGACATCAGAAAAAGAATTTAAAATACAAGTAAAGAAAATAGGATTGATTGGGTCAAATGATATTTTAAGGAGGATAGAAGTGCGCTTTAACTAGCCGTTTAAATATTGCTAGCGACTCCGCACGCCTAATTTCAAGAGGTAAGGAGTTCCAGAGCCGAACAGCTTCAACAGAAAAGGATTTAGAATAGAAAGAAGTATGGTGAGATGGAATTTTTAGGATTAGGGTATCATCAGATCGAAGAGAGCGACTGTGAGTATCACTGATAAACTCAAACTGCTCTCTTAGATATGAAGGAGAAGTCGGATTGAATAGAACATTAAATAAAAGAGAGAGAATGTGAGTATTCCTACGAAGGCGGATAGAGGGCCACTTGAGCATGTCGCGAAATTCGGAAACATGGTCATATTTGCGAAGTCCAAATATGAACCGTATGCAGAGATTCTGAATGCGCTCAAGCTTATTAAGCAACTCCTCACTTATATTGATATAACAGGTGTCCGCATAATCGAGAATCGGTAAAAGGAGAGATTGTGCAAGTGCAATCTTGGTTGGTATTGGTAAGAAATTCTGCAGCCTACGGAGAGATCCGACTGACGCAAACACCTTCCTGCTCACCTCGCTTACTTGAGGAGTCCAAGAGAGAAATTTATCAAATGTTACCCCTAGATTTTTAACGGTATCGCTGTATGGTATGAATATTCCGTCAAGAAATATATTAGGCAATTTAGACCAATCTACACGTGAAACCATTTTTTGACTGCCTATAATAATTGCCTGTGTTTTAGATGGATTCACCTTAAGACCATGCATCCTACTCCATAACACTATTGAATTCAGGTCTTTATTTAATAATTCAATAGCTTTAGGCAAATCAATCAATTTAGAATGAACATATACTTGGAGATCATCAGCATACAGGTGGTAGGGAGAAGACAAATGAAGTGTGATAGAACTAATGAAAATTGAAAAAAGGAGAGGAGACAACACGCCGCCTTGCGGTACACCGGCCTTGATCGTGCACCAGTCGGAAAAAGAATCATCAACACGAATTCGTTGCCGGCGACCACACAGATAACTTTGAAACCAGTCAACCACTTTAGGAGATATGTTAAGAGAGCATAATTTGGCTAATAACAGTTCATAGTCTACATCGTTAAACGCATTACTAAAATCAAGTAAGGCCAAAACTGTAAGACATTGGTTATCCATACCAAGACGAATGTCCTCAGTAATTTTGACTAAAGCAGTTGTCGTACTATGACCTGTCCGGAAACCAGATTGAAAAGGATCAAAAAGGTTCTGTCTGGATAGGAAAAGGCTCAGTTGTCGATGCAAAATACGTTCGAAAACTTTTGATAAGAAGGGGAGTATGGAGATAGGACGGTAATCAGAATAGATGGAGGCATTTGCTTTTTTAGGTATAGGAGTTACTTGGGCATCTTTCCAAGAGGAGGGAAATGATCCAGAAGAAATTGAATAGTTAAATATGGACTTAATTACAGGGATTAGAAGATCAATGATAGGAATAATCATTTTACGACTGATGCTGTCAATACCAATGGCATCAGATTTGACCTCAGAAATGCTTCTCTTAACATCACTATCAGTGATTTGACTAAAAATAAAAGCAGGATCGTCAGAAGTGGGTAAAGCTAGAGTTTGATTTTTAGTATTTAATTTTGTAGCGTCGTCAATGTTGCTAGAAAAGGAGAAGTGCTGATTAAGCTGGTTTAAATCAATATTACTGAAACGATTATTTTGAAATGCTTTCCCAACTCCAAGAGACTTAAGAAATTTCCATACCCTACCAGAATCTTCTTCCTCAAGTATTGATTTATGAATGTGGCGTCGTTGTCGATCTCTACACAAGGTTGTGTTACAACGATTCCGTATATTTTTATACTTGTTTTTATTTTCATTAGAATTATCGGCCTTGTAATTTGCTTTTGCAATACTCTTTTTACGCTGCAATGTTTTAATGTCCTGAGTAAGCCAGGGAGCCGGAAAATGCCTAAGTCGAACTGGTCGAACAGGAGCATGTGTGTCATACAGTTTAATCAGGAGTGAATTGAAGCTTGCCACCCGATTATCAATATCTGACCCAGTGACAACGTCAGTCCAGTCAATCTTCATAGCGTCTTCTCGCAAGCGTTCTAAATCCATACCACCAAAATTGCGTTGCAGAAGGATTCTCGGTTTAGCTTTTGGGGGGCGCACTCTATAGGACAGATAAATCAAATCATGATAAGAGAAAGCATCAGCTGAGCATTGGCCGTGTTTAGCAACAAAATCAGCAGAAGAAACTAGAATAAGATCCAACAGAGTTGGAGAACAGTTAGGAAAGAAGTGAGTTGCAGAAAGGGGGAGTATATGTAAATTAGCTGATTGGACCAATGATTTTAAGCGAAATGAGCGAGAGTCATTTTTTAAAAGGCATGTATTAAAATCTCCCATAATAATCGAATGCTGATATAGAGGGATAAATTTGTCTAAAAGGAATTCAAAGCTAGAAAAATAGTCAATTGTTAAACAGGGATTATAAAATACACCGATTAGAAGTTTAGTATTAGAAAAAGATAATTCAATTATTAAATGTTCTACTGCTGGTGTAGGTTGGGGACTAGACATACTTATAATCGTGAAAGATAAGTGAGATCGAAGGTATATAGCAACACCTCCGCCAACACGATTAGAACGATCATTCCGTATAAGTTGAAAACCAGGGAGAACATAAGATGCAGAAGACAAACAAGGCTTAAGCCATGTTTCTGATATTAGAATTGCGTGGATATTCCTGTTATCAAAAGAGGATAACATATCTGGATAATGTGCAGGAATACTCTGGGCATTAATGTGGATGACGTTGAAATTTTTCATTACATCGAAAAAGAGAGAATCAAGTGTTTCATTAAGTGAGGGAAGACTGCAAAAACTGTTGTTCGTACTCAATCCATTAGATGAAGAAAGTGAAAAGAAAGAGTCATTAAGGCTTATATCTTGATATGGCATAATAAATATGTATAAATATAATATATACTTGTGCAGGACGACCGCAATGTACATAAGTTAAGCATAATTATATAAATTTAAAAATCAACCTAGGTTAAAGATAAATTCATGTTTGTTTATAGTTATATAGAGTTTTTGACTATTGTGTGTTACTAGTTGCCAGTAGTTACAATATTATATTTAATATTTATTAATTTCGATTCTTGTTAATAATTGTAATAAGTCATGTTTTATGATTGTTTACTGAATAATTTACTCTTTCATACGTTAATTATTCCGAAGTGCGCGCGAGAACGCGTAAACACAGACTGACGCTGGAAACAGCGTAGGGCGACATATTTATACTGCTGAGGCGGGGGACGAGGTAGTATAAATATGTCGCAACCGACATCTCGCGCTCACTTCGGAACAGACGTCGCTACTGACACAATCTTATTAGATAATAAAACTAATTGTATAAAAATATTAAGAACTGATATTCTAATAAGAAAAAATGATGTAAATAATGATTTTAAAAGCAAATAAAGTTTACGGGGGTGAAGCGGGGAAGAGGGCTCAGGGGCGAGGAAAACCAAATATAAGGAGCGCCAGTTGGCGCTGTCGACATTCATTACATCGTCGGGATTCGGGCTCACAAGAACAAGAAAGAAGAAAATACTGAAGAAAAATACTGAAGAAATACTGTACTGAAGCCCTTCTTTCGAAGCCACAGAGCCCGAATCCCCGCTTTACCCTCGGTAGTCATCGTAAACGTGTATTTTATTTGCCGACCGGCATTCCTACACAACCCCAGCGCACAGTGTGCGTCGTCACGTACAATACTAATAATATTTAAATAAGAATAATTATTGTACAAACTAAACTATAAATAAATATGATAAGTGACAATGTGCCCACCAGCAACAAAATCATATTATAATAACCTTAATGTTATAAGTTTTGTAAACAGTATAATAAAACACAAGTATTTCACTAACATAAACATCCATATAGAGAAAAAAAAGCAATAATAATTTAACTTCACCAACTAAAAACAAATGTAACACTACTATACAATAAAAAAAAATCAAATCGTAAAAAATAAAATAAAAAAATGATAATAAAATAAACAATAATATTTAACTTCATCACTACAGCAAAAAAACCATAAATAAGAAGCACCAATAAAAATGAAAAATCAAGCCTAAAAAATTTAACAACTAAGAAATAAAAAATAAAATAAAATAAAATAAACAATAATTAATTTAGCGCTATGACTAAAACAAAAAAAAAACTAAAAAGAAATGTTAAAAAAAAAATTTATAACTACTAAAACTATTAAAAAAAAAAATTACCCAAAAAAAAAACCTAAATAAGATTGATATTTGTTATTAAAAAAAATCAATAAAAATGCAAACAATTTTAAAATTAAAAAAAAAAAAGAAAAGAAAAAAAAAATAAGGTGTAAAATATAAATAAGACAAACTATACAAATAAAACAAATGCTAAAAGACTAGAATCCACAGCGGCAAACTTGTCCTAATCTATGATTTTCATCAAAGTGACGTTATTTATATTTAACTTCATACTGGTTAACAATTTAATTTTTGAGTGGGTAGAAATTTATTAAGGTTTTTTTTTTTCTTTTTAAAGTTGCAGTAAAATCAAAATAATTGTAAAAGTTAGGTTGAGCTAATTTCATTTTAGAAGTATTAAAAGTATAATAATAAACACAGCACAAATAAAACGTTATGTTAAATATAGAAAAGAACTATTTTCTAACCGTTCGTCTAGTACGGGAGACGGGTAGCCTTGTTTCCGGGCTTCTTACAACCGTTCCTGGGCTCTGGACTGGTGAAGTCGCCACAGCTGCCGATCCCGACGCGACGGGGATGAGATCCATCTCGCTTGGACATTCCACTCGATGCCGAACTCCGCCTGAGTCAACGATGTATATACATCCATCATGGGTCCAGCAGTTAGTGACACCAAAGCGCTTCCGAGCTTCTAAAAATAACTCATGTCGAGGCTTGGTCAAGTACTCTGATTGTGTGATGCCAGTGCCCTTAAACCTTGTTTTAGAAAACCACACTTTGTTGCGAACTGCAACATCAGCAAATTTAACTACAACGGGCCTGGGTTTTTTAGTTAATGAGCGGCCCAGACGATAGGTCGTTTTAATGCTGGAGCTCGAAAAGTTTGGTAGATCCAAATGCTCGGCGAATACGGTGGTAACCTTCGCACTAAGATTTTCCGCCTTCGTCTCGGGTATGCCATGCAAGAGCAGCATTTTACGCCTTCGCCGCATCTCCTGGCGATCTATTTCCATTCTGAGGAATTCGACCTGATGTTGCAAAGTGTTTAAAGTAGCTATAATAAAAGTTTTAAACGCTTCAAAGTCAGCAGCTATTGATGAAGTGGTTGCAGTATTTTTGCTAGCCGAGTTTTTCTGTAAATCGTCCTGAAATTCATTCATCCTTGCATAAAACATTTCAGACATAGCAGAAAATGACTGTTTCAGTGATTCCATTTCGTGTCAGTTGATTATAGGTTATTATCGTGAGTTTCTAAGGAATAATTTTTGCTGGTAGGTGGTTGTAACTTACATATGTATAATTGTAATAAATTAAATAAAAAAAAAAAAAAAAACAAAAATTACTATTATTTTTCAATAAAAACTAAATAAAGTCCAAGAACATGTGTTTCTTATTTTAACACCTACCCCAAAAAAAAAAGATTTAGTTGTTTCTTTTTCGTTTTTCTTTGTGTATTCACTGTGAAAATAGTTTGTTTTTATTGTTTATCGTTATTTACTAACAGTATTGGTTGCGGTAAGTGTGTAAACTGTATTTTTTGTTCTATATTAGCCAATATATTTAAATACTAGTTTTTAAATTAAAATGGATGTCGATCGGCCTCCCGAACCTCCCGATCCTGCAGGCTCATCTGTTGTGTGTGACCCGTCTCCCTCTAATTCTCTGCCTGAATCTCGTAAACGTCCTAACGAAAATGCTGTGATTGATTCGTTAGCGAAGAAAACTATAGTCCACCCATCTACCGCAACTCCATCGATCCAGTCAATATACGTTCATCCTTGTTTGTCAGAAGGTCCTAAAAAGTACTCTAGTGACGACAAAGGTCCCTTTATCGTCCATGTATCACGGGAAGTCGCAGACCCATCTGCAGGAACTACTGTGCGGGCTATTACATTTGGGCAATTTTTACACAAGTATAAAATTAGCTCAATTATAAATGATGGAGTAAAGAACATAGGCCGTAACAAAATATCTATGGAGTTCTCATCGTGGCAAGCAGCAAATGACTTCTTAAATAATCCCATTTTAGGCCTATGTAAATATAAAGCGATTATCCCAACTTACAATGTTACAAGAATGGGTCTAGTTAAAGGAGTTCCTGTGGAATGGTCGATGGAGGAATTTGTCGACTCCTTAGAAATTCCTTCTGGATGTGGTGAAGTTTTGAAAGCAAGACGTTTGAATCGCAAAGTTTCTAATGAGGGAGTCGTCACTTGGGTTCCTACCCAAACCATTGTTGTAACTTTTAGGGGGCAAATTCTGCCTTCTAAAGTTTACTCCTATCACACTTCCCTTCCTGTAGAGACCTACAATTTACCTACTATTATGTGTTTAAGCTGTTGCCGCTATGGTCATGTAAAAACTCAATGCAGATCGAAACCAAGATGTTTTAAATGCTCCCAACAGCATACTGGTGAGACATGTAATGTCATCAAGGAAAATGCCACATGTCTGTATTGTTCAGGCAAACATTTTGCCTCTGATAAAGATTGCCCTGAATATTCACGACAGCACTCGATCAAGTTGGTCATGGCTTCCGATAATGTCTCCTATATTGAAGCATCCGCAAGATTCCCACCAGTCCGAAGATCCTATGCAGAGATTGCTAAAGAGATGTTTTCCCCACCCATTTATGTTAACTCCAGCTCTTCTAAAACCATTCCCTCTGAAAATAAATTTGTCCAATCCTACCGTAAAACTGTAGTTAAACCCGTCCGTCCCAGAGCCCCCCTTGGTAAAGGGTTTGATAAACAAGCCCACCAAGCCATAGTGGGTAACTGTCCCTCTTCCACTCCCAATGGTTGTGCTCTGAACAGCAATGTGGATCCTATTCCTACCAACCATACCACAAACCTTCTAGAACTCCTTTCACAAATGATCCTCAACATTGTTACAGCATGTAGCGATGTTCCTTTACCGTCCAACGTTGCCGATAACCTGTCCCAATTACTTCTCGTCCTTAAAAATGGCCCCAACCAGATTCCTTCAGTGGAACTTTAAAAGCATCCGTCCTAAAAAACATGAATTACTCTCCCTTATCAACCTGTATAGTCCCTCCATTATTGCCATCTCTGAAACATGGTTAATTCCTGGTTCTCGGTTTCGGGTTCCCGGTTTTTCCTGTTTGAGGGATGACAGAAATGATGGGTATGCAGGTAGTGCCCTTTTTATCCGTCATTCCATTCCTTTCTCTCAAATCCCTCTCCCCCCCAGCCAGCATTTTAGTGCTGTTGCTGTTAAATCCCTTAACATTTCCTTTCTTTCTCTGTATATTCCCCATCCATCCTCTACTTTTATCCCTGAACTTCACTCTATCCTATCTTTACTTCCTCATCCTATCCTTGTGATGGGGGACTTCAACGCCCATCATACTGCATGGGGTTGTCATTATAGTGATGGGTTTGCTCACTTGTTGTTGGATATTGTTGATGATGTCAATCTTTGCATCCTTAATGATGGTTCGCCGACACGTCGAGTTTACCCTTCGCAGAACCCTAAGACTGCAGTAGATTTATCCTTATCTTCTCCTTCTCTTGCTTCTCAACTCTCCTGGAATGTCCTGCCTTCCACTTTTGGCAGTGATCATTTCCCTATTCTTCTTTCCTTTAACCAAAATTCCATTCCTTCTATTACACCAAATCCCCTCCTTAAATATTCCCTTAAAAATGTAAATTGGTTAGACTATGCTACTTCTGTTGATGACATATTGGACTCTCTTTCTGAGCCTGGAGGCGATGAAAATATCAATTTTTACTATGAATAATTCTTTAAGGCTCTTTTAACTGCTGCAGATCTTAACTTCCCTAAAAAACATTTTCCTAAAAAGTTGGTGCTTTCCCCTGGTGGGATGAGGAATGCACCCGCTTAACTACACAAAAAACGGAGGCAGAGCATTCATATTCTCTGTCTATGTCTCCTTTGAATTTTCAAAGATACCAACGGTTAGACGCTAAATTAAAGAGACTAGTTTCTAAAAAGAAAAAACTTGGCTGGGTTGATTTTTGTCAATCCCTTTCCCCTCGTTCTCCTTCTTACTTAGTTTGGTTAAAACTTAAAAAATTTCGTCGTTCCCTGAATTCTGTCAATGCTACCTCCAATAATCCATCAGAATGGCTAAACAATTTTGCTGATAAACTTGCGCCCCCCTTCGTACCTTGTCAGGATAACTTTCTTTCTTCTTTTCCTGCACCCATTTCAGATGAAATGGATGCCCCGTTTTCATTTTCTGAGCTTCAATGTGCTCTGTCCGGTCTCACAGATTCTTCTCCAGGAGAAGATGGTGTTCCTTATTCTTTTGTCACACACTTAAATGAAAATTCTCAGAAAGTCTTTTTAAATATAATTAATCAATTTTACATGACAGGTGTTATTCCAGATTCTTGGAAATCACAATTAATAGTACCCATTTTGAAACCTGGCAAGAATCCTTCAGATTCTAACTCTTACAGACCCATAGCACTGTCATCCACCTTAGCAAAAATAACTGAACATTTGCTAAAGAACTGCCTGGAGTGGATAATGGAAAGCAGAAATATACTCTCACCTTTCAATTTGGCTTTCGAAAGGGATTGAGCACCATCTCAGCATTATTTCAACAGATATTCGAATATCCTTTGTAAAAGGAGAGTACCTTGTGGGTGTTTTTCTGGATGTAGCTTCTGCATATGACAATGTTCTTCTCCCATTACTCAGGCAAAAATTGCACCAGCTGAGTATGCCTCCGAGGATGATTCATTTCATATGTAATCTGCTTTTTTGCAGATCTATAGTGGTAAAACATCAATCCATATCTCTTCCCCCCAGACTTGTCTGGAAAGGTCTCCCCCAGGGCTCTGTCCTTAGTCCTCTGCTTTACAGCATTTACACTCACGATCTCGAATTATCTGTTAACAATTTTTGTAACATTTTACAGTATGCTGATGACATTGCAATTTATTCGATCAAATTCAGTAGAAGATATTACATTTCGTCTCAACTCTGCTTTGCATTATCTTGGCCAGTGGCTGTCTGATCATGGCCTATCTCTATCAATAGACAAAAGTCGGGCAGTTGCATTTTCTAGAAAAAGAATAGTTCCTATCTTCGATTTGTTTTATGGGGATCAACGTATTAGCTTTGTAGATAATGCTAAATTTTTAGGAGTCATACTCGATAACCGACTGAATGGAGTTTCTCATACAGAGCATATTATTAAAAAATGTGAGAAGGGCATTAATGTCCTTCGTGCGGTGTCAGGCGTTTGGTGGGGAGCTCACCCATATTCACTTAAACTTCTATATAATGCCATAGTTCGTAGCCATATGGACTATGGTTTATTTGTTTTGGAACCAATAAATAAATCAGCATCTGACAAGCTGAATAAAATTCAATTTAAATGCCTTAGAATCATTCTGGGTGCTATGAAATCTACACCTACGAATGCACTACAGGTTGAATGCGATGATGCTCCATTGCAAATAAGGAGACAGTATCTGTGTGACCGTTTCATCGGCAAGATGTTACAGCTGTCATCCCATCCTCTTTGGAATCGTTTAAATGAATTGTCCCAAATTGTCAATCCTAGTAAACCCTTATCCTGTCTTTTAAAAAGTTTCCTTTATTTTACTAAACTCCCGAATCCTCTTATTCAACTACCATTAAATCCTTTTTTTTCCATCCCCTATAAGGCACTTGTCCATCAACCTCCTGTTGTAACGAATCTTGGATTCGTAAAAGACTCACCCAATACTGTGTCTCTTTTTAATAGCATACTTCATGAAAATTGGTCAGATCATCTTCTTATTTATACTGATGCGTCTAAACTCTCTCCAGAAGGCTGTGTTGGTGCAGCCTGCTGGATTCCTAAATTCAAAATTATTTTACAATTTAAATGCCCACCTGAATCATCAGTATTCACTGGTGAGGCGATCGCCTTATTGGAAGCAATTTTATATGCCCACTCCCATGACTTAAGACAGACTGTTATCTTGACTGACTCCTTATGCTGCCTTTTAGCCATCAAGGAAAACCCATTTCGTAGTAGGAAGAGGTTTTTCGTTATCTTAAAGATCAGAGAGGCCTTGTTCTTATGTCATCAAAAGGGACTGCAGGTCTCGCTAGTTTGGATTCCCAGCCATTCCGGAATTCCTGGCAACGAAATTGCAGATTCGTTTGCCAAATCCGCCATTCAGCTTGGTTCTTTAGAGCACTTAAAAATTCGTTACAAGATCTCTGTGCTGTTGCGAATACTCGTTTGTCCAAATCTTGGACATCTTTTTGGATTTCATCAAAATCGGTTAAGGGTAAATATTATGCCACTTTGCAACCTGACATTCCAAAACGCCCTTGGTTCTTTCTTTTTAGACGTGCGGACCGCTGGGTCACTTCCACTATTTGTCGACTGCGTCTTGGCCATTCATGTACTCCCAGTCACCTGGCTAAAATTAGAGTTCGTGACCACTCACTGTGCGAATGCGGCTTAGACGAAGGTTCCCCATCCCATATCCTGTTTAACTGTCCCAGACTTCTTCATCCCCTCTATGACGTTCTCCCTCCTGAAATCCCCCGTCCTATAAATGTTGAATGTTTATTGATGTTTGTGTTTAGTCCACTGTGTTCGTTTCTGTGTAAATAAATTAAATGTAATAAAATTAAGTTGTAAATAAAACATGTGATTGTCCCATTAATATTAGTTGTATTTTTGTATACTATATATTTATTATATTTATAACTTTTTTGTGTTGTTTTAGGACTAACAATGAAATTCACACTATTTTTGGGTGTTTTCAAAATTTAGTCAAGGTTGGATTCTCGACCACACCGATCAATCTCCATCGTGTTTTCTCCATTCCACGTAACATTGACGAAATAATATGTGCCTAACTGGCACAACTAAAAGCCATAAACCAAAGTGGAACGTCAATCAAACACAGGAGCAAGATGGTGACTGATTTATTGCGAATATAAAAATACCTACATACAGTTATAATATAAAACCGTCCATTTTCCCCCTTTTTAAATTACTTAAACACTTAAAGTTTAGCTATAACAGTAAAGTTTATATTCTTATTAATTAACAAACAGTATTTAAACAATATTTAACGGTATAAAAACTACATCTAGGTTCTAGGTACATATATACGTATGTATGTATATACAATTATACATGTATTATAATATATATATACTTAAACTAACTAAACAAACAAACACCTCTTAAAATTACGTTTAACAATGTTTTTTTATTCTGCGGTTATAAGCGCGCAAATCTCTAGCAGTAGCATTCGGAGGGGGAGGCGTCGGGGGACGCGGTCCAGGTAACAATGAACGTGTCTCCGGGCCACTGTCCTCGGCTTCCCCTGCCGCGTCCTCAAACTTCTCCTCCTTAGCCTCACTATCAGCCGACCCTGACCCATTAACATTTTCGATCTCATTTTTCCCTTTGTTAATTTCCGAGCCGTGCTGATTAGTCCGCGATAAAGAAAACCTATCTTTTTTATTTAAGTTAATCACTTGATCTTGATGCCTACGCCACGTTACTCCATCTCCCACGTCTACTTTATACGACACTGGACCCGATTGACCTGATACAGTTCCCCCTGTCCACTTAGTTCCGTTCTTAGTATAATCGCGTACCATAACGTCATCACCTACTTTAATTTGACGTGTTGACCCCATTTTATTAGCAACCTGCCTATCTTGCACCGACTCCACGCGCGTAACGCGTTCAGACGTCCTCGTAAGCGACGTCCTAACAACGGGACGGCCGGAGAAACTCCCGTAGTAGCATTTTCACAGTTTCGATCCTGAAAAAGAAATTTCAATAGGGACAAAGACACATCCTCTTTTAAGTATACTGCACGTTTTATGACTTTTTTTACGGTTTTTACTGCATTCTCAGCCGCGCCGTTACCTTGAGGTCTGTATGGTGCCGTTGATATATGCTTTATACAGTTTAAAATGCAATAATTATAAAAATCTAAAGAACTGAAAGGGGGACTGTTATCCGTAACTAGTTGCGATGGAAGCCCGAATCTCGCAAAAATAGTTCTTAAAACGGAAATGGTCGAATCTGCGTCCGTTCGTAATATACATACAACTTCCAGCCACTTGGAGTGCGCGTCGATTAATATTAAATATTTTTTTCCTGCACACTCAGCGAAGTCCGCATGTAAGCGTTGCCACGGATGAAGAGGAAATTCCCACGGATGCAAAGTAGCCCGCGGGGGTGCGTCTTGAACCATGCGACACGCTTCGCAATTCCGACACAAATTTTCTATATCCCTATCAATATTAGGCCAATAGATATAACTTCTTGATAAATTTTTCATTTTATTTATACCAAGATGACCTTCGTGTATTTCTTTCAAGATCTTTTTACGTAATTGTGGCGGTACTATGATTCTATATTTATAAATTAAACAACCTAATTCTAAAACAATTTCGTTTTTCCTACTAAAATAAGCTTTTTCTTCCTCGCATTTCGTATAAGACGGCCATCCAAACAACACATAACCAACGATCTTACTTAATAATGGATCTTTCTTTGTTTCGCGACTAATATCTTTAAAATTAATGGGTAAGTTATCGTCTATTATATTGATATAACTTAACCGATACCGCATTTTGGACTAAAAATGTAACTTAACGGTTGATGATCCGTTCGTAGTACAAATCGTCTACCGAAAAGATATTGATGATGTTTAATAATCCCAAAAAAGATAGCTAACGCTTCTTTATCAAGTTGGCTATAATTAATTTCTGCACTATTAAGCGTGCGCGACACACAGCTCACGGGGCGCTTGCTGCCGTCCGGGTAGCGGTGCGCGAGAACGGCGCCCAGCCCGTACGCGCTGCTGTCCACCGACAACACAAACGGCCGGCCCTCTTCGTAGTGTGCCAGCACCTTATCCCCTGTCAATACACTCTTAGACTTAGAAAAAGCCGCTTCACAATCCGCGTTCCAATTCCATTCAACATTTTTTTTTAGTAAACTATGTAAGGGATGTAAAATTATACTAAGATTTTGAATGAATTTACCATAATAGTTTAGCATTCCTAAAAAACTCTTTAACTGAGTAACATTTTCCGGTCGTGGCGCATCGCATATAGCTGATATTTTTTTATTATCGGGGTGCAAGCCTAATCTATCTATAATAAAGCCTAAATATTTGACGTTAGATTTCAAGAAACTACATTTGTTTAATTTTACCGTGAAACCCATAGACCGTAACCGTTCCAGCACAGCTCGTAAATTACTCTTATGTATTTGTCTATTAGAACCTGTCACACATATATCATCTAAAAACACTACCGTACCGGGAACCCCTCGGAGCGTCTCTTCCATAATTTTTTGAAATTTCTCCGGTATACATGATAACCCGAAAGGTGTGCGGCGATATACGAAGGTGCCGATATGAGTAGTGATCGCGGTATAAGGTTGAGATTCCTCTGATAAAAGGACTTGTTGATATGAGTGTTTCAAGTCAATTTTTGAAAACTCCTCACCCCCACTCAATGCTGCAAACAATTCCTCTATACTTTTATTAATTTATTTATTTATTTATTTATTTGGGAAACAAACAATTATTAAAACACTAATGTAAAACAAGAACAAAAAATAACATAAATCAATCAAGTTTCCACTTATAGCTAATACACAAAAAAATTAAAATAAAATACATTAAAGTTACAAATGCAAATAAAAACAAAAATAGCAAACACATTATTAATATTGAAAAAGGAAATAGGCAACATTTAGCAATTTAAAAAACTACGTAGTTCACTTTTGTAACTATTAATATTTGAGCAAAAAATATCTAATTTTTGAAAGTTATTGTTATAATTTAAACAAGAACGGTACAAAAATACAATTTTGGTATACTTATTTTTACACGAGGGTACAAAGAACAATAAGTGATTTCTAGTACTAAGGCGAGGGCAATTAATAAATATATTACTGAGAAGATACTTAGAGTCAACAACATTACTAATTATTTTATACAAATAAACTTGGTCCCTTAAATGTCTACGCACAGCTAATGGGAGTATATTAGAAATATCTTTGCTATCAGAAAAACCAACTCTAAATCGCAAATGTTTTATAAACTTATTTTGTAATCTTTCTATTTTTTCTATGTGGATGTTATAGTAGGGATTCCAAACTGTGGAACAGTATTCAAGAGTTGATCTCACGTATGCATTGAATAATAGAATAAGGGTGGAGCAATGTTTAAATTCTTTACTCAATCTTAAAATAAATCCGAGCATACGATAAGCTTTAGAGACAACGTAATCAATATGACAAGTAAATGTTAACTTGCAATCCAAAAGTACTCCCAAATCCCTAACCTCTGATATCCTAACCAATAATGTATTTTGCAGTGTATAATCAAATAAGAAAGGTTTTCTCTTTCTTGTAAACGTTATTACATTACATTTTTTAATATTTAGAAATAAGAGGTTTTTTATGCAATAATCACTTAACTTATTGAGGTCATTTTGAAGTAAAACACTGTCAAGGAACGAATTAATTGTTTTGAAAATTTTCATGTCATCTGCATAAAGTAAAATATTACAATTAGAAATTATTTGAGTGATGTCGTTGATAAAAATATTAAATAATAAGGGCCCAAGGTGGGACCCTTGTGGTACGCCTGACGTGACGGGCACAAATGTTGAGCAGAATCCTTTAATAGCAACAGCTTGACTACGGTCTCTTAAATATGATTCAAGCCAGCGAAGCAGATTACCGTGTATACCGATCAAAGAAAGCTTCCTGATTAATAGGGAATGTGAGATCTTGTCGAAGGCTTTAGAATAGTCCGTGTATATGACATCCACCTGACCACCACTATCCATCACAGCCGAAAGTCGATGAGTAAATTCACATAGATTTGATTCGGTCGACCTACCATCGACAAACCCATGCTGCTGGTCAATTATAAGAGGCCTCAAAGTGGTATATAATTGGTCATAAACAATTTTTTCAAACAACTTGGGTATAGTGTTCAATTTGGAGATAGGTCTATAATTGTGTATATTATGCCTATCTCCAGACTTATGGATAGGAACAACATATGATTGTTTCCAAACATAAGGTATTTTTCCAGTTCGAATAGATAGGTCAAATAACATAAACAGGGGTACAGCTAAATGAAAGTAACAAGATTTCAAAAAAATTGGTGGAATTCCGTCAGGACCACTGCCTTTATTAATGTCAACGCGTCTTAAATATTTCCTAACCAAATCTATGGACAAATCAATTGAACCCATACTTACAGAGAAAGAATTTAACGATTGATTCAATGGCAATGAAGCATCAGAACAAGCGGATCGTGTATCTAGCTCAAAGGCAGACTGAAAATGCGTATTAAAAAGATGACAGATTTCATTACCATCAGATGATTGTACATCATTATAGAACATCACATCAGGTATATCAGATGATGTATTTTTAGATTTTACAAAAGACCAAAATACCTTACTATTACGTTTGATGTTATTTTCGGCATTTTTAATGTAAGTATTATAACACTGAAGTTGTACACGTTTTTGGCGATCACGCAAGTAATCGAATTGGTCATAATCACTTGAACACCCATATATTTTCCACTTTTTATGATATTTTAGTTTTTCATTGATAATTTTAACTAATGCTTTAGAATACCAAGGGGGATAGCGTGCGCCAAAAGACTTTATAGTTGGAACGTATTTTATAATTATGCTATTAATTGTTTCATAAAAGCTATTTAGCGCCATATCCATATCCTTAACATCAAATAGATCAGTCCAGTCTACTTGAGCTAACTCTAAATTTATGGCGTCATAATCGGCTATCCGAAAGTTAGGTACAAATCGTACAGGGGGCCGCAGTGAGAGACTTATTGATATTCTAGGACGTATGATCAAAGCAGGGTGATGTGAATCTTCTGTGATCAAAGGTTCATTGCAATGATATACGTTGCAGGTAACCCCACTAATCACTAAATCAAGATATCTTTCATTAATATTAGGCACAATGTTGAACTGACTAAATTTGGTAAACTGGAGAAAACAATACAATGATTGGATTAAGACATCGTTGGAATTGAAATTTAATAAATTGTTAATGCTAGAGTTAGGACAGCTCCATTTAGCAGTACTTACATTAAAATCACCCATTATTAAAAAATAGTCACAGGGTTTATTTACGTACAAATTTGAGACGGTTTCAAAGAAATCATTAAGGCTATCCAGCTGTTTACGACAATGAGGAAAATAACAGCAGAATAAATAGACCACACTAGTTGTTGGCTGTTTATTTAACTCAATGGTGACCTCTATAACGTCAGCAACAGCCCCGGGAAATGGGATGCTCCTGGATTCTTTAACTATTAAACCGCGCTTTACTGCTATAAGTACGCCACCACCGAATTGATCACTTCTTACGGTATAATCACGGTCACATCTATATACATTGTAGCGGTTGTCAAATAATTCAGCATCGAAAATACCCGGAGCAAGCCATGTTTCACTTAAACCGACTATATCATAATCATTAATTAATAAATTTCTGAAAAATGTATTAGTCTTAGTTCGAAGACCTCGAACATTTTGATAGTATATAGAAAAATTAGATGAATCCACAACAAAGGTAAGCTAATTTATCATAGTTTGTAATGTTCTTATATAACGAGTGGTTATTCTGATAACATACACAATAAGAAGACATCACATGAAAAAATATAGACATGCACCAATAAGAGATACAATATAACAATAACATTACAAATAAATTTAATGTAATTAATCTTAACATACTATTTGAAACATACGGGGCAAAGGGTAATAATCACGTTTTAATTTCGGGTTTATCGTAATTTTATAGTCCCCGCAAATACGTATTTCGCCGCATTCCTTCACCACGGGGACCATCGGAGTTCCGTACTCCGAGTGGTCCACGCGGTAGGTATAACCCTCGCGCTCGAGGCGCTCGAGCTCGTTTTCGACGCGGCCGCGCAGCGCGAGGGGAACGGGGCGCGCCCTTACATAAACCGGTTCCTTATCCGTGAGATGCAATTGAATTGTTTTCTTACACGTACCTAACTTATCTGTAAACACTTCAGGAAATTCGTTTATTAAGCAGTCTATAAAATTATCTTCTACAATTTCTTTTAACGTTATTTTTTTAATATTCAAAGCGCGCATCCAATCACGGCCCACTAAAGGGCGCAACCCATTTTCTATGACGTATAAAGCTAGATTTTCCGCCTTAATTTCGTTAAGAGTAACATTTACATTAATATAACCAAGGGACTTAATTTGAGTCCCGGAACAACAACGTAAAATGAGATTATTTGTATTAATTTTTTTATTAGGGAATAATTTTTAAAAAATTTGATCACTAATGGCAGAGATACGACTCCCCGTGTCTATTTCACATTCTAATACAAGACCGTCGATTATAACTTTGATAAAATAGGGTCCATTACCTTTAGCCGCCAATTCGATATTGAAGAAGTCCTCATTCTCGGGGGCACTCGCGTCTAAAGCATAATTATTATAGCTATTGCGCCCAAATGCACGATTCCGCACTTCCTCACACATAACTTTTAAATGCCCTTTTTTTTACATTTATCGCAACTATATTGCGCATAACGACACTTATTAGCACTATGAGACTTCCCACATCTCCAACAGCGCACCTCGTCCGCATCCCTCCGGCCGCGGGCGCGCGCGCCGCCGTCGGCCACAGCCGAGGGCCGCCGCGCCGGGCAGCGCCGGTCGCTCGCCTGATGCAGGGCTTCTGCGCCCTCGCCGCCTGCACACGAGGCCGTAGTCGGGACCGACGTCGCCCCGCTCACCTCCGCGTGTTTCTCTGCAGCCTCCAGCACCAGAGCCAACTCCACCGCCTCGTTAAATTTGATATTTCTCTCCGCGAATATTCTAGGCCGCATTACTTCATTGACCAATCCAGACACAAATTGATCTCGTAGGTTTTCTTCCACCGTACTCCCAAAATTACATGTTGTTGCCAGGTGTTTAAGGTTGTGAAGATAATCCATGAGAGGCTCGCCGGGGCGTTGTCTACATAACCGAAACACGTGGCGTTCGGCTATTTCTGAGCGTTGTGGTTCTAGGTGATCGGATAATAGTTTTACCAATTGATTCGGGAAGTGCCGGTGAACATAGATCGCACATTAATGCATAGGTAGCCTCTCCTACAACCGTTATTAATAACGGTACATGCAGTTCCTCTTTAATCTCATTTAGCACAATGTATTGTTTTACTCTTCTAATATACGCCGGCCACTGCTTAGAATTCACATCGAATGGTTCTAATTTTCCAATAGGCATTATTGAAACACTAATTTGTAACTTTTTAAATAAACGCGTGGTATGTAACCGACTCGTCGCCAGTGGAACGTCAATTAAACACAGGAGCAAGATGGTGACTGATTTATTGCGATAATAGTGATAGTATAGATATTAATAACTCAGACAAGACGGCAGATTTAGAGTATATATATAAAGCTCTTCGCTTAATCCCGGAATTTGACGGGAATCCGAATATATTAACCCGATTTATTAGGATATGCGATCAGTTAGTTAATGACCTTATGTCTGATAAGCCAGAAGACCAGTTAAAAAATTTGGCGTTAATTAATGGTATATTAAATAAAGTAACCGGGCCTGCGGCTCGTATGATTAACTCAAATGGTATCCCCGAAAATTGGGCAGGTATTCGTAGCGCTTTAATAAATAATTTTGCAGATCAACGAGATGAGACCTCTTTATATAACGATTTGGCTCTACTAACTCAAGGTTCTAATACACCTCAAGAATATTACGAAAAATGTCAAAATTTATTTAGCACTGTTATGACATACGAGGGGTGATCCAAAAGTAATGGTAATCGATAATAAACACAATGAATAAAATAAAAAAAATCAATTTATTTCTCAACATAGTCTCCTAGCAAGTCTATACATTTAGTCCATCTCTTTTCTAAACCTAAAATTCCCTTAGAAAAAAAATCTTCATCTTGACTCTCAAAAAAGTCCTCAACCGCGGCCATCACGTCGCTATCATCGTCAAATTTCTTGCCTCGGAGGTGTTCCTTGAGTCGTGGAAAGAGATAGAAGTCACTGGGGGCTAGATCTGGTGAATAGGGGGGGTGTTCCACCAGCGCAAAGCCCGCTTCCTGAATGGCAGCCATGGCAATTGCAGCTTTGTGAACAGGTGCGTTGTCTTGATGGAACAGCACGCCCGCAGTTTACCTCGCCTTTTCTCCTTAATAGCCTCTCGCAATCTTCTTATTTGTTCCGCATAGTAGGAGCCTGTAATAGTGGCCCCCTTTTCCAAGTAGTCCACCACGATTATTCCTTCAGCATCCCAAAAAACAGACGCCATAACCTTCCCTGCTGAGCTTGACACTTTGAATTTCTTCGGCGTCGGTTCATCGGATCGTTTCCATGTCATCGATTGTTGTTTTGTTTCAGGATCAAAATGGTGGATCCAGGTCTCGTCCATGGTCACAAAACGTGACAAAAAATTATCCTTGTCTGCCTGGAACTTTTCGAGATTTGCTCTTGACATGTCGACTCGTTTCTTCTTTTGCTCGTCGTTTAATATTTTCGGTACCCAACGCGCGGAGACCTTTCTCATATTCAATTCGTTCGCAAGGATTCTTTGAATGCTGCCATATGAGATCCCTGTAACCTCAGCTACATGCCTGATAGTCACTCTTCGATCTTCCAATACAACTTCTTCAACTTTTTTCATATTTTCTTCAGTGAGGGACGTCGATGGGCGTCCTTCGCGGTGTTCATCTTCCGTCGATGTTCTTCCCAGCTTAAACTCCTTAGCCCAGCGTGCAACTGTAGAATATGGAGGAGAAGAGTCCCCTAATGTTTCCGCCAAATCGCTGTGTATGTCTTTGGTAGACATTTTTTTCAAGCAGAGGTATTTAATGACAGCTCTGATTTCGTATTTTTCCATTTTGATGATCACTCCTTGACAATCCGTATTCAAATGAATGTAGCTCCCGGGAATCGTGGCCTATTAATATGATTTTTTTTTCCTGAACTAGTGGGTAACTGAGCAAGTGACTGATATTTTTTTTGTATTTTTGTGTGCACTAGAAATAACTGATTATCATTACTTTTGGATCACCTCGTATGTCAGTTTGCATGAAACCGTACCTAGTACTATAGAGTCTAAACGTTCTTTGTATAAGAAATTGACGTTACAATCTTTTTTGCGTGGACTTCGAGATCCATTGGGTTCTAGAATACGGTGCATGCGACCTGACACAATTGAAAAAGCTTTAGAGTTGGTTCATGAAGAGATGAACACATTATATTTACAGCAACGTAACGAAAATGTTCCCGAGAGGATGTCGCAGTCTCAACATCAGGTAGGTGCATTTTCTAAAAAATTTTCTGGCCTTATGCCATATGCGATGCCAGCTTCACGACACTTTGATAATTTTGGATATTCACCGAAACAGTTTAATAGTCCAAGTATATCAAGACAATATTACTCTCAACAGCAGTCTGTACCCATATTCAGACCTCAAGGACCACAATTCCGTAGTCCTGGTAGAACCCAACAAGGCACGATCACCGAATTACAAGCCTCAAACTAATGTGTGTAATATATCCCCACCGAAAAATCGATCAAATATTATTAATCCACAACCCATGAGCGGTGTGAGTCATTATGTAACAAAACCAATGTCGAACCGTCAACCTTGGGATTGGTCCAAATTAGGTAACCCACCGCCATCAAATTATTTTAAAACTAGGGAACTTAATTTTAATGATTCATGTGACCCTTATGACAAATATTACGAAAACTAATATTATTTGGACTACCCTGACCATAGAGAATACTATTACGAACAACCTCAATTGTCAGATACTTACTTATACAGTAGAAGAACCAGACACTAGTACTGTCGATTCCACCCCAATTGAAACTCAAAATTTTCGGGAAGACCCCAAGTCAGACACATTAGGATAGAACTTAACTTACAGACACAACGACACTTACCATATATAACTATATCAAATCCGCCTCTTAGATTGTTAATAGATACAGGAGCTAATCAGTCCTTTATAAGTCCTGAAGCCGTGCATCGATTTTATTCACATATTACTCCTAATTACGACCCATTCGAAGTAACAAATATATATGCTAAAATTCGAAATGATTTTTCTATTACGATACCATGTTTTAAGGAATTTAATGAAACCGATGACATAACGTTATTCGTATATAAATTTCATAATTACTTCAATGGTCTTATAGGTTACGATTTATTAGAAAAATTTGAATCCAATATAGATTTCAAAAATAAGTAAGTGCGAAAGTAAGTGCAAACGTATTCAATATTCAGTGCAAGCGCACCGAACATTCGCCTAATCGTGTTAAAGATTTACTTTCTCGTTTAAGTACTGATCATCTTAATGCTGAGGAACGTATCAATTTAGAGTTATTATGTTCACAATATGCGGATATATTTTATATAGAAGGAGAACCGTTAACTTTTACAAATAAGATAAAACATTCAATTAAAACTACCGATGAGGAGCCAGTATATACTAAAAGCTACCGATATCCATATATTCATAGACAAGAAGTACAAGAACAAATATCAAAAATGCTAGAACAGGGCATCATTAGGCCATCAGGTAAAAAAAGTGGCGAATAGTAGTAGATTTTCGAAAGGTTAATGAAAAAACCATTGACGACAAATATCCCATACCAAACATTACAGATGTATTAGATAAGTTAGGTAAATGCCAATATTTTACTCACTACTACAAACTCGGGAACAAACCATTGGATTGAGCTTCATGACCCAAAGGTTCTTTCGACGGACAAAAATTATTATTGCCGCTTAGTAAGCAATTGAAATTAAAAAACATAAAACCTTCAATCGCGATGACGGATTTAAATTTTCGGCCGCTTGGAACCCGGTGATAAATAAATTTAACAAAAGTGAAGTACCTCGAACAATGTTCGCGCGAACCGATTGTGTTAGTGTGGTGTGCTCCCAGCATTATAATAACGGTAAAGACAATATTAATATTGTGAGGGTAGGCGAAGAAAACTCGCGCACTTGTCGCCGGAGGGCGCGCGGTACACCAGTCAGCTCGTGACCACGGCGAATGTAACTTCGTCGAAACGTCGGGCAATAAAAAGGTATTACTACTATTAGTTATCGCGATAAGACCCGTTATATTAAATATGAATAATATTTTACCACTCTGGACCTTGCTAGTGGGTTTTATCAAATTGAAATGGAACCCTCAGATATACAGAAAACAGCATTTAATGTAGAACGTAGTGATTTTGAATTCCTCAGAATGCCCATGGGTCTTAAAAACAGCCCCTACCTTTTAAAGAGTGATGGACAATGTTTTAAGAGATCTTCAAAATACTATTTGCTTAGTTTACTTAGATGATATAATGGTTTTTAGTACGTCCCTTCAGGAACACATGATAAATTTAGGTAAAGTCTTTCAAAAATTACGCGAATCCAATTATAAAATACAAATGGATAAATCCGAGTTCTTAAAGCTAGAAACTGCATATCTGGGGCATATCATTAGCAAGGATGGAATCAAACCAAAACCAAAATATCGGCCATTCAAAAATATCCGTTGCCCAAAACTCAAACAGAAATTAAAAGATTTCTAGGATTACTTGGTTATTATAGAAAATTCATACCAGATTTTGCTAAAATAACCAAGTCTATGACCCAATGTTTAAAGAAATGTTCCAAAATTACACTTGACAAAAATTACATAGAATGTTTTGAAAAATGTAACACTCTTCTAGTTAACGACCCGATTTTACAATATCCAGATTTTTCTAAAGAATTCTTATTAACAACAGACGCCTCAAATTTGGCAATTAGAGCCGTTCTTTCACAAGGGCCTTTAGGTTCTGACCGACCAATGGCATATGCTTCGCGTACACTTAACTACAGTAAAATAAATTATAGTACCATAGAGAAGAAATTATTAGCAATTGTATGGGGAACAAAATATTTCAGACCTTACCTTTTTGAAAGAAAATTTAAAATAATTAGCAATCACCGTCCTTTGCAATGGGTAATGAATATCAAAGAACCTAATTCTCGTTTAACCCGTTGGAAATTAAGATTAAGTGAGTTTGATTTCACAGTTCAATACAAGCAAGGCAAAATTAATACCAATGCCGATGCTTTATCTCGCGTTGAAATCCATAATGATGAAATTAGTTCGATCATAGTTAACACATCACAAAAAACAAGCTCAGACTCACGAACTGAAAGTGCTGACTCTAGAACCATAATTGCTGATACTAGTATTGATAGTACTAATTCTAGAACTGATAGTGTCCATAGTAACACGGAAAATCCTATTCTAGAGGTGCTTATTACCGACGATCCTCTTAATAAATTCCATCAACAGATTATATTTAATGTAGTAAATGATATAAAAAATAGACCTAATGTATCTAAACCTTTTGAAACCTATACTAGAACTTGTATTCAAGTTTCTAAATCTAATCTAGAAAACGACGTTATGGATGCTCTTAAAGAATGTATCAATCCAAAAATAAAGACTGGAATTTTGATTAATCCCACATTAGAATTGTATTCCATTATACCTATTTTACAGAGAAATCTCAAAAGTTCGAAATTCAATTTAGTTCTTACAAAAAGGGAATTAGAAAATGTTAATGACTATTTAAAGCAACAAGAGATAATAAAAAATTATCACATAGGTAAGACTAACCATAGAGGAATCAATGAATGTTATTTATCACTATCGCAAAGGTATTACTGGCCTAAAATGAGAGAACAGATAACTAAGTATATTAACGAGTGTAATATATGTGGTCAAGCCAAATACGACCGTAATCCTGTTAGACCACAGTTCCAAATTGTACCTCCACCAACAAAACCTTTGGAAGTCGTACATTTAGATTTGCTTAGTGTTGATTCAAATAAATATCTAACTATAATCGATGCATTCTCAAAATATGCACAAGCATATTTTCTTCGAGATGCAACGGCTGTAAGTGTGGTCCAATCCTTGTTACTGTTCTCTACTCATCATGGAATAACTTTTACAATTATAACAGATAATGGTTCAGAATTTAATAATCAGTTATTTTTAGAATTTGCTAGAGTTCACAAAATTCATCATTATAAAACTTGTCCAAACACCCCTAATGCTTGCTGATGGATGAAGACTTGAGGTTTGAAAAACATACAGTTAATGTAGCTCGTATTTGTTTTTATAAACTAAAAGTGTTATATCAGATTAGGCAGGTTCTTAGTGAATACATGCGTATAAAACTATGTGAAACTTTAGTACTGTCAAAGTTTAATTATGCTGACGCTGTCATAGGGCCTAGACTGTTGGCGCGAACGAAAAACATTATTCAGCGAGTTCAGATACTGTTTCAATATACCGCGCGCACGTCACCTCATATATCAATAACGCACGAATGATTAAGATGGAATACCTTAGGCAATTGCATCTTGCTACCCTCCTGTTTGGTGTTATTCACTACGAGACTCCTATCTACCTTTATAATAAACTAAGTTGGGCAAAAATTATGAGTTACCCTACGAGAGCATCGACTTTTATGTTAAATGTCCCTCTGCATCGATCAGCAGCGTTTCGTGGTAGTTTCCGGTACGCAGCGACGAAGTGCTGGAACAACCTGCCGCCTCCGCTACGGATCCTGAAAACCATCAATTCGTTTCGAATTAAATACAAGCAATATTTATATAACCCACAGTTAGAATCACTACAATAAGTATATATATTCATCATGTATCATTTTTCTTTTTTGATACTTTTTATGTATGTATGTGTATACATGTGTATATGTGTGCGTGTATGTACATATGTGTTTGAACGAAGGAAAGATAAGCTAAATACATTCTTTTATTTATATATGCTTATTCATATATATAAGGAGTTCGACTCTATACTGCGGTCATTCAAATGGGAGGTTCGGTAAGTGTAACTCATCACATTCCGCATAAAAAAAAATTCCCAAACTGCTTTTATGCGATAATTCGGAAACGATGTTCATCCTTGGTGCGTAGGGTTCGGGCTAGCCCTAACAGTATCCTGAGTATGATAGCTTGTAGACTAGACTGTGCATTTTTGAACAATTGCTATAGGATCTCAGCTGGACCAGTACTCTAGGGCTAGTAATTGTTATGTTGTATGTTTAATATTTATTTCCATTAATTTAAGCAATTGTAGCTTCTTAAGAAAATTGTAACTAACACTATGAGTCGTTGATACTTGAAATAAATGATTATTATTATTATTATTATTATTATTATTATTATTATTATTATTATTATTAAGTTAATTAACATAATGTCGTAGTTGTACGTAGTTTGGTAGGTCCATACAGCTGACTTTTGTCAGTGACTTACGTAGTGATTTTACTTACGTACTTGTTTAATAATTATTAGAAGAATGATTAATTTTCTTTTTTTGTTTTTAAGTAGGCTTGTTTAAGGTATTAAAAAAATGTTATGTTAGCGAAATATCGCAACACAGTTATTAATAATTCTTATTTATACGCTCGTCAGTTTGTTTCTGAAATATTAAATGACTTTGGTAAACAGAGATGATTCTAATTTTTAAACACGCCAAATTGTTTTGACACGTTTTGATTTTAATGTTACGTGATTAATTTTTGAAATCCTTCGCATGTAATATAATAAATTCAATTAAGTTTATTTACGAGATGTTGAAGAATTACTTTGCCAGTCGGAAGCCTGATCAAGTGTGACGGTAAATTCGAATCATACCTGAGGTAATTAGACGTATTAGTTAGGTACCGTAGGTCAATGACCTAACCACAGCTGACTGAGATCAGTGACCCGCCTAGCTATTTTGTTAAATTATCTTTAAATATTCGAGCTCCACTGTTCGTGCGCACGCATTACACTATCTAAGGCGCGCGCCGTACAACTTCGGTTTACACTTACCTCGTAATGAGTAAAAGTGGTCGAGTCCATAGCACCTACCAATACGCAATCCGTAAGTTGCATATAAGGTTTGATACTCATGTTTCGAGTCATCCATTTAGTGTATCGTAATACTTTCTTCTTTTACACAACAACCGCACTTAACTCACTGTATCACTTAACAAAACCTTTAAAAACATAAACACTTTCTGGTGGACACACGAGTGTAAACGCGCGCGAAAGATAATTTAACAAAATAGCTAGGCGGGTCACTGATCTCAGTCAGCTGTGGTTAGGTCATTGACCTACGGTACCTAACTAATACGTCTAATTACCTCAGGTATGATTCGAATTTACCGTCACACTTGATCAGGCTTCCGACTGGCAAAGTAATTCTTCAACATCTCGTAAATAAACTTAATTGAATTTATTATATTACATGCGAAGGATTTCAAAAATTAATCACGTAACATTAAAATCAAAACGTGTCAAAACAATTTGGCGTGTTTAAAAATTAGAATCATCTCTGTTTACCAAAGTCATTTAATATTTCAGAAACAAACTGACGAGCGTATAAATAAGAATTATTAATAACTGTGTTGCGATATTTCGCTAACATAACATTTTTTTAATACCTTAAACAAGCCTACTTAAAAACAAAAAAAGAAAATTAATCATTCTTCTAATAATTATTAAACAAGTACGTAAGTAAAATCACTACGTAAGTCACTGACAAAAGTCAGCTGTATGGACCTACCAAACTACGTACAACTACGACATTATGTTAATTAACTTAATAATAATAATAATAATAATAATAATAAGCCCCCTAAAATCCATCCTTACGTCCGAGTCGAACACCAGACCACGTGGGGGGCGGACACGCATACATTTGAAACTTATGCGGCAAACAAGGCTATGGTAACCCATTCAACAACATGGAGCAACAGTCAAAGAGAATACGTATAGGGCCGCTACCCGGGGGTCGCCGGGGCACACCTGGAGCCAGTGCTGGGTGTTACAGCATGCGATCCACTGGCGGTGGGGGACTGAGCAGGCGGGTTCCCCCCGAACAAATATCTACAGCCGAACCTAGTGTACCCGATGTAATAAATAGTCAAAATTCTGCTGTTAATTTTAACAGACCAACCGAGGATGTTTCTCAGGGAGTTTCTAACTCACAACCTGTGACCACCAAAGCTGGTAAGCCCAGAGTACGCTTGAAGTGGGACAAAGAAATAAACTTGTTTATTATGCGTACTTATCTTTACATTACTAAATTAGAAACAGATAAGATTATGTACCCTAAACGACTTTTTGATAAATTTAAAATACAATATCCGGATTGGAACGTAAGTCAACAACGTATTGCAGACCAAAGAAGAGTAATAATTAGAAATAAATTATTAAGTGAATATGAGATTGCCCAGTTAAAAACAGAAATTGCGGAACAATTAAAAAGAGAAGCGGATTTAAGTAACCAACTAAATACATTATCACATTCACCGAATCCACAAACACAACAATCAATTCAGATACACAATACATTTACCAGTTCGATAACTTCCACTGCTACACAATCTGATGCTTATACGCAAACAATAGCGACATCTCTAACTTATGATTCTGAGTTAGAATACACTCATTCAGCTACTACTACTACTGCTACTAATATAGAAACATCTCAACAGGAAAATATTAAAGAATTAACGAACCTCTTACAAAGAGAACTCACAAAATTCTATGGAACTGATCCTTCAACTAGACCGAAGTTACTGCGATTAAAAGGAAGCAAAATGCTTTATGATCTTATTCAAACATTTAATACACATATACTGCCTTCATTTTTTTCATTAGATTCCGATTTACTACATTTGCATACATTAATCTATTGTAGTGCATTAGTTATAACAACAAAACTAGGTTACAAAATAAAATCAGGAAATGCAGAAAATATAAATAGGAAGACAACTAAACCAGCATGGGAGTACAGATTAGAAAGCGATATTAAAAAGTTAAGAGCCGACATTGGTAGGTTAACTCAATATATAAGAGGCAATAGATGTAAAAAACTGATAAATAAAGTAAATATAATATTCAAAAATACAAAATTGCACACGATTCATGAACAAGGAAACAAAAGACCAGAAGAATATTTAGATACACTTAAGCAGAAATTAGCATTAAAAGCACATAGACTTGCAAGGTATAGAAAAGCACTCCGTAGAAAAATAGATAATAAGTTATATTGCACGAACGAAAAAGCTTTTTATAGGTCACTAAATAATAATAATGCTAATAATACAAATAACGAAGAAGATATACCTAGAAAAGACGAACTTAGAAACTACTGGGCTGGGATATGGGAAAAAAGGGGCAATCACAATCTACAGGCGGATTGGATTGTACAAGAAAATCTGAAGTGGGAAAATATTAAACAGATGGAATACAATGAAATACAATTAGATGATTTAACTGAAGTTTTAAAGAAGACGAAAAACTGGAAAGCTGCTGGAATAGATCAGATACATAATTTTTGGTATAAAAAGTTCACGTCATTGCATGATATACTATCAAAAATAATTTCCGACTTGATTAGTGGTAAAATACCACTGCCAAATTTTATCACAACCGGTTTGACTTATATGTTACCAAAAAGCCAAAACACCCAAGATCCATCACAGTATCGTCCCATAACATGCCTACCAACGATATATAAAATAATCACAGCCTGTATTACTAATAAAATAGTCTCACACTTGGAAATGCATAATATAATATCAGAGGAACAAAAGGGCTGCAGGCGAAATCACAGAGGATGTAAAGAGCAATTAATTATAGATTCTACTGTCTTGAAACATGCAAGCACACATAAGAGAAATTTACTTATTACTTATATAGACTTTAAAAAAGCTTTTGATAGTGTCCCCCATTCATGGTTAGTTCAAATTTTACATACGTATAAGATCCACCCGACTGTTATCAAATTTCTGGAAGATGCCATGTCTAACTGGAGGACCACAATCAATTTAACAACGAAAACAAATAAAGTCTGCTGTGATGAAATCCATATTAGAAATGGTATCTTTCAGGGAGATTCTCTTAGTCCTTTGTGGTTTTGCCTCGCCTTGAACCCTTTGTCTAGAATATTATCAGATTCTAAATTCGGTTATCAGTTGACACGTGAAACAGCGGTTTCTCATTTGATGTATATGGATGATATAAAATTATTTAGTAAATCTGCAATTGAAATGGAAAAGATGATAAGAACTACAGCACAATTTAGCAAAGATATAAATATGAATTTCGGTTTAGATAAATGCAAAACCTTAACTATAAAGAGAGGAAAATTAATAGATAAAAGTTATGAAATTAATGAAGAAGTAAATATAAGTGGGATGATAGGAGAGGATCTATATAAATATTTAGGTATTCTACAAGCTAAAGATATAAATCACACAAAATTGAAACAAGATCTTACAACTGAATACATCAAAAGAGTAAACCAGCTTTGTAAAAAACAACTTTATTCGCGCAATCTTTTAAAAGCTATAAATACTTTTGCTATTCCGGTTCTAACTTACTCCTTCGGTATAATAAAATGGTCCAAAACAGATATAAATAACTTAGAAATAAAAACCCGAACTACATTAACAAAATATAATTATCACCACCCAAAATCAGCTATAGAAAGGTTAACTATTAAAAGACAGCTAGGAGGCAGAGGGTTACTTGATTTAAACATACTTTGGCAAAGTCAAATACATAATATTAAAAACTTCTTTTATAGTAAAATCAATAATAGTCAAATACATGCAGCCACAGTAGAAGTAGATGATAACTTTACACCTTTAAATCTGAAAGACAAGAAAAAACAATTTAAAACTACACAGGAACAAATAAATGAAAAAATTAATACTTGGAGAAGGAAGGAACTACATGGTAGGCACATACATGATCTTGAGCAAAACCACATTGATTTAGAAGCGTCAAACCAATGGTTAGTTAAAGGCTACTTGTTCCCCGAAACAGAAGGGTTTTTAACTGCTATTCAAGACCAGGTCATCAACACAAGAAATTATAAAAAGTATATACTTAAAGAATCAATAGAATCAGATTTATGTCGAAAATGTCATAGAATGCCAGAAAATATCCAACATATTACAGGAGCCTGCCCTACTTTAGTTCAAACAGACTACACTCATCGCCACAATCAAATAGTCCACTATATACATCAAAAACTTGCGCTAAAATATAAACTCATTAATAGTAATCTCAAACCATACTACCAATATATACCCCACCCCGTTTTGGAAAACACTGAAGTTAAAATATATTTTGATAGAGCCATTCTTACTGATAAAACAATTCATTACAATAGACCGGATATAACATTAGTACACAAATCATCTAAAATGGCTTACTTAATTGATGTCTCTGTACCTAACACACACAACCTACTAAAAACAACTACAGAAAAGATAAATAAATACACAGAACTAAAAGAAGAAATAATTAGAATTTGGAATTTAAATAGAGTATGTATTGTTCCTTTAGTGCTTTCTACTACTGGAATAATACCTAAACATCTTCATCATAGTTTAAAAATTATAGATTTACCACCTCTCACATACATCACCATGCAAAAAGCTGCTATATTGAACACCTGTCGAATAGTTCGTAAATTTTTAGAAACAGACACAGAACTGACTGACTGTACTGACTGACTTCCTGATCACACCCCAGAAACACTTGGTCGTTGACCCGTGTATCTGGAATATTTGCCCCATTAAAAGGGAGTAAAAGAGTAGTACATGAAAATAATAATAATAATAATAATAATAATAATAATAATCATTTATTTCAAGTATCAACGACTCATAGTGTTAGTTACAATTTTCTTAAGAAGCTACAATTGCTTAAATTAATGGAAATAAATATTAAACATACAACATAACAATTACTAGCCCTAGAGTACTGGTCCAGCTGAGATCCTATAGCAATTGTTCAAAAATGCACAGTCTAGTCTACAAGCTATCATACTCAGGATACTGTTAGGGCTAGCCCGAACCCTACGCACCAAGGATGAACATCGTTTCCGAATTATCGCATAAAAGCAGTCCATGCGAGCATCTGCGAACATCCCTGATGCGCTGCAGTAGCGAGACAACCCCATCAGCATTCTAAATGCATTATTGAATTGAATACGAAGGGCATTGTATGCTTTTTGGGTAAAATGAGCCCACAGACTACACGTGTAGAAAGAGGTACAGTATGCTCTAAACAGAGTAAGTTTGACCTCCCTCGAGGCACGTGCAAACTTTCGGGTAATCATGTTAGCCCTAACACACAGCGCCCTTCGTTCTCTATCAATGTCAACATCATCCTTGAGGCCAGTGGTCAATGCATCTCCAAGATATATAAACTGATAAACCCTGGTTAGGGATATATTATTGATTTCCAGCGATGGTATTTCTTTCGGGCATTGAACTCCCGCCCCAAAGACCATAATAACACTCTTTTTAACATTATAGACCAGACCATGGCTCTCGGCGTATTGTTCGCAAGTGGCCACGAGTTTTTTAAGTCCACAAATTGATGCGCTCATCAGTACCATGTCGTCAGCATAGCTTATATTATTAAGGCATGTACCGTCAATGTGACAACCAACATGCATACGTGCATGCCAATTAACTGAGCGTGCCAATGAGATCATTAACGTATAGGTTAAAGAGCGTAGGTGAACATAACCCTCCTTGTCTCACGCCGCACTCCAACCCATAAGGTCTAGACAGAACACCCGCCCATTTAACATTGTTGACCTGGTGTCCATGCCAATACTTTAGAATGTTGGTTAGTTCGGCAGGAAGCTTTAACAACTCCAACTTTTTCCACAAGACGTCATAGGACACCAAGTCAAAAGCCCTACTCAGGTCAAGGAAACAGGCATATAGTGGAGTACTGCGATTCGAGTAATATTTCACAGTGTGCTTCACACTCAGTATAGCAGTTTCTGTGGATAATCCTGAACGGAATCCAAATTGATTATCATGAATATACGTATAAACCTGCTAAGATGAGTGTAAATCACGCCGTCAAAAACCTTCGATATAATAGTGGCAAGAGATATTGGCCTGTAGTTGTTTTTGTCTCCCATATCACCAGTCTTATTCTTAACTATTGGCACCACTATTGTTTTTATCATATCCCTAGGCAAGTAGGCATGACTCAAGCAGAATGCAAACAGCATAGCCAGTACTCTAGACAAATGAGGCCCAGCACACCAGAGATGCTCAATGCTGATACCATATCTATGATATATGATATATATGCTGATGCTATATCTTTGGCAGTGATTTTTATTACCAGATCTTTCTGTGCCTCAACACTAAGCACCGATATAGAGGAGCCCAATGGAGATTGTACACTAAAGTGCTCTACGAAGCTATCAGCTATTTGCCTCGCGCCCCCCACGCCATCCACACATACAGGGTGGCCAGGTTTTTCTTTTAAACTATTCGTATGTTTCCAAAAGGATTTGAAATCATTCGTGGAATGATGCGAAGCCAGAATATCCATCTTTATTTGTGTCTCATTATCCTGACACCATTTCAACCTGGACTTAAAAATTCTTCTAGCTTCACACATTTCATCATAAATAGGTCCAGATGTTGGTTTATTATTATTAAGCCAGAGTAAAAATTTTTCTCTAGCCACCCTGTGTGCACTCCCCACATGCATATTCCAACCTGCAACTGTTCGTATTTTTTTACGACTGTTGCTGCAATGAGTCTCAATGGCCGACCTGCATAATGCTGTTACAATCAAATAATACATTTTATCTATAATATGTTTATGTTTACAATCAGTACATGTCTGCTCACAACAATTTCTAAAGTCATCTGGGAAGTCAATAAGCCGCAATCTTTCATTACATTTTTTACTATAAGACTGTATCTGTTCCGGACTTTTCACTCCCCAGACCACTCGATTTATTTCTATATTGGTACAGAGTTCTTTTGTTTGAATACAATCAATATTACATAAAACACATAAAGGAAGGTGATCAGACCAATGTACGTCGTATCTTACATAAGAGTGTACTGCAGAAGACACAGCCGCTTTAGTGACTAGACAATGATCCAACCATCTCTTAGATCCATGGGCATCACTCACAAAAGTATGGGTATCCGAATTACTTCCTAACAAGTCAATGTCAATACATGCCCACTGTTGTTCAGCACAAAAATTTATTAGTTCGTTATAGAAACGTTCATTAGGATGCGCATTAAAATCTCCTAACATATAACAATATTCCAATCCACAACTGTCTATAATTGCACTCACCGATCCAAGACAATCCGTAAAATCCACCAAATTATTTACGTCATCGGTCGGCATATACACACTCATCACTAATATAGATTTATTGCTTACCGTAATTTTCACGGCACATATACGTGGCTTATGACACTGTATTATTGAAACATTACGGAACATATTTTTTCGCCATAGAATAGCCACACCCCCATATGGTCTTCCACGCAGCAATCCCGCTGTTGAGTCCATCCCAGACACACCCGTAGAACTAAATTCATCACTGATGGTATCCAAGTAGTTCAACTCATCAGATAAAAGCCAGGTCTCCTGAAGTGCAATTATATCAGCACTTCGGCACAGACTTCGTATACTATGTATTGATCTCTTAACGTTTTTACAATTAAATGTTACTAAATTGCAGATCCTATTATTCATTTATTATTATTTATTGAGCCGGTATCATTACACGCAATTGTCGCTATGACCTTTGGTTTAAAATGTACAAATCTTCGAAATATTACTCCCTGAGGCCATAACTTGTCATCGAGAAATATTTGTACTTTCGATTGAGGTACAAAAAATTTATAAGCATCGTGCATAGTCTGTCTTTTCATGTTAATTTTTTCTAATTTGACAGAAACTTGAGTTTTTCTCATAATATAATTAATTATATCAATCTCAGTTGTACTCTTATGCACATTCGTAATAAAAATGGGAACGTTCCTATCCGCAGCACGAAAATGTCCTTCAGATTCGTTCGCTTTTCCCATTATCCCTGAAAAACGACTTTTCATATTGTAACGTTTTTTATATTTGATTTGGGTCCAACCTTGTGCATCATCAATTTGCGTCTGCTCAGAATTGTTTTCAACACTATGTACAGTTGATTGTTTACGCCTCTCATCTAACGGCTGATTAATAAACTGGTTTGCTATCTCAGACGACGAGCGCTGCCTTTGTTCATTGACGCTCGGTGCAACTGTATCGCACAATACGTCATCGTTATGAATAAAACTCTTTACGATTTCTGGTTCCACTGCTTTCGGGCTCACAGATCGCAGGGATTCGGATTGATTTGAGTTACATTTATCGGGAATATTTCTGGACGTACCTCTCCTCATATTTATATTACATTGAGGGGGTGGAGATAGTGGCTTTGTTTCCAGAAATTCTTTACGAATTTCGTTTAATTGGTTAACTGTGGCACATGTACTTTTAATATCCTTCAGCTCCTCTTGAAGTAGCACAATCTTTTTTAAAAGATCAGACACATCCAGATGGTCAAAAGTAATTGGGGGTAGTTTTTCCAGATTTCTGGCCACAAATATCGGCATCATATCACTGTCCATTATTTTAAAAACATTGATTATATCGTACATATTGCGATCGTCCTTTCCTTGTCCTTTACGCGTAGGTTTGCGTTTATCAGAAGGAATAGATTCAAATAATAACGACTTTGACTTTTTTATTTGTTCACTATCAAACGTTGACACACATATTTTAACTAAGCTCTCTTCATCCATGATCGATAACTTATTTTGGACGTAAGAAAGCAGTTCGTCAATAACAATATTACAATAAGCACATTTTAATGTATTCGTCATTATCTTTGCGGAACACGCTACGCTCAATAACCCTAATGAAATTCATAAAAACATATAACAAAACTAAATAACGTCAAGGCAGGTATTAGAAATTGATCATAGCATTTAAATAAATAAACTATCACAACAATTAGGTGTGTTTAAAAATTGGACTCATCTCTATTTATAATAATTATTATACTAGCCTCCGCCTGCTACACTCACGTGGTATGTTGATAAAAGTAGATAGAATAGGTAGTCTATGTGTTATTTTGATGTAGAAGCTTTATTATTGTAAAGATTCATTAAAATCCATTTAGTACTTTTTGCGTGATAGAATAACAAACATCAATACATACATACACATTTCACGTTTATAATATTAGTAAGAAAATATTTCAAGTAACAACATAATGCTTTACCTAATTAAGTATTAAAATACTATTTTTTAATAGTTATTAGATTTAAAAAATGTTCTACTATTGTATTTATAGTCTATCACAACTAATCTTTCATAAGCTATCTTAAATAACAATCATAATTTTTATACCTTAAACAAGCCTATTCAAATAATAAAAAAAGTAATGAAATACTTTTCTAATAAAATTAAATGGTGTCACACGTGATCGGTTGATCACTATACATCTGAAACGTACACAAAATATTTAAAAAAAATAGCTCACCAAGTATCCTTAGGTGAATAGATATTTTTATAACACTGAACTATTTTTCACAGTATCTATTAAACATATTTATTACGATATCTTTCACAGTAATCATTGATTAAACAATTTTGCACTTCTAATAACACAATTATTGTCATTAATTCACTGTTTTTACACATTCGAAACTAAAAATTTAACACGCGTAATTTCTAACGTCTAGAGATACCGGAAGTTTTTTGCAACTAAAGTTAAAAAAAACAAGGAGAAATGCAAGTGAGAGTGAGACGAAGATACTCAACGAAGACTCGAAGGACAAGGCCGCGCTAGCGGCGAAACTGATAGATAACTTAAAACGAATTATCATTATTTAAAAATATTTAATACATAATTATAAAATACAGACTTACGTATTACGTAGAAATATATTACTCAACAGTAGTACGGCGGAGTGTTAAACATGTAATTCGTTTTTCCAAAATTATTATTTAAAAATACCTTAGTACATTAATATTATTGAACTAATTACGTAGCTACAGCCGGAGGTTTGAAAATAAGTACGAAGTATACTTATTAAAATAGATTTAATGTAATAGATTTTACATTCGTTTTTACTTATTCTATTTATAAAACTAAATTAACATAAAGTATGTACTAAAAGTTCGATGTAGGAACCAATAGTGTGGGAAAGGCATCGGTTTTCTATATTCCTTAAAACATGGTCAGCAAATTGTTACGGAGCGCCTGTCACACCGACGCGTTAAATATGATACGAAGCGGTCCTCTTGTTACACCGCATGTAACACCTCCCCCCGCAGATTAGCAACAGAGATATTGCTGTGGTCAACTTTTATTTCGTGGGGATTAATCTTGTTCTCGTTTTCAGTTTCTACATTGGTTCCTGCAGAATTCACATTTTTCAGCCAGAGTCGTCTACTCGCCAATCCAATACCAAGTATACTTGCACCGAATAGAATTATGTATATTGGAATAGTTGTATGATATATGCTATTATCAGTAACGTTATTCAATTTTATTTGAGTTTGCGAGGATATTCCTGAATTAATCGTATGAAGTTTTTGGAGATTAATTGAGTTAAGGACAATAGGCGAAATGGGGACACCTTCTTGATTGTTGAGAGCAGGTATCTGTATTATCTTTAAAGCATATCCCTTTATCAAATCGTTCGTGTTGGAGATGGTGAACTTTGGTGTTTTTAAGTAACAATTAACCGGTATGACGGCGAAGAAGCTCCCTTGAAAAGTCTTAAATAGTTCTTGATTACAGGAAATCTTGACTTTTGTCGGAGCAGGAAAACTTAACGTATAGTGCTTTTCATCAAGTTGTTCCATAGGTTCATTATTTAGGATGATTTCTGTCCATTTGCAGCTCGAATCCATTTCTTGATTTTCGATTATACGGCGGACACAGTCAGTTTTATCTCGAGTCTCGTAGCTGTTGATATTTCGTTCACAAAGGTACATCGAGTTAATCTTCTGGCATTCTGCCTCTATGTTCAAAGAATTCTCGCTAGAAATTGCTATAAAGGGTAGGTAAGGGATAAGGACTTGGTTATATTTATTAGGGGTGATTGAGAGTCGGTAAAAGTCATAGGGTAGGGGTACAGCAATCGGTACTTTTAAAACTATAATTATTCGATTTCCAACATAAAAATAACCTAATTTAATAATATCATAATAATTTCTAATTTCTAAGCCTAAGATTTCTTCCTTAGAATATAAAGTCTCGAGTTTCTTAATTATTTTCTTAAGATCTAAAATACTTATTATAGAATGTGGAGTGCTCGAAGCACGTATAAAAGCTAAAGAATTCTCTATTTTATGATGTTTCTCAGACAAACTATCTATATTATCAGTTAAAATCATAAGATATTGAGACATATGGGCATACATTTCTGTATTATCAACTTTATTTAAAATATTATTTAGAACTTTAGTTATATTCTCCTGATTTTGCACTATACTATCAAGTATTTTAGAGTTATGTAAAGACCATTCTTTAGTTAACGTAATATGTTCACTAATTTTTGACTCTAAATCAACTTCGTTTTTCTCAAGGATTTTTATTGCGTTATCATATTTAATTGCATCCGTGTAATCTATATTTCCAGAAATACTTTTGATTACAGATCCAAGACCGTCAATGAGTCCTCTTTTAACACGATTATGCTCGAATGTTTGCAAAAAGTTAATTATTCTTTCTAATTTAGAATTAAGGTAAACAAGGTGAGGTTCATAGAGAGATGAATCTGTGTTACTGTAACGCAGTCTAACATCTGATATCTGAGATTTGACAAGTAATGTATGATTCTTAATATTATCGAGATCTATGTAACTTAAAAATGAATGATAATGGGATATGATTCTAGTGTCACCAAGTTTGAAAGGAAGTATTCCGGGACCGCATTCCAAGGAATCAATCATTACTTCTTGTCCTTGAATCGGTTGGAACTGAATCACTAGCAGAATCCTGTAACAAACGAGCATTTTTAGGTACCCGTTTTAAGCGTGACTTAGGTACGGGGCCTTTTTTCTTTTTAGTATATATATGTATTGGTAAATCTGCTAAAACTTTATCTTGCGTAAAACGAGGTGCTAGTTTTTGCCTATTAGCCAAAGGATTCCTAATAAAAATTTCTTGGTTAGGAACGTATTCGCATTCTGGTACGCGGTTTTTATTAGCATTTTGAATTATTCCAGTGCGTTGTTGTAAAGCATTTTCGTTAATAATTTCAAATACCTTTAACATTTTTTGCGATGATCTTCGATATACTGTTGTAATAAATGTGCTGTTACATTTATATCTAAAGGGTCACGTGGATCTAAATGGCCAGTAATTATATCGATCGGTCTACATTTTGTAAAACTATGTATAGAATTGTTAAAGCCTAATACAGCATATGCCATTAGATTTGTTACCGGTTCTGTTCGACGTTCTAATTTTAAAATTCTTAAATGTTCGAGTAATGTAGAGTGAAGTCGCTCAACCATACCATGTTCATTAGAATAGAATAGAATAATCATTTATTCAGGACAACATACAGATGCAGACATGAAAAGTGAAAATAAAACAAAATAGTAAACTAAAACTAAACATATTTACAAAATTAAACTAAAAAATAATAAGAAAAAAAGAAACAGAAAAAAAAACTAAATAATTAAAAGTATCATGAACAAAAAAAAAAAAATATATATATATATATATATATATATATATATATATATATATATATATATATATATATATATATATATATATATATATATATATAATATATTAAACAAAGAAATAAAAATCTTGTTCTTACTTATTAGAACGAAAAAAACTAATAAAATATTAAAAACAAAAAAAAAAACTTTATTTAGCTATTTTTAACATAGTGTCCGCAACCATGCTGTTACGGACGAAGAGCGCATGGCCCTAACTAGATAATAACAAGTAAAATTGTAATCAATAATAGAATAATAAAGTTTACGATCGGTTAGGGCAACAACTGTTGCACGCAGATTATACAGTCGCGCCTGATTGGCCGAGACCCCAATCAGGTCCACCACAGCTATCTCGCTCGCACACTAGCGGCTCGTGATTGGGCACTGGGTAAGCCTGCGCGCTACCGTACCCCGCAGTTGTGGGACAACAAAATTAGATATAAGCGGTGCATTTTTGGCATTTAGTGTGCACTACTGGAGAATCAAGAGCTAGGAAATTTTGTGAAAAGTATATTTTAAGAAGAAATACAGTCCATTGAAAAAAAAGGAAAAGTGGTGTTTTTATTTTCGGATAGACAAACCCCACAGTATTGTCTGGTCCTTCGAGCCGGATTAAAGATCAAGATTGAAGAATCGGCAAGAATACCTGCACAAAGGAATCTTAACGGCGTGAACGGAAAATCGCTGCAAGACGCCATTTTCAACGCCGCGATCATTGTGCGAAGAGAGGAAGACGCCGAAATACAACTGTCGTATATTCAAAGCGACTTGAACGAGAAAATCGCTGCAAGACACAATTTTCGACGCCGCATTGAAGAAACGACGCCGTGCTTGAAGATCACCCAACGGTGCGCCGTGTACGAAGATCACCCAACGCGCAACGGTGCGACGGGTCGACGAATATTTCGCTCGACGATTCATCGCTCAGAAAGAGCAGACGTCCATACGCGGTTTACCGCGGCTCTCGCCTTTCGACCACCTAACGGTGTCAAACGGTCGAAAGTGAGGGTTAACGCCGTTTAAATACGGTGGTGTGGTGATTTGTGCGACATCACCAGTCCGTCAAGAACGCTCAAGGACGGAGTGCGGACTGAATAAGCACTTCCACGCCGGTAAGGGTGTAAGTGGTGCGGGGGCCGGACTGTAGGCACTGCCAAAGGGGTCGGACATTCCAGCCGACTACTGAGCGCCCCGCATTCATTTGCATCCCTCTGCTGGGTGGATCCCGCCTTCCAAATCCTTATATCCATCCCTAAAGGAGCGTATCCCGGTTTCCCCCGGGCCCTCCTGAAGGACTGCTAGGGCTGATAGGGACTGTTAGGAGGTAGGAATAGGGCCGTAGGGCATTGAAGAGCCGAAAATGCCTACTACGAGGAGCCAAGCCGCAGACGACAAAGCAGTGAAAACATACGAAGATTCGCCGGCGTCCCCGTCCGAGATCACACGAGCCAGCCGCAAGACCGACGCATACCACCGCCAACCGACCGACCGCCGAGACAGCGAGGACACGAGCACCGTCGATCCGATCGCACCGATCGACGGCGAGCGCGATAGCACGCATTAGACAAGCCGAGCTTGAAGCGGAAGAACAGTTGGCCGAAATACGTCGTCAAGAACTACAAATACAGGCGACACTGGTGAAAAAGAAACTCGCAGCAGATGTCGCGACGATTCGAGAAGAAACGGATCGAGGAAGTCTAGCCGAAGACGTCGAAGATACGGACCAACGAATAAGCGAATGGTTACAGCGATCTCAAATACGGGAAAGCGTGAGCCGACGAGAAACCGCTCGCCGCCTTCGATGATAGAACGCCGAATGGAAACGCCGAAAAGAGTAGCCTTCGAAGCAACATGCCGACAGCCATCGCCGACACCGGGCCGATCCCGCGAGAAAGGGATAGACCGTTTAGCGGATACGCTAGAAAAAATGACCAGGAATAGGGGGCCCACACGGCAAATGCAAGATCTACCTATATTCAGCGGTGCCCCGGGAGAATGGTTACCCTTCAAAGCGGCTATGCGGGAATCGAGCAGTTTATACGGATATACGCCGGCCGAAAACCTAGCACGCCTCAGAACGAGCCTACAAGGTGAGGCGCGTCAGACCGTAACAGCGTTATTATACACCGCGACCGAACCGACGGTGATAATGCAGACACTGGAGCAATGTTACGGTAGGCCAGAAATCATTATAGACCAGGCGTTTGAAGAGATCAGGAAGCTGCCGCGACTGGGAACCATCGCTAGAGAAATCAACGAATTCGCGATTAAATTACAAAACGTCGTGACTGCCATAACGTGCCTCGACAATAAGGGGTACTTGCAAAACCCAATGATGACGCGACAAGTCACAGGAAAATTAAGCCCATATATAAAATCAAAATGGTGTGACTACGCCGAGGAAAACAGACATCGGGACGAACCCGAGTTAGTCACGCTGTCGCGATTCCTTATGAGAGAGGCAGACCGTGCCGTGCGTTATGCGTACGGGAACACAGAACCGCAGAGCACGACACGGCCCAGCCGAGAGGAACCGCCTAAACGAACAAACGACAGACGTCGCGGGGCTAATATATACGCCACAGCGGAGACCGCGGCCAGGAAAAACATATGTTTCTGCTGTGGAGGCGAACACGCAACGCCGCAGTGTAGAAAATTAGAAGCGATGTCGGTACCTAAGCGATGGGAATGGGCAAAGGAGGCGCGCATATGCTTTCTTTGCCTCGACAGTAAACATAGGCGCTTTAAATGCCACGCAAAAAAATGCGGGAGAAATGAGTGCCGTATGCTACACCATGCGCTACTGCACTCAGACCGCGAAGAAAAAAAGACACCGACAGAAGAGAACGCGATATCGGCCTCAACGCACATCTCCACAGCAGATCGAGAAGTGCTACTTAAAGTATGCCCAATCATAATAAGAAACAGAAACAAAGAACTCTCCACGTACGCTCTATTGGACGAAGGTTCGACGATAACATTGGTCGATGAAGAAATCGCAGAAATGATCGGCGTACGTGGACCGAAGAAAGCGCTGAATATACACAGCGTAACAACAAGTCAAAGCGAACCCAACAGTCAACTAATAAACATTGAAGTTCGAGGAAAGGGACAAAACGAGGCATACAACATAAACGCTAGAACGGTAAGAAATCTGCAACTCGGAAGGCAGACCGTCAAAGCGAAACATCTAAGTAACGCGCACCTGCAAACGTTAAAAGAAGACGACGTTTGCTACGCAGAAGCTAGACCGCGAATCCTAATCGGAGCCGATCAATGGCAACTGATTGTCACAAGAAAGTTGCTGACAGGAAAAAGAAACCAGCCGGCCGCATCACTCACGCGGCTCGGTTGGGTGATACATGGATCAGCACCTAGGAGCGTAATAAAGGAGACCAACGATAAGATAGTACACATAAGGACGCAAGAGAGCGACAAGAAACAAGACGAATTGATGGAACTTGTTAAGTATCACTTTCGCATCGACGCCCTAGGTATAACATCCAAAAGGAAACCCGTAACAACGGAAGAGCGCGCCCTGGAAATATTTCGAAATACGGTCAAGCGAACGAATGGACGATACGAGGTCGGCTTACCGTGGCGCGCCGAAGATATTACTATGCCACCGAGTTACGACATGGCCATGAAAAGACTACGGAGCTTAGAGAAACGGATGGATCGCTCACCGGAATTTAAGGAAGCCTACACGGAAGAAATAAATAAACTGTTACGAAAAGGGTACGCTACGTTATGCACAGAAAGGCACGACACTGAACGACGACTATGGTACCTGCCGCACTTTGCCACAACGAATCCAAATAAGCCAGGTAAAATAAGAATGGTTTTCGACGCGGCGGCTACAGCAAACGGCGTCTGTTTAAACGACGCCCTATTGGACGGGCCAGACCTACTACAAGGTCTCCCCGGAATATTGTTCCGCTTTCGTACCCGAGCCATAGCTGTAACAGCCGACATCCGGGAAATGTTCTTACGAATCCAAATTAAAAAGATGGACCGTGTAGCACAACACTTCCTGTGGCGCGGAGACGACCGGGTAAACCCGCCGCGTCACTACGAAATGACTTCAATGATCTTTGGTGCTAGGAGCTCTCCATTCCTAGCACACAGCGTGAGGAACAAAAACGCGGAAGATTACAAAAAGACACACCCTCTCGCCTACGAAGCTATAACGAAAAACCACTACATGGATGACTGGCTAGGAAGCTTCGATACAGAGGAAATAGCGGCAAGAGCAATTCAAGAGGTGAGAGATGTGCATAGCCAAGCAGGCTTCGAATTAGCTGGATGGAGCTCGAACCGAGCCACGATATTAAAACAAATACCGGAAGATGATAAGGCTACAAAACCAATAGAGCTCAGCGCAAAATCACATACTCAGGAGAAAGCTCTAGGCGTAATATGGGTAGCAGAAAGCGACGAACTGGCGTTCAACACGAACATGCCTCGCGTACCCGTTGATGTACGGGAACTAAGAAGAGTCCCAACAAAGAGAGAGGCCCTAGCGGCAGTCATGTCCATTTTTGACCCGCTAGGCCTACTCAGCCCCTACACCATCACAGCGAAAATAATGCTACAGGGGCTATGGAGAAAGAGTACGCATTGGGACGACGAATTACCACCGGAGGAAGCGGGCATGTTCGAAGAATGGATCAAAGATATAAAACATATAAGGAACCTTAAACTACCGCGTTGCTACAATAACAAAATGAAAAAGACACGCCACCAGCTACACGTATTCTGCGACGCAAGTGAACAGGCGTACGCCGCCGCAGCATACTGGCGGCTTCAGCGGCAAGACGGGACCGTCACAACAACAATTGTAGCAGGAAAAGCAAAAGTCGCACCCATGAGAGCACAAAGTATTCCCACGTATTCCCACGGTAACGACCGCTGGTTCACGGGGCCAGCCTTCCTAAGAGAAGACGAAGACCAATGGCCACAAGAAAAAGCAACCGAGGGACCAGAGGAAGAAATCGTAGCACATATCACGCCGGCACAAACATTCATCGACATGAGACGATTTTCGTCATATAAGCTGTTATTACGCACCGCCGCCTATTTGATTCTATTCAAAGAAAAACTAAAGAAAGGAACAAAGGAACTAACTGGAGACCATGTGAAAGAGGCAGAGAGGCTACTAGTCAGAGAAGCACAAAAAGAAAGCTTCGCGGACGAAATAAGAAAGCTAGAAGCCGGGAAAAACGTAGACAAGACGAGCCGTCTATACAGATTGGACCCGAAAATCGGAAAAGATGGGATCATACGCCTACGCGGCCGCATCAACGCCGCCACAGTACCGCAAGATTTAAAAGAACCACCGATACTGGACGGCGCACACCCACTCACGATGCTACGAATTGAGCACGAGCACCAAGAAAGCTGCCACGCGGGACGCGAACAAATTGTCAACATAATAAGGCAAGAATGGTGGGTCGTCCGCCTGCGACCCGCAGTAAGAAAGGTCGTCAACCGTTGCGTTAGGTGCAGAATAATAAAAGCACGACCGCAGGTTCCTATCAAGGGCGACCTACCGAAGATTAGATTGAACGCCTACGAGAGACCCTTCTCGAACTGCGGGATAGATTGCTTTGGACCAATGTGGGTTGTCGTCGGCCGCAGGCGAGAAAAAAGATGGGGCATTCTATTTACCTGTATGGTCACGCGGGCGATACATTTAGAAACTTTACCAAGCCTCAGCACGGATTCCGCAATAATGGCTTTGAGACGAATGGCGGCGCGACGAGGTTGGCCGGGGCTGATAATATCAGATAATGCTACAAACTTTCACGGATCGGCGGTCGAATTGAAAAACACAAGAATGGCTGCCACAACTGCAAGACTACGTAACAACGAAAAAGATATGCTGGAGATTCATCGACCCCGGAGCACCGAACCAGGGGGGAGCTTGGGAACGCCTAATACAAAGTGTGAAAACCGCCCTGGCTACGGTGCTACACGAAAAAGCACCCCGTGAAGAAACATTAAACACCTTGCTCGCCGAAGTTGAACATACGGTGAACTCTCGGCCATTAACGCACGTGCCGGTGAACCCAGAGGATCCGGAAGCATTAACGCCAAACCATTTCTTGCTGGGGACGGCGATCGGACTTCCATACGTCGGCGAATGCCGACAGGCAGACAGAAGAACCTGGAGAACGGCGCAGGCATTAGCGAATATGTTTTGGTCGCGGTGGATTCGGGAATACTTGCCGACACTGACTCCTCGGGATGATACACGCAAAGCGCACAGAAACCCAGTAAAAGGCGATATTGTAATAGTAGCAGACGGGACGCTGCCTCGAAACATATGGCCAAAAGGCATAGTAACAAACACATTCTGCGGACAAGACGGCGTGGTACGAAGCGCGGAAGTAGCAACGAAAGGCGGCATCTTCCGAAGACCTACGCGGCGGCTCATCGTCCTACGTGAAAAAGAAGGCTCCGAAGATCTTCGCCGGGGGGAGAATGTTACGGACGAAGAGCGCATGGCCCTAACTAGATAATAACAAGTAAAATTGTAATCAATAATAGAATAATAAAGTTTACGATCGGTTAGGGCAACAACTGTTGCACGCAGATTATACAGTCGCGCCTGATTAGCCGAGCCCCCAATCAGGTCCACCACAGCTATCTCGCTCGCATACTAGCGGCTCGTGATTGGGCACTGGGTAAGCCTGCGCGCTACCGTACCCCGCAGTTGTGGGACAAAATTAGATATAAGCGGTGCATTTTTGGCATTCAGTGTGCACTGCTGGAGAATCAAGAGCTAGGAAATTTTGTGAAAAGTATATTTTAAGAAGAAATACAGTCCATTAAAAAAAAGGAAAAGTGGTGTTTTTATTTTCGGATAGACAAACCCCACACATGCAATGTCCCAAATAGGCGTACCATTCAGCTATGAATTGGGTTCGGAACCCAAAGCTGGTTTTCAATGGTACCCATTTCTAACTTATTCGCAGCTGTGACGGGCCGCGACAAAGTGTTTATCTTTTTATACACACAAATTACACGAATATACTACAACATAATTTTAATGAATTAAGACAACAATTGTAATAATAATAAAATAAATAAATAAACAATAATAAAATAGTAATGCATTTGTTATAAAAATATTAAAATTCGTGAAATAAAATTGTATAAAGAAATAAGAATAGATAGTAAAAATACAAAAAAAAAAAAAAAAACACAACGGCTGCCGGCTGGAGGAATGCAGGCGGCCGTCTCTCAGACGGCCTCGTGCGCCGGCGACGGAAAGACGTGGTTGTTCGTGTTTTGTATCTCTTGTCATCCTCAATATTGTCTGGACACTAAATGTCTAAAAAATGTACTTTGTTTGGAAAACCGAAAGGTAAGGTAATAATTATATAATACATGTATAATATGTTAATATAAATACATTTATAATATAAAATTGCTTAATCTAATGTCATTCCCACGTTATGTAATGTATTTTTTCCCCCCTTTTTTTTAGACTACCATCTAAATCAAACATGTACTTTGTGACAAGAGCCACAGATCAGAACCGCTTCAGTATGAGTCACCCGTACAAATATGATGAACCAACCTGCCGCATGCGACGGAGCCATATCAATTAGGTAATTAGTACACTCAATTAATACATAATAAAAGAAATTATAAAAAAAAAATGAATTAAACTATACATATAAGGAGTTCGACTCTATACTGCGGTCATTCAAATGGGAGGTTCGGTAAGTGTAACTCATCACATTCCGCATAAAAAAAAAATTCCCAAAAATAGTTTTTAAGCATTTAAAATATTTAAATATTCGAGCTCCACTGTTCGTGCGCACGCATTACACTATCTAAGGCGCGCGCAGCACAACTTCGGTTTACACTTACCTCGTAATGAGTAAAAGTGGTCGAGTCCATAGCACCTACCAATACGCAATCCGTAAGTTGCATATAAGGTTTGATACTCATGTTTCGAGTCATCCATTTAGTGTATCGTACTTTAATTTTCTTTTACACAACAACCGCACTTAACTCATTGTATCACTTAACAAAACCTTTAAAAACATAAACACTTTTTGGTGGACACACGAGTGTAAACGCGCGCTAAAGATAATTTAACAAAATAGCTAGGCGGGTCACTGATCTCAGTCAGCTGTGGTTAGGTCATTGACCTACGGTACCTACCTAATACGTCTAATTACCTCAGGTATGATTCGAATTTACCGTCACACTTGATCAGGCATCGGACTGGCAAAGTAATTGTAACAACATCTCGTAAATAAATTTAATTGAATTTATCCCAATAGTTACGTAAGCGTACGTATAGTTACGTAATTTCAAAAATTAATCACGTAACATTAAAATCAAAACGTGTCAAAACAATTTGGCGTGTTTAAAAATTAGAATCATCTCTGTTTACCAAAGTCATTTAATATTTCAGTAACAAACTGACGAGCGTATAAATAAAAATTATTAAAAACTGTGTTGCGACATTTCGCTAACATAACACTTTTTTAATACCTTAAACAAGCCTACTTAAAAACAAAAAAAGAAAATTAATCATTCTTGTAATAATTATTAAACAAGTACATAAATATCACACGCCATCACAATCACTAGACACTCAAAACTAAATAAAAACAGATCATCTGTCTATGGCATCACGAAGTATCCTCCGAAACAAATAAACAAAATAAATCAAATTAGGTAACACCAATTGAATATTTTATTCACAAATTTTATCAAAGCATAATTTTGATGTCATTTGTTATACCCACTATATTAATATTTTGCACGATATTTGTCATAGCCTATACGTGTTTATAAAAATCGTAATTTATAATAACATATTTTCACTATTTTCACGAATTTAAAGTCAATTAAAACATTACAAATCAACGACTTTGTCACAACAATTCGGCATGTTTAAAAATTTAAATAATCCCTATTTACAGTAATATCTCTTTTTAAAAAACTATTATGATTATTTGAGTTTATAAAATTGAATTAATAGAAATTAGACAATATGATGACAACGCGTATAATATTAAACAAGTGTTAAGTTCTAACCTAACCTTGTGTAGGTTAACAAATGAAAAAAAAAACAAAGCAATATCAACTTGTAGTTGCGCGAGCAATTCATTGTATCGCAATTTCTAAGGGCTAACGAAAAACTAATAATTCTAATAACCACGCCGACGCGCGACGTGCGATCCCGGGACCTCTCTGTCCCACCCCCTGCACCCGGCCTAACGATGAAGGAGAAAGACTCTTGCGCAGCGGCGATGGCCGTACCACCCGTACCGTGGCCCGTGCCCTACTTCCCATATCTCTGTTATTTTTTTATACGTGCCAAAACAGAACAATAAAATTATTTTTGTTTAGCAAATTAGAATAATATTCCTAGCTACCTAAAACAGATTTTTTTTTAATCTGCATTCCACACTGCCGTATAAAATATGATTAATTTTCTTACTAAACTGTTTTATTTTTGTACTTTTATAATATTTCAACAGTAATACATTTATTTACCTATACTAATAATAAAATTCTAGCGGGTCGCTGTCTGTACATGGAAGATATATGAAAAAAAATATTATAGGGGGCCTATACCAACGCAATAGAACCCAAAACAATGATTTTTAGAATTCTTATCTGTTTGTCTGTTTGTCTGTTTATCTGTGCGTTTGTGCACGCTAATCTCAGAACCGGCTTATCCGATTTAGATGCGGTTTTCACTAATATATTGTAGTAAGCTTCACTTAACATTTAGGGTTTGTTTCATGTCAATCGGTCAAGAAAATTACCCAGTAAAATAATATTTTTACTGGGTAATTTTCTTACTGGATATGAAAGAACAAAACCGAAACTATAAGCAAAAGCGAAAAATAATTTAAGTCACAGAGTCGATTTTGATTAAAACTAAAACTGCATCATTAGTTTTTTGAAAAATAAGTTTTTCTAGCCAGAAACGAACACGTTGATTTTGAAAAAAAATAACATTCTGTAGTATTGCACCATCTGATACTTTCACACATTATAAAGATCAACTTTAGTGAGGTAATACTATACAGTAAACTGCAACAAAAAGAAAAGGCTATTTTTTTTACAAAATTCTATCAAATTCTTACATTAATTAAATCTTTAGCAACGGGATGTTGTAACGCTACTAGCGGGTGAGTAGGATAGCCGAGTTTAGTGAAATGTAGATTTTCAACAAATTGATTCATCCTTTTAAGAATTATCTAAACCTACCTAGGTAACTGAGTAGATGACGGGGACCAAAACAAACGTGACATTCTATTAACTTTGTATAACTCACATAGAAAAAAAAAAACAAACATAAAAGAAGTTACTGTGAGTAATTCATTTTTTATATTTTCGATAGTATTGTTCACAATCTTCCTCACTTTAGTAGGTGACTAGCATTTTGATGCGATTTATAAAGAAATCGTTCGAAGTAACGCACATTTTTTTCTAAACTTACCGGAACCCATGATTTAACCCACATATTTGATTATGTCTGTGTAGAATCGAATACTTAATTAATGTATAGATTTAATGTTATTTTGTAAAAAAAAAAACTTTTCCTTTAATTTGCCGCTTACTATTACTTTCCAAAAATTTATCTTTACAAGTGACACTATTAGTTGGTGCAATAATACAATTATTTTTTTTTTAATTAGTGGGTTCTATTTCTGGCCAGGAAAATCGTGAAATAAAAAAAAATATGATGCAGTTTTAGATTTTTCAAAATCGGATACGAGACTCCATTAAGTATCTTTCGCGATTCCTTATAGCCCAGTAGAAAAAGTCACCCGATATATAATACAAGGAGAACCTAGGTGTGAACTTACTGTTTTGCAGACGATATTTTAAAGACTACCACAAAACAACTTTTCTTCAACATTTATAGTGAAAACCGTGGAGGAATACCATATCTGAGTTAGTGTCTGCTTATAAATACAACCAGAAAGTTCCCAGATTCAAAGTAAAAAGCTCCTTTCTTGAGCAGCATTGCAGACTATTATAACCTTGCTTTGCAGGAGACATGCCAAGCATTCTGTAATCCACGCGAACGAAGTCGCGGGCACAGCTAGTAAATAATAAAATGACGTTGTTTTATCGTTTTATTATTTAACCGTATTATTGAACCGTGAAATAGCGCCATCGGACTTTTATAAAATTGTTTTCATAATACTCATATTAGGTAAATACAACAACATCAACACTAATATTTATTATTGTCGTGTATTAATCAAATTCAATTTAAAATTCAATTTTACATATGGAATAACTTTAATTTACTAAAACACAATAAAACATTCTGATGAATGAACTCTTAAAATTTTATAAAAAGGATAAAATACGTAAGTGCTTAAGTAGAAAAATTATTTGTCTTATAATAGATTCTTGTTATTATTAAAAAGTTGTAAATAATAATAATTAAAAACAAAAAAATTTTAGTTCATAAAAAATTGTTACGTAAATTAAGTGTATTCAATCCTATTATCTTTCTTTGATATATAGAATTCAATAACTAAAATAATACGTAAGTTGCAGAGGTCATGCGAAAAATGAGAATTCATAATATTGTGTAAACTAGCGAAGTTCAATAATATTAATGTACTAAGGTATTTTTAAATAATACTTTTGAAAAAACGAATTACGTGTTTAACACTCCGCCGTACTACTGTTGAGTAATATTTTATTTATTTTTACGTAATACGTAATTCTGTATTTTATAATTATGTATTAAATATTTTTAAATAATGATAATTCGTTTTAAGTTATCAGTTTCGCCGCTAGCGCGGCCTTGTCCTTCGAGTCTTCGTTGAGTATCTTCGTCTCACTCCCACTTGCATTTCTCCTTGTTTTTTTGACTTTAGTTGCAAAAAACTTCCGGTATCTCCAGACGTTAGAAATTACGCGTGTTAATTTTTTAGTTTCGAATGTGTAAAAACAGTGAATTAATGACAATAATTGTGTTATTAGAAGAACAAAAATGTTTAAACAATGATTACTGTGAAAGATATCGTAATAAATATGTTTAATAGATACTGTGAAAAATAGTTCAGTGTTATAAAAAATATCTATTCACCTAAGGATACTTGGTGAGCTATTTTTTTTTTTAATATTTTGTGTACGTTTCAGATGTATAGTAATCAACCGATCACGTGTGACACCATTTAATTTTATTACAAAAGTATTTATACTTTTTTTTATTATTTGAATAGGCTTGTTTAAGGTATAAAAATTATGATTTTTATTTAAGATAGCTTATGAAAGATTAGTTGTGATAGACTATAAATACAATAGTAGAACATTTTTTAAATCTAATAATTATTAAAAAATAGCATTTTAATACTTAATTAGGTAAAGGATTATGTTGTTACTTGAAATATTTTCTTACTAATATTATAAACGTGAAATGTGTATGTATGTATCGATGTTTGTTATTCTTTCACGCAAAAAGTACTAAATGGATTTTAGTGAATCTTTACAATAATAAAGCTTCTACATCAAAATAACACATAGACTACCTATTCTATCTACTTTTATCAACATACCACGCGAGTGTAGCAGGCGGAGGCTAGTATAATAATTATAATAAATAGAGATGAGTCCAATTTTTAAACACACCTAATTGTTGTGATAGGTTATTTATTTAAATGCTATGATCAATTTCTAATGCCTGCCTTGACGTTATTCAGTTTTGTTATATGTTTTTATGAATTTCATTAAGTTAATTAACATGATGTCACAATTAATTTGCCAATCTCAAGCCTGGTGAAGTTTGACGGAAAATTCGAATCATACTTAGGTAAAGTTAAGTACTGTCGTAGTTGTACGTAGTTTGGTAGGTCCATACAGCTGACTTTTGTCAGTGACTTACCTAGTTATTTTGTTCGCTTATCTTTCGCACACAATTTGACTCGTGGTTTGTGTGTACACTCGAAAGTGTTTGTTTTCTATCTTAAATGGTACGTTGAGACTCGAATACTTCGTGATGCCATAGACAGATGATCTATTTTGATTAGTTTTGAGTGTCTAGTGATTGTGATCGCGTGTGATATTTATGTACTTGTTTAATAATTATTAGAAGAATGATTAATTTTCTTTTTTTGTTTTTAAGTAGGCTTGTTTAAGGTATTAAAAAATGTTATGTTAGCGAAATGTCGCAACACAGTTTTTAATAATTCTTATTTATACGCTCGTCAGTTTGTTACTGAAATATTAAATGACTTTAGTAAACAGAGATGATTCTAATTTTTAAACACGCCAAATTTTTTTGACACATTTTGATTTTAATGTTACGTGATTAATTTTTGAAATTACGTAACTATACGTACGCTTACGTAACTATTTGGATAAATTCAATTAAATTTATTTACGAGATGTTGTTACAATTACTTTGCCAGTCCGATGCCTGATCAAGTGTGACGGTAAATTCGAATCATACCTGAGGTAATTAGACGTATTAGGTAGGTACCGTAGGTCAATGACCTAACCACAGCTGACTGAGATCAGTGACCCGCCTAGCTATTTTGTTAAATTATCTTTCGCGCGCGTTTACACTCGTGTGTCCACCAGAAAGTGTTTATGTTTTTAAAGGTTTCGTTAAGTGATACAGTGACTTAAGTGCGGTTGTTGTGTAAAAGAAAATTAAAGTATTACGATACACTAAATGGATGACTCGAAACATGAGTATCAAACCTTATATGCAACTTACGGATTGCGTATTGGTAGGTGCTATGGACTCGACCACTTTTACTCATTACGAGGTAAATGTAAACCGAAGTTGTGCGGCGCGCGCCTTAGATAGTGTAATGCGTGCGCACGAACAGTGGAGCTCGAATATTTAAATATTTTAAATGTTTAAAAACTATTTTTGGGAATTTTTTTTGTATGCGGAATGCGACGTGCGATCCCGGGACCTCTCTGTCCCACCCCCTGCACCCGGCCTAACGATGAAGGAGAAAGACTCTTGCGCAGCGGCGATGGCCGTACCGCCCGTACCCCGCGCCCCACTTCCCATATCTCTGTTATTTTTTTATACGTGCCAAAACAGAACAATAAAATTATTTTTGTTTAGGAAATTAGAATAATATTCCTAGTTACCTAAAACAGATTTTTTTTTATCTGCATTCCACACTTTCGTATAAAATATGATTAATTTTCTTACTAAACTGTTTTATTTTTGTACTTTTATAATATTTCAACAGTAATACATTTATTTACCTATACTAATAATAAAATTCTAGCGGGTCGCTGTCTGTACATGGAAGATATATGAAAAAAAAATATTATAGGGGGCCTATACCAACGCAATAGAACATGCGTAAAATGACGATGCTTTATGCGATGCATAAAGCATCGTCATTTTATTATTTAACTGTATTATTGAACCGTGAAATAGCGCCATCGGACGTTTATAACATTGTTTTTATAATACTCATATTAGGTACATACAACAACATCAACACTAATATTTATTATTGTGGAGTATTAATCAAATAAAATTTCAAATTCAATTTTACTTATGGAATAACTTTAATTTACTAAAACACAATTAAACATTCTGATAAATGAACTCTTAAAATTTTATAAAAAGGATAAAATACGTAAGTGCTTAAGTAGAAAAATTATTTGTCTTATAATAGATTCTTGTTATTATTAAAAAGTTGTAAATAATAATAATTAAAAACAAAAAAATTTTAGTTCATAAAAAATTGTTACGTAAATTAAGTGTATTCAATCCTATTATCTTTCTTTGATATATAGAATTCAATAACTAAAATAATACGTAAGTTGCAGAGGTCATGCGAAAAATGAGACTTCATAATATTGTGTAAACTAGCGAAGTTCAATAATATTAATGTACTAAGGTATTTTTAAATAATACTTTTGAAAAAACGAATTACATGTTTAACACTCCGCCGTACTACTGTTGAGTAATATTTTATTTATTTTTACGTAATACGTAATTCTGTATTTTATAATTATGTATTAAATATTTTTAAATAATGATAATTCGTTTTAAGTTATCAGTTTCGCCGCTAGGGCGGCCTTGTCCTTCGAGTCTTCGTTGAGTATCTTCGTCTCACTCCCACTTGCATTTCTCCTTGTTTTTTTAAACTTTAGTTGCAAAAAACTTCCGGTATCTCTAGACTTTAGAAATTACGCGTGTTAAATTTTTAGTTTCGAATGTGTAAAAACAGTGAATTAATGACAATAATTGTGTTATAATAATAATAATAATAGCCTTTATTTAATAATCTTATAAGTATAGTTTACATGCTTATATATATGTATATATTTAATTGACACCGGTTTCGTGAAGATTGTCTTGCTTTCCAGCATAGGCCTCCCTTAAAGCTTGCCACAATTTACGATCTTGTGTCTTTCTTGTCCACGTAATACCTGCCACTCTTATTATGTCATCTTCCCATCTACGGCGCTGTCTCCCTTTCTTTCTTTTATGTTGTCTTGGGCACCACTCAGTCACGTCTTTAGTCCATTTGTCATTTTTAGCTCTCATCATATGGCCCGCCCATTTCCATTTTAATTTTTTAATACAGTAAGTTATGTCAGTAATTTTAGTTTGATTTCGTATTGCTTTTAATTTAATTTTGTCTTTTATTTTAATGTTGAGTATGCTACGCTCCATACTATGTTGACAGGTCTCTAATTTGTGTATATTATGTTTTGTTAAGCTCAATGTTTGACAACCGTATAACATGATAGGCAAAATACATGTATTGAAAATTTTTTTCTTCGCTTTGAGTGGCACGTCAGGGTTTTTCATAATTTCCTTTAGAGACCAATATCTTTTCCATGCTAAACTTATTCTGTTGTTTACTTCTTTTGTTGTTAGGTCTTTTGGAGAAATTATTTGACCAAGATATTTATATTCATCTGTGTACTCTATTATGGTACCATTGACTACAATTGGGATCTTTTCTGCGTTTGTCATTACTTTGGTTTTCGAGGTGTTCATTGACAGCCCTACCTTGTCACTCTCGTACACAAGTTGTTCGAGCATTTCCTGAAGGCTATTTGGATCCCTTGAAATGAGTATCAAATCGTCTGCGAATCGTAGGTGATTTAATTGTACTCCGTTTATATTCAATCCATGTTTGTTCCACTCGAGGCGTCTGAATATGTGTTCGAGAACTGCCGAGAAAAGTTTTGGAGACAACGGATCACCTTGCCTCACTCCTCTTTTTATAGGAAAGTCTGCACTTACTCTTTCTGTACGTATTTTTGCTTTCATATTCGTGTATATTTTCCTAATAAGACGTATGTATTTCTTGTCCACACCTTGTGTTTCTAGCGCTTCCCATATTTTTGTGTGTTTTAAAGAGTCAAACGCCTTATTGTAGTCCACGAATGCTAAGTAATAAGTAATGCCGTATTCATTACATTTCTGAGACATTTGTTTTATTGTATGGATATGGTCTAGTGTCGAGAAATCACTTCGGAATCCCGCTTGTTCTTTTGGCTGTTTTTCGTCTAAATTTTTGTTAAGCGTTCTAGCAGTACTTTAGAAAATATTTTATACAGATTGGACATCAAACTAATGGGTCTGTAATTCGCTATATCGTTTTTCTTTCCCTTTTTATGGAGTAGTATTATAGTCGACGTAGTCCATTGATTAGGAATGTATTCTGTATAAAATATTTTATTAAATAAATCAGTAATAGTGTTTACTGTTTTGCTAGATGTTTCCATAATAACTTCATTTGTTATGCAGTCTTCTCCAGGTGCTTTCCCTTTTTTTTTGCGATTTGATGGCCTTAATTACTTCTTCGCTCATTATATTTGGTATTTCTTCTTTGTTGTTGTCATTATATTCATTTTGGCTTGGTTCGGACAGTATTTCCTCGTCATTATATAGTTCGCGGTAATAATCTGTTGCTATTTCTAGTATTTCTATTCTGTTTGTCTTATTTGTTTTAGTTTTGTTGTGTTTTATATTATCAATCCAATTTAAGCTTTCTGTTAGTTGCTGGCATGCTTTTTTGACCCCACCTGATTGTTCTATATGATAAATTAATGTGTTTGTTCTCATTTTCTGTCTATGTCTTCGAATTTTCAAATTTATTTCTTTACTTAGCTTTCCTATCTCCTGTTTGTTGCTTTTTCTGTCTTTGTACAGTATTTGTCTCTGCTTGATCAAACTTCTTGCTTCTGGACCTAATTTGTCTTTGGTACTTTTGTGTGTTCTAGTTTTAATCTCGATTTCTTTTAGTTCTTTTTCTAAGGCGTTGTATTTGATTTGGACATCATTAAGATTGTTTATTATTTTCAAATTAGTTTCTAGAGACTCTAGGAATTTTGTTGGAATTGGTAATGTTAGTGATTTGTATTTATTTTGAATGGTTTTTCTTGATGATTTTAGTTCTTTTGTATATATTTGGCCCCGAAGTAGTCTGTGATCCGTGTTGTAGTTAAATTGATTGACAACGGAGACATTTGAAAAAAAGTTTTGGTTTATTTGTAATTATGTAATCTATTTCGTTTCTTATCATTCCATTCGGTGATACCCATGTCCATTTTCTCTTAAATTTTCTATTGAAATAGC
>JBBEEQ010000007.1:12629581-12650581 GCA_037950945.1 Hypolimnas misippus
AATACTCATCATCAAAACATATAATAAAATTCTAACGGGTCGCCAACGCAATAGAACCCAAAACTATGAATGTTAGAATTTTTGTCTGTTTGTCTGTTTATCTGTGCGTTTGTGCACGCTAATCTCAGAAACGGCTTATCCGATTTCAATGCGGTTTTCACTAATATATTGTGGTTAGCTTCACTTAACATTTAGTGTTTGTTTCATGTCAATCGGTTCATAAATAAAAAGTTAAGTCAATATAAAGAATCACGTCAAACACTTGTTTGTGCTTTTTACTAAATCCATATGAAAGAATATACGGTACTTACATCAAAAAATCCATTTATTAATTTTTTGTCTGTCTGTGTATCTGTTTGTTCCGACTTATCTCTAAAACGGCTAAACCGATTTTGATAGGACTTTCGCTCGCAGTTAGGGGCTGTCCATTAATGACGTGTTGTTTTAACTTTTTTAGCTAATGTTATAAGAAGTAACTTAGGCTACTTTTATTTTAGTTTTTTTTTTTAATTAATTGATTAATAAAAAAAGCGTTACGCGTAAACAAAAGTGAAACCAATGAACAATATCCGATTTAAATAGGAAAGGTATATATTATTATTATATAAATATACTAATTAAAAATATATATATAATATACACAGTGATTTTTTTTACTGGATATGATAGACCAAATCCGAAACTATAAGGCATAGCGAAAAATAATTAAAGGAGTCTCGAAACCGATTTTAATAAAAACTAAAACTGCATCATTAGTTTTTGGAAAATAAGTTTTCCTATCCAGGAAACGAATACGTTGATTTTGAAATAAATAAACATTCTGTATTATTGCACCATCTGATACTGTCACATATAAGTATCAACTTCTGGGAAGTAATAGTATACGGTTAACTGCAACAAAAATAAAAGGCTATTATTTTTTAAAACGGGATGTTGTAACGCTAATAGCGGGTGAGTTCAATCGCCGAGTCCAGATGTCTAAAAAATGTAGATTTTCAATAAATTTATTAATCTTTTTAGTAATTATTTAAACCTACCTAGGTAACGGAGTAGGTGACGGGGACCAAAACAAACGTCACATTCTATCAACTTTATATAGCTCACGTAGAAAAAAATTGACAAACGTAAAAGAAGTTACTGTAAGTTATTCATTTTATATATTTTCGATTGTATTGTTCACACTCTTCCTTACTTTAGTAGGTGACTAGCATTTTGATGCAACCTACAGACAAATTGTTCGAAGTAATGCAGACTTTTTTCTACACTTAACGGGACCTGATGATTTTACCCACACATTTGATCATGTCTGTGTAGAATCGATTACTCAACTTTTGATTAATGTATGGATTTAATATTATTTTGTAAAAAAAGTCTTTTCCTTTAATTTTTCGCTTACTATTACTTCCCAAAAGTTGATCCTTACAAGTGACACTATTAGGTAATAATACAGAATGTGTTATTTATTTTCATAATTAGCGGGTTTTATTCCTGGCTAGGAAAATCGTTTTTCAAAAAACTAATGTGCAGTTTTAGTTTTTATAAAAATCGGCCCCGAGACTCCTTTAAGTATTTTTCGCGATTCCTTATAATTTCGGATTTGGCCTACGAAGCCCAGTTGAAAAAATTTACCGATACCTATATACAAGGAAAACCTCGGGGGTAAAAACTGTTTTACAGTCGAAATTTTAAACTGGCACAAAGCACATTTCAAAGAATTTATTGTAAAAACCACGGAAGAATTCCCTACCAGAAATCCAAAGTAAAAAGCTCTTTTCTTGAGCAGCACCGCAGACTATAGCCTTGATTTGCAGGAGACATGCCAAGCATTCTGTAATCCACGCGGACGAAGTCGCGGGCACAACTATTTGCAAATAAATTTTGTTAAGTAGTAAGAAATTATCAAGATAATCAAGATAAAATTTTAGAAAACCTTACATTCTTGAGACTTTCTCTTATAGCAACAGGAATAGCTAAACAACGCTTAGCTCAAAATACAAGGAAGTGGTAGTTATATAGATACTGATAAGCAATACTATGTCGAGCCACACGGACTTTATTTTGAGAAAATGTTGTCTAAAGATGTCAAAACCATTCTGAATGAATTTGTTTGAAGAGGTATATATCTATCTTTTATTTTGTATTTTGATAAAAAATATAATTAATTAAAAGCAGATTGGTATAATAAAAAGTTTTATCTAATAAAAAAGTTTTTCTAATATATAAGATAATTTATTGTATATTTCAAAATATAGAACACCGTTCATATTCATAACATTAAATTAAAAAAAAAATTCCGTACTTATTTAGTATATAAACTAAAACTAAACTTAAAAAGTTTTTGAATAATGTTAAATACATGAGGCATTGTTTTGTTTTACATTTTATAATTGCAAATCTGGGGCCATGAAATTCAATGTCAATTTCACGAGTAATACATACTATATTAAATTGCATAATGTAGTCCGATTTCCAAGTCAATATATTTATTTAAAACACTAGCTGTGCCCCGCGGTTTCACTCGCGTTAATTTGAGGAAAAAATTTTATTTATATAATGTTTACCTTGCCTACTTGAATCGGATACTGTGCACTATTTCATTGGTTTCAATTTTACTTTCGCGTAACCTTCTTTTTTTATTTATTAATTAAAATAAATAAAAATTTTAAAATAAAAGTATAAGTTACTCCTAATAATATTAGCTATCTGTGATTCAAAGTCCCGTCAAAATCAGTCTAGCGGTCTCATAGATTAGCCAAAACAAACGACAGGCAGACAGACAAAAATTTCAAAAATTGTGTTTTTGATGTAAGTACCGTATATATTTTCATATGAATTTAGTGAAAAGGTATTAATTTAAAATTACAAACAGACACCTTAATTTTACTTATTTGTATTGATAAAAGATTTTTAATAACGTTTCGAATGTTGAAGTATGTTCCATGTTTTGCAATATGCAATAATCTAATATATTTGATAAACTTTTTATTAGATAAACCTTTTTATAATATCAATCTGCTTTTAATTCATAATACATTTTATGAAAATATAAGAGAGCAGATGGATATACATATATTTCTTCAAACAAATTTATTAAGAATATTTGTGGCTTAACAAAGTATTGCTTATCAGAGTCCAGGTGAGAATTAATTATTATAAAAAAAGTGTCAGACAATATAAACGATTATTCTATGTTAGCGACCGATGGAGCAAAAGAGGATGATTGCAGCTACGCGGTGCCTTATATGGGATTTTTTTTTTAATTAACTTGTTTTACGGCCCTGGGTTCAAGCCCTTTTGAGCCTCCTTATATGGGATCCTGTAAAGGATTGAAATCTTCAATTCTATTATATCCCATAATATAGTGTAGACCAGAGTTGATGGAATTTCAAATTAACGTTTTAACTGTCAACTAATGGTTTTCGGCATTAGCTTACAATCGACTAGGTGGACATGTTAAGTGATCATTCGTCCATGAACATTTGCAGCACAAAAAAACCACTAATGCGTTGCCAGCTTAAAAAAGAATAAGAAAATAAAAGGAATAGGAAGAAAGGAATGGGTTCCTCCCCCATTCCAAGTTAAGCTTTCGACTCACTCACTCACCGTACGAAATCACATTACGTTGATCATCTGTGAGAATGAAGTACTGTCTCGATCAAGTCAGCTTGAATACGAGCTGTATATAATAGGGTACAGCTAGGCACTACCTCAGTTAAATTCGATTTAAGATCTCGTTAAGACTAACCAGCATGCATTGTATTACGGAACATATGTAAACCTTCTAAAGAAACAAAAAACATATATTTATTATTTAAAAAATATATTCGATTTCTAAATATTTTTTTTATAACTAGCAAAAGTTCGCGGCCTCACGCGTTATCTAGATTTATCTAGATTTTGTTATGTCGGACGATCGTCTAAAATTTATATTTCTGACTGCCGTAGTCTTGTCACAAGTGCTACGAGAAGTAACGAAATAAGCCATATTTTTTTTCGAAAAAACACGTTGCAATATTTTTATAAATATTTATTTTTAACTTGCTACCCCTCGCGGTTGCTCGGGAGAGCATTTAAAGTTGCTCCGCTCCGTTAAGTCATATCGTGGTGTAATATAGTATATAACCTTCCGCAATAAACGAGATAATCAACTCAAAAAGGATTATTCTAATCTGTCCAGTAATTTCAGAGCCTAACAAACAAACAACCAAATTGACCAGACCAGACTCAGAAGATTTGGTAAATCGAGTGAAGGTCGCGTCGAACCCTTTGTATATTACATTAGTTAGTTTAGGAACAGTTCGTAAAGGGCTTACCGACAACGCTACGCTAGGCAAGAACTACAATTGTAAGTTTCACTAGCGTAATCTTATATATTATTAATACGTGAAGCAAAAACTGTACCCTTTTTTATAAAAATTGTGCGGATGGAGGAGTATGAAATTTCGCACACTTATAATTTATATAAAGACTGCAGAATTATGCATTAAAAATAAATTAAATTAATAACACACACACGCATATATGGACGCTGATAAGCAATACTGTGTCAAGCCACACAGACTTCATTTTGAGAAAATGGCGTCTAAACATGTCAAACCTATTCTTAACAAATATGTTTGAAGAAGTATATATCCGTCTTTTCTTTTATTTTTTGTTAAAAGGTATAATTAAATCAAATCAGACTGATATATTTTATGTATTATCTAATAAAAAGTTTTTAAAATATTTGAGATTATTGTATAAATTGCAAATATGGAACGCACTTGAAATTCGAACCAATTAATTAAGAAACTTTTTTCCGTACTTATTTAGTTTATATGATTTCAATTTTTTTTAATAATGTTAAATAGGTGATGCAGTATTAAAATACATCATTATCTCCGAATTTGACTTTTTGTGGGTTGACACATTATTGCTTATCAGCATCCATATACTCTTTTGTTTATTGTTAAAGTCTGTGGTTAAAGTGAGAATAGATTATCTGTGGTCAATCTTGAAAGTAGTTGAAAATTTAATGAACTACGGTCGAATTCCGACCGCTAGACGACCACTAGTTTATTTAAAACAGCTTTGTAACCTGGTAACAGTTACCTAGATAACCTTACGAACGTTGTGAGTGTCAAAAATAAAATAAAATTCTTTCAGGTATAAAGCAGTGACATGCTCGTATGGCACAACTAAAAGCCATCAAAATAAAATTGAATTGAAAGCAATGATAAATTACTTATGTAAATATTTATAAAAGTTTTTTTATATAGAAATCCGACAGTGGGTTTTTTGGACAAAATATTCGTCATATTAAGCATCATCCATAACACTCTGGAGCCGAGATGGCCTAGTGGTTAGAACACGTCGATCTCAACCGATGACCACGAGTTCAAACCCCGGCTAGCATCGCTGTATTTTCAAGTGCTAAATTTGTGTTTAAATTCATCTCGTGCTCGGCGGTGAAGGAAAACACCGTGAGGAAACCTGTATGTGCCGGGAGAAATTCTGACACGTGTATATCCGCCAACCCGCAGTGGAGCAGCATGGTGGATTAAACTCTAAACCTTCTCCTTAAGAGGAGAGGAGGCCTTAGCCCAGCAGTGGGACATTTACAGGCTGTTACTTTACTTTTTACTTTACATAACACTCTTCAAAAGAGAGGAGGTTCTCAATTTAATATTTATAAGAAAACATACACTACCCATTGTAAACATACTATCTTTGATTATATATTGTCTAGATACCGCTTCACCATACAACGGTTGTCATTTTTATGACCAGCTGACACTAGCGCCATCTATGTTTGTGCGCCTGCAAAGGGTTGTCAGCTTATGCCATTTTACCAATAAAATAGGATAATTTCTGCATGCAAGTTAAATGATATATGGACAGTTTTGAATATTTTGTTTTATATGGATGATCTTTTATATATTTTAGCCGTTATATTGTCTAAAAATATTTACGAGTTAAATTTACTTTTGAAACTGTCGCTTAAGCAGAAATCTTTTGTGGGTTGAAAGATGAAAACACAACGTCAAGCAAACCTCATTATTTTTTCACTATTTAATGTGATTTAAAAAATAACCACAGATAACTAATATAGTTTAGTTATAGCTCAACTATTTTTTTATTGTCATAGCTATCGATTTTATTCACAAAATAAACACTTATGCTTAAGAAAAATATTATTTCCTGACTTCAATTTTTTTCTTAACTATCCTTAATACATATTTTAGATTAATTTTTACGTCATTCGTATCAGTTTTTAAGAAACGCTATCCAAACACTAATAGCTTAAATAAGCATTTATACATTAATAGTATATTTAATATATTATACTGTGCATTTTAATATTTAAACATCAAATATTTACTTTATTTGATAAGCAGCAGCCCAACAACCGAGGGAAATGTTATACAACTGTATTGGCAACACAGTCCAGAAATATGTCGTTGTCATAAATTAAAAAAAATCAGCCAAGTGCGTGTCGGGCCACGCACAATGTAGGGTTCCGTAGTTGTCAGAATTGTCAAGATCGGTCTAGCAATCTTCGAGTACCTATTTTCGTAAAAAAGTTTACGACGAACTGGGAATTTCCTTTTTTAAGTCAGTTTATACAATATACGTACTTACAATTTTAAACCTTATATTATTATAAAATTATTTTTAAGAAGAGAATAATTCTTATTTTTCAAAATCAAACTTGGTAATTTATTAATAGCAAATGGTAATAATTTAGAATGATATACCTATTTACTACTTACCTACCTTATATAATTAATTAACAATTTAATCCTTAAAGTGTTTACAATATTAAAATCTATGTAATGATAAAGAGACTAAATTAGGTAGGTACCTATATTTCGAGACTAAAATATTTTTAATGTAAAATGAATGTTTGAATGTGAATTATACTAACGATTTTGAACTTTATATGTTCGACGATTATTTATTATTCTAACACTTGTAAAATATACTTAGCGCCGATAATTTTTCTTTCTGATTAGCGCCTATGAAATCTATGGAGATTTGGTTGAAAACTTCATAAGCGCGATTCAGAATCACTCGCGACATGTTTTATTGAGACATTGTTTTATACCTTATTTTATATTTTATTTTAATTTAAACTTATTAAATATTTGTTTATTTATTCATTTAAATTCATATATTAATTTAAAATTATTAATATTTACATAATGTTATGCTTTAAAAAGTGAAATATTTATTTTTACTTAGATCATCTATAACTCGATAACCATAAGAACTCACATAGCCGTGATAATTTTCCTTTTAAATTCATTATATGTACCACTATCGTGAATTTTTTCATATTTTTAGACGCAGCAGTTTATTGGGTAGAGGGGGGGGGGACACTTGACTCTAAGAAAAATTGACACTTCAAAGCTTAATATTTCGGAAACAGTTCGTCGTTCGGAAAAATGGTTTTCTCACACCTATAACATTTTTAAAAGACCTATCTAACGATACCCCACAACATGGGATAAATGAGAAAAAAAATTTTTGGTCTCTCTTAACACATAGGGAAGACACCCTGAAAAAAAATATTTTTAAGATTTTATTGTACGACCTTCTCGGCGTAATTCATATGTATACTCATACCGAATTACAGCTTTCTGGTATTAAGGGTTTCGGAGCAAAGCCGCGGACAGACAGACAGACGGACATGGCGAAACTATAAGGGTTCCGTTTTTTACTACGGAACCCTAAAAAAATATAATTATAAAAATTAATTGACCAATTTATGTATATAAAATCACAATATTTGCCGATGGAATATAATGTCCTTTGTTTTATCCTTTTTACCTGAATAGCTTCTGCAACATTAAATTGCACAAGACGCCATTTTAAATTATTTTGGCGGAAGCAAAAACTCGTCTTTACTGTGTGGCGCGCGATATGTTCTGACAGCGGTTTTACGCAATTTTACTAGAAGTGCATTTTGATATTTGAAAATGTCGGAATGGGTATCTAGACAATATATAATCAAAAGTACCTATATAGTATACAAGTAATTTATTGAAAAACTCAAAAACTCGACTGCGTATCAAGACCATAGAGAATTGTTACTAATCATTTTGAATTCGTTATAGATTCTAAACGGAAATTCTAATTTGAAAATGATATAAGAAATCTAAAAATTATTTTTAAATACTTATTCAACGATACCCAACTTAAGACAGTTAATTGATTTTCTTTTTTTTATTTTTTACATTATGGCGTCCAAAATTGGCCGTATTGATTTTTTTCAAATGATTATACTTTCTATGACATTCTCGCCGTTATGACGAATCAAACGACCTGTCATTTATCAAAATCGGCTCACGCGATTGGTCTAAATAGTGCCACAAAGGTACAAACCCACTTACATACACACATACACACATACATAGACTGATAAACACATTACCCACCCTGGCGTCGCGCAGTCTGATAAAAAGGGTATCCTTTCGGGTTACTCCTACAGTATTTTCACTGAAATAGTTTCAGTAGCTTAGTTTTAAAATCAAAATAACTGGAATAAGTATGTCATCCAAGTATCCGAAATTGCGTTTTTTTTTTTTTTACGGTTCTTATTTTAATAAAGCAATTATATCAAAAATAAGAACGTGAATGGTACAATATTTAGAATGTTGTCATTTCAGGTTGTCACAAATGATTAAGAGTTGTTTTGCGCTTCGCTTTCTTTGTATAACGATAGTGGCAAGCTCCTAAAATGAGGATTATTTATTTTTGTTACTTGAATGTTATTTTACATATAATTAATATTAAGAAATGGGTATTTTCTTTGGATTCCATGAATTTGTCAGGCTTTTGCTCACGGCTTTGCTTGCCGTACGATCGTCTAAAACATACGTAACGTACCTAATTTTTCTGACTGGCCGGTACAGGGCGCGTCACCTATTGGAAGGTAATTGTTTTATGTATATAACTTTCTTTCTTTTTTATATGTATATAAAAACAAAAAAATGTGGTTTGAAGCTTTTTTTTTAATTAGTTTTGGTCGAAATTTGCAAACTAAATTAGAATCAAAGTGGTTCTTATGTATATCTTTTGCTATAATAGATAAATAGTAAATAATATTTGATTAAATTAAGATTGCTATAATAATAATATAAATATATATATATATATATATATATATATATATATATATATATATATATATATATATATATATTATTATATATATATATATATATATATATATATATATATATATATATAATAATTGCTAATACAAATAAAACATAAATATATAAAACATAACATGTTAATTGGACGCTGATAAGCAATACTGTGTCAAGCCACACGGACTCCATTTTGAGAAAATGGCGTCTAAAGATGTCAAACCTATTCTTAATTAATTTGTTTGAAGAAGTATGTATCCCATTTTTCTTTTCTATTTTGATAAAAGGTATAATTAATTAAAAGCAGATTCAAATATTTAATGTATTATTTAATAAAAAGTTTCGCAAATATCTGAGATTATTGTTTAAATTGCAGAATATGGAATGCACTTAAAATTCGAAACATTAAATTAAGAAACATTTTTCCGTACTTTTTGAGTTTATATGACTTGTATTTTTTTTTTAATAATGTTAAAAAGGTGACGCAGTATCGAAATACATTAATATCTCGGAATTTAACTGTTTGTGGGTTGACATATTATTGCTTATCAGCATCCAATTATGCTTACAAGTATTTCTTGCGCCTCACCTAACCTATACTCCCCATGCAAAAATACGTCATCAAAATAATTTGTAACAAAATCGAGTCTCGCAACTCAGTTCTTCTGCCGTAAAAAGTTGTGAGATCTATGTAATACCAAGTCTGTTAATTTACTCAGTCCTTACTCAAGGGCCCTTCTGTCTTAAGTATTTACGTAATTAGCTAACCTAACAAACATCTTCTAGTCACCATATCAATATTAAAAATCTTTTATCAATACTAATAAGTAAAATTAAATTATCTGTTTGTAATTTCAAATTAATACTTTTTCACTAAATGCGTATGAAATTATATACGGTACTTACATCAAAAATGCAATTTTTAAAATTTTTGTCTGTCTGCCTGTCGTTTGTTTTGGCTAATCTATGAGACCGCTAGACTGATTTTGACGGGACTTCCAATCACAGATAGCTAATATTATTAGGAGTAACTTATACTTTTATTTTAAACTAGCTGTGCCCGCGACTTCGTTCGCGTGGATAACAGAATGCTTGGCATGTCTCCTGCAAAGCAAAGTTATAATAGCCTGCGGTCTAGAAAAGAGCCTTTTACTTTGGATTTGGAAACCTTCTAGTTGTATTTATAAGCACACACTAACTCAGATACGGTATTCCTCCATAGTGTTAACAATAAATGTTGAAGAAAAGTGTTTTGTGCGAGTCTTTTTAAAATTTCGATTGTAAAACAGTATGTTCCCGCCGAGGTTTTCCTTACATTATATATCGGGTGAATTTTTTAACTGAGCTTGATAGGCCAAATCCGAAACTATAAGGAATCGCGAAAAATACTTAAAGGAGTCTCGTGTCCGATTTTGAGAAATTTAAAACTGCATCATAAGTTTTTTTGATTTCATGATTTTCTTGGTCAGGAATAGAACCCACTAATTTTGAAAAAAAAAAAAAACATTATTGCACCACCTAATAGTGTCACCTGTAAGAATCAACTTTAGGAAAGTAATAGTAAGCAAAAAATAAAAGGAAAACATTTATTTTTATACAAAATAACATTAAATCTATACATGAATTAGAAGTTAAGTAATCGATTCTACACAGACATAATCAAATATGTGGGTTAAGTCATGGGTCCCGGTAAGTTTAGAAAAAAAGTAAGCATTACTTCGAACGATTTGTTTATAGGTTGCATCAAAATGCTAGTCACCTACTAAAGTAAGAAAGGAGAGTGTGACAATCGAAAATATATAAAATGAATAACTCACAGTAACTTCTTTTATGTTGTCTATTTATTCTATGTGAGCTATAAAAAGTTGATAGAATGTGACGTTTGTTTTGGTCCCCGTCACCTAGGTAGGTTTAAATAATTCTTAAAAAGGTTAATCAATTTATTGAGAATCTACATTTCACTTCACTCGGCTATTTTACTCACCCACTATTAGCGTAACAACATCCCGTTATATTTTAAAATTTAACTTTTGGGTATGATCGTTTTTTTTAAGAATTAATAAAGATTGAATTAATGTATGAATTTGATAGAATTTTGTAAAAAATTAGTCTTTTCTTTTTATTGTATTTAACTGTATACTATTACCTGACTAAAGTTGATCCTTATAATATGTCACAGTATCAGATGATGCAATAATACAGAATGTTAATTTTTGCAAAATCATTGTGTTCGTTTCTGGCTAGGAAAACTTATTTTTCAAAAAACTAATGATATAGTTTTAGTTTTTATCTAAATCGGCTCTGTGACTCCTTTAATTATTATTTTTTGCTATTACTTATAGTTTCGGATTTGGTCTATCATATCCAGTAAAAAAATTACCCAGTAAATATATTATATTTTAAAATTAATATATTTATATATAATATATATGTATCTTCCCTATTTGAATCAGGTGTTGTTCTCTACTTCATTGGTTTCAATTTTGTTCCTTATTACATTGGCTTTCTGCTAGTGAAAGTTTCGTCAAAATCGGTCCAGCTGTTTCAAATATTAGCCCAAAAAACTGAGTGGCAAATAGACAGACAAAAATTTTAAAATTGGTAATTTTGTTGTTAGTATACTTTCAGTATAATATACTTTCACATGCATTAATTTAAAATTTCAAACAGACATATCAATTTTATTTATTTGTATAGATGTATAGCTTCACTTCTTAAATCGGAAATTGTTCGATATTTTGTTGGTTTCTACAATATTTTGTTATCGCGTAATTCTCTGTTTTACTTATTCATTAAAATAAATACATATTTTTTAATAAAATTAGCCCAAGTTAATCTTTATAATATTAGCTGTCCATTAAATACGTAATGTTTTAAAGAACTTTTTAGACTTTGTGATATTTCGTGATTTTTTTCTTCCATCTCCTCTTCCTCCTTTGGGCCTCATTAATATGGGTTTAAAATATGGGATTAATGGACATCCCCTAACTGCGAGTGAAAGTCCCATCAAATTTGATTCAGCTGTTTCAGAGATTAGTCGTAAGAAACAGACAAAAATTTTAAAAATGGATTTTTTTATGTAAGTACTGTATATACTTTCATGCATTTCGTGAAAAGTCGAAGATAATGTTCGAGGTGAACCCTTAAATTGACAACTTTTTTATTTATGAACCGATTAAAATGAAACAAACACTAAATATTAAGTGAAGCTTTGAGATAACGCACAGATAAACAAACTGACAAAAATTCTAACAATTATTGTTTTGGGTTCTATTGCGTAGGTAAAAGGCGCCCAATATTTTTTTTCATATATCTTCTATGTACAGACAGCGACCCGTTAGAATTTTTTTTATATGTATAGATTAAAAAATATCTTAAATAAAAGTAACCCTAAGTCACTCCTTATAACATTTGATAAGTGCAAGTAAAAGTACCATCAAAATCGGTTCAGCCGTTTCAGAGATTAGTCGGAACAAACAGATAGACAGACAGACTGACAGACAAAAAATTAAAAAATGTATTTTTTGATGTACGTACTGTATATACTTTCATGCGTTTAGTAATAAGCACAAAAAAATGTTCCACGGGATTCCTTAAATTGACATAACTTTTTTATTTATGGACCGATTGACATGAAACAAAGCTTAAATTTTAAGTGAAGCTTACTACAATATATTAGTGAAAACCGCATCTAAATCGGATGAGCCGTTTCTGAGATTAGCGTGCACAAACGCACAGATAAACAGACAAACAGACAAACAGATAAGAATTCTAAAAATCATTGTTTTGGGTTCTACTGCGTTGATAAAGGCCCCCTATAATATTTTTTTTCATATATCTTCAATGTACAGACAGCGACCCGCTAGAATTTTATTATTAGTATAGATTTTTTATTTATTTTAATTAATAAATAAAAAAAGAAGGTTACGCGAAAGTAAAGTTGAAACCAATGAAATAGTGCACAGTATCCGATTCAAGTAGGCAAGGTAAACATTATATAAATTAATTTTCCTCAAATTAACGCGAGTGAAACCGCGGGGCACAGCTAGTGTTTTAAATAAACATATTGACTTGGAAATCTGACTAAATTATCCAATTTAATATAGTATGTATTACTCGTGAAATTGACATTGAATTTCATGGCCCCAGATTTGCAATTATAAAATATAAAACAAAAAAATTTTTTCAAAAAATTAAACCGACTTCAAAAACAAACCTAAGAGATACAAATGAAATAAAAGGCATAAAATAAATGTTTTCTACAACATTATGAAGTCATAATGTTGTAGAAAACATTTATTTATATATACGCGTCGAATTGAGAAGACTCCTTTTTTTGAAGTCGCTTAAAAACAATGCGTCATGTATTTAACATTATTCAAAAACTTTTAAAGTCATATAAACTAAATAAGTACGGAAATTTTTTTCTTAATTTAATGTTATGAATATGAAGTGTGTTCTATATTTTGAAATATACAATAATCTTATATGTTAGAAAAATTTTTTATTATACCAATCTGCTTTTAATTAATTATATTTTTTATCAAAATACAAAATAAAAGATAGATATATATTTAATGTTGTCTTAGATTTTCGCGATTATTACTCATTGAAATAAAACTATTTCAAACTGATTTAAATCGCGTATATTAACTATTTTTATCATCCCGACGTTTCGAGCACTTTACAGCGTTCGTAGTCACGAATAAATAGTTAATATACGCGATTTAAATCCGTTTAAAGTAGTTTTATTTCAATAGATATATACCTCTTCAAACAAATTCATTCAGAATAGTTTTGACATCTTTAGACAACATTTTCTCAAAATGAAGTCCGTGTGGCTTGACATAGTATCGCTTATCAGTATCTATATAACTACCACTTCCTTGTATTTTGAGCTAAGCGTTGTTTAGCAATTCCTGTTCCTATACGCGAAAGTCTCAAGAATGTAAGGTTTTTTAAAATTTTATCTTGATTATCTTGATAATTTCTTACTACAGGCTTAACAAAATTTATTTGCAACTAGTTGTGCCCGCGACTTCGTTCGCGTGGATTACAGAATGCTTGGCATGTCTCCTGCAAAGCAAGGCTATAGTCTGCGGTGCTGCTCAAGAAAGGAGCTTTTTACTTCGGATTTCTAGTAGGGAATTCTTCCGCGGTTTTTACAATAAATTCTTTGAAATGTGCTTTGTGCCAGTCTTTAATATTTCGACTGTAAACCAGTGTTTTTCCGCCGAGGTTCTCGTTGTATTATATACCGGGTGATTTTTTTTTTTACTGAGCTCGGTAGGCCAGATCCGGAACTATAAGGAATCGCAAAAAATACTTGTTCCGGCTGACTACTGAAACGGCTGGACCGATTTTGGTCGGGACTTTCACTCGCAATTAGCTAATGTTATTAGGAATAACTTAGGTTTAGTTTAGTAACTTAGGCTACTTCTATTAAAAAACATACAACTTTCTGGTTGTATTTTTGAGAAGGTATAATCAGGTACGGAATTCCTCCGCGGTTTTCACAATAAATGTTGAAACGTGCTTTGTACCAGTTTAAAATTTAGACTGTAAAACAGTTTTTACCCCCGAGGTTTTCCTCGTAAATAGGTATCGGTTAATTTTTTTCAACTGGGCTTCGTAGGCCAAATCCGAAATTATAAGGAATCGCGAAAAATACTTAAAGGAGTCTCGGGACCGATTTTTATGAAAACTAAAACTGCGCATTAGTTTTTTGAAAAATAAATAACACATTTTGTATTATTGCATTACCTGATAGTGTCACTTGTAAGGATCAACTTTTGGGAAGTAATAGTAAGCGACAAATTAAAGGAAAAGACTTTTTTTACAAAATAATTTTAAATCCATACATTAATCAAAAGTTGAGTAATCGATTCTACACAGACATGATCAAATGTGTGGGTAAAATCATCAGGTCCCGTTAAGTGTAGAAAAAAGTCTGCATTACTTCGAACAATTTGTCTGTAGGTTGCATCAAAATGCTAGTCACCTACTAGAGTAAGGAAGAGTGTGAACAATACAATCGAAAATATATAAAATGAATAACTTACAGTACGTTTGTCAATTTTTTTCTACGTGAGCTATATAAAGTTGATAGAATGTGACGTTTGTTTTGGTCCCCGTCACCTACTCCGTTACCTAGGTAGGTTTAAATAATTCTTAAAAAGATTAATAGATTTATTGAAAATCTACATTTTTTAAAAATCTGGACTCGGCGATTGAACTCACCCGCTATTAGCGTTACAACATCCCGTTTTATTTTGAAAATTCATTTTTGAGATAGGATCGTTTTTTTGAAGAATTATTAATGTTTTAATTAGTGTATGAATTTTATAGAATTTTGTAAAATATTAGCCTTTTATTTTTGTTGCAGTTAACCGTCTACTATTATTTCCCAGAAGTTGATCCTTATATGTGACAGTATCAGATGGTGCAATAATACAGAATGTTTATTTTTTTCAAAATCAACGTATTCGTTTCCTGGCTAGAGAAACTTATTTTACAAAAAAACTAATGAAGCAGTTTTAGTTTTTATCAAAATCGGCTCCTTTAATTATTTTTGCTATGCCTTATAGTTTCGGATTTGGTCTATCATATCCAGTAAAAAAAAATCGCTGTGTATATTATATATATTTTTTAATTATTGTATTTATATAATCTATACCTTTCCTATTTGAATCGGATATTGTTCATTGGTTTCAATTTTGTTTACGCGTAACGCTTTTTAGGGTTCCGTAGTAAAAAACGGAACCCTTATAGTTTCGCCATGTCCGTCTGTCTGTCTGTCTGTCTGTCTATCTGTCCGCGGCTTTGCTCCGAAACCCTTAATACTAGAAAGCTGTAATTCGTTATGAATATACATATGAATTACGCCGAGAAAGTCGTACAATAAAATCTTAAAAATATTTTTTTTCAGGGTTAAGAGAGACCAAAAATTTTTTTTCTCGTTTATCCCATGTTGTGGGGTATCGTTAGATAGGTCTTTTAAAAATGTTATAGGTGTGGGAAAACCATTTTTCCGAACGACGAACTGTTTCCGAAATATTAAGCTTTGAAGTGTCAATTTTTCTTAGAGTCAAGTGTCCCCCCCCCCTCTACCCACTAAACTGCTGCGTCTAAAAATATGAAAAAATTCACGATAGTGGTACATATAATGAATTTAAAAGGAAAATTATCACGGCTATGTGGGTTCTTATGGTTATCGAGTTATGGATGATCTAAGTAAAAATAAATATTTCACTTTTTAAAGCATCACATTATGTAAATATTAATAATTTTAAATTATTATATGAATTTAAATGAATAAATAAATAAATATTTAATAAGTTTAAATTAAAATAAAATATAAAATAAGGTATAATAAAAATAAAATAAAACAATGTCTCAATAAAACATGTCGCGAGTGATTCTGAATCGCGCTTATGAAGTTTTCAACCAAATCTCCATAGATTTCATAGGCGCTTGCATGGGCGAAACTTAATATTGAATATTTAAACCCACGATCTTACATTAACATAGCTGGAGCTGAACATTGTGAAGCAGTATCTTTCGAAGTAAACAATGTAAAGGTCGTCGCATTTTATAGATCATGCAAATGTCCCAACAATATTTCAGTAGGATTTGTTAAAAAATTATTATCGCAAAATAGTCCCTGTATAATAATTGGAGATTTCAATGAAAACTATCTTCGAAATGACAATATTCAAATTAATACGTGACGCTGGCTATCAATCTATGTTACAATCGCATGCGTCTACACGTGGTGGTACTCAAATAGATAATATGATTTCTAACTTTCCTTGTGAAGTCGGATTTTATAACACTTTTTTTAGTTACCGCCGTCCTATATGGGCCCGTTTTTAAAGTCCCGAAGTCAATTAGAAGCCTTCTCACAGGTTATAATCATTTCATCCATCCAAGGAATAAAATGTTTATTAGCTCAGTATTTACCTACGGCGTTATAGCGAAATAGCGAGTTAACAATCAAACAAACGAATTCACTTTGGCATTTATGGTATAATATAAAGATACGGATTACGTACCTATCTCTTATTCTCTTCTTAAAGAGAAATTAATAATAATTTTATAATAATAAAAGGTTTAAAATTGTAAGAACGTATATTGTATAAACTGACTTAAAAAAGGAAATTCCCAGTTCGTCATAAACTTTTTTACGAAAATAGGTACTCGAAGATTGCTTGACCGATCTTGACAATTCTGACAACTACGGAACCCTACATTGTGCGTGGCCCGACACGCACTTGGCTGATTTATTTTATTTATCAGTTAATGAAAAAAAAACTAAAATAACTTTTATTTATAAAAGTAGCCTAAGTTACTTCTTATAACATTAGCTATAGGGGCTGTCCATTAATGACGTGTAGTTTTAACAACTTTTTAGACTTTGTGATGTTTCTTGATTTTTTTCTTCGACCACCTCTTCTTCCTTTGGACCTCACGTGATTAATGGACAGCCCCTAACTGCGAGCGAAATTCCGATCAAAATCGGTTTAGCCGTTTTAGAGATAAGTCGGAACAAACAGAAAGACAGACAGACAAAAAATTAATAAATGGATTTTTTGATGTAAGTACCGTATATTCTTTCATATGGATTTAGTAAAAAGCACAAATAAATGTTCGACGTGATTTTTTTCAATTGACTTAACTTTTTTAGTTATGAACCGATTGACTTGAAACAAACACTAAATGTTAAGTGAAGCTAACCACAATATATTAGTGAATACCGCATTGAAATCGGATAAGCCGTTTCTTAGATTAGCGTGCACAAACGCACAGATAAACAGACAAACAGACAAAAATTCTAACATTCATAGTTTTGGGTTCTGTTGCGTTGGCGACCCGTTAGAATTTTATTATATGTTTTGATGGTGATTATTAAAATTCTTTATCGTTAGCATCAGCAAATTATTCAATACTAGCGGCCCGCCCCGGCTTCGCACGGGTACATACACACACACACACACACACACACACACACACACACACACACACACACACACACACACACACACACACACACACACACACACACACACACACACACACACACACACACACACACACACACACACACACACACACACACACACACACACACACACACACACACACACACACACACACACACACACACACACACACACACACACACACACACACACACACACACACACACACACACACACACACACACACACACACACACACACACACACACACACACACACACACACACACACACACACACACACACACACACACACACACACACACACACACACACACACACACACACACACACACACACACACACACACACACACACACACACACACACACACACACACACACACACACACACACACACACACACACACACACACACACACACACACACACACACACACACACACACACACACACACACACACACACACACACACACACACACACACACACACACACACACACACACACACACACACACACACACACACACACACACACACACACACACACACACACACACACACACACACACACACACACACACACACACACACACACACACACACACACACACACACACACACACACACACACACACACACACACACACACACACACACACACACACACACACACACACACACACACACACACACACACACACACACACACACACACACACACACACACACACACACACACACACACACACACACACACACACACACACACACACACACACACACACACACACACACACACACACACACACACACACACACACACACACACACACACACACACACACACACACACACACACACACACACACACACACACACACACACACACACACACACACACACACACACACACACACACACACACACACACACACACACACACACACACACACACACACACACACACACACACACACACACACACACACACACACACACACACACACACACACACACACACACACACACACACACACACACACACACACACACACACACACACACACACACACACACACACACACACACACACACACACACACACACACACACACACACACACACACACACACACACACACACACACACACACACACACACACACACACACACACACACACACACACACACACACACACACACACACACACACACACACACACACACACACACACACACACACACACACACACACACACACACACACACACACACACACACACACACACACACACACACACACACACACACACACACACACACACACACACACACACACACACACACACACACACACACACACACACACACACACACACACACACACACACACACACACACACACACACACACACACACACACACACACACACACACACACACACACACACACACACACACACACACACACACACACACACACACACACACACACACACACACACACACACACACACACACACACACACACACACACACACACACACACACACACACACACACACACACACACACACACACACACACACACACACACACACACACACACACACACACACACACACACACACACACACACACACACACACACACACACACACACACACACACACACACACACACACACACACACACACACACACACACACACACACACACACACACACACACACACACACACACACACACACACACACACACACACACACACACACACACATTTTTAAATTTTATACAAATATCATATTATCTACAAAACAAAAGCCACTTTTAGTGAGTCAGAGCTTCCCTGTAAACGATATTTGAAGTAGTTTTATTTTGTGGCAGCAAAATAAATTGATTTTCAGGAGCTCCGACACGTGATAGGCCAACATACAGCTGGCCATGAGTGAAACATTCTTTTCGTAGGTCGATCCCTAACAATTCGAAGGTTTAGCCTTGGGACTTATTAATAGTTAACGCGAAAGATGATATGACCGGAAACTGAAGTCGTTTAAAAGCGATTGGCAGATCAGTTGGGATCATCGGTATCCTCGGTATATGAGCTAGTTGACCAGCTGCTGGGCCACTGATAATGGTCGCTACAGTTAAATTGTCCTTCAATTCCTTAATAAGCAGTCTCGTCCCATTGCACATGCTCGGAGGGCTTAAATTTCTTAAAAGCATTATTGGAATTCCAATTTTTAACGTCTAATAACCGTCATCACCCATTACGAATATTAAGGGATACTATAATGGATCATACGATCGGTGTAACTCAGAGACCCTTTTAAGTTGGCCATCTCTACCGTGCAGCACTATATCTCTGGGGCCTTTTTCTTCGTCAACTAAGAGAACGGCTACCTCGTTTACAGCTGGAGCATTGTATCTACCCGGATGTGATGTCTGCGGTGGATGGTCGGAGTGAATAATTAGCTTTAAATTATCCGAAGAGTTACTTTCTAAGTTTTGTTTAAAACTTCGTATGTTTACATTGTAGTTATTCAGTGCGGTCTGTAGTTCATTAATTAAATCGATTTTTAGCGTTGGAATGCCTATAAACTACTACTATAAGCTGTTTGAATAGTTACATTAAAATATGATATTTATTATCAGGTACTTATTTACCTACGAAACGAATTTAAAGCGAATTCAAAATTTCGCCACGCGAACCACGCGACGTTTTTCTAATACTTGCATTTTTAAACTCGTGATATCTTCCGAATGAAATATCCGAATTGAATAATTCAAAAAGTTATAAAAAGGTATTGAAGCCGTCCTGAATATAAAGTAATTTATTTATTTTGATAAGGATTAAT